>JAEAOA010002224.1:1750000-1857500 GCA_016746295.1 Potamilus streckersoni | reverse complement strand
ACCCACAATCGTTGTCACGTAGATTCACGTGTTTCCTCGAGAATTAGACGATAACACGTAATCTTATATTCTAGATACATTAAACAGATACTCTAATCGTTATACATTATCTTTCATATTTTCAACTGCCGATATGTATCTTTCAGAATGGCAATCACTGTTGTATCCTATCGATCCAATTATGAACAATTAATCATACTTATCTTGCCTCCTTGTGTTTATGGACGTTAATTAACTTGTATGACCTCCAGCATTTTTGAACCCAGACTATCTTGCCTCACGACCATATCATTTTGAAACAATGAGATAACAGTGTATATATGACGCAGTCGTTGGACTAAATAAAATAAGGTCCCATTTATAAAGCGGCAAACAAGGCATGGCTATTCTTTGGTCAATGATAATCATACATTTTTACTAATTCGCAATAATTTAGAAGGTCACCTTGGCCTTTAAGCCCTTAATTACAGCTTTAATTTAATGTTTTTCTGATTTTCTTAAATAGAGCTTAAATAATTAAGTGTTGACTGAAATGCACTATTGTTCGTTAGCTGGAAAATCTTGTAGCATCATTTACTATTCACTAATGTAATCTTTGACAAGTAGAACTATGCACATTAGTTACTTATGTATTGAACTACGGCTGTCCAGATAATCAAGGGTGGATATAGGAAATACGGCACTAATGGTATGGAAAAATGAGAACCAGCCTGGGTATGGGTGAACACACATTAAATACAGTATATATGGATTTGTCATTCAGAAAATTTAATTTATTGAATTTTTAATATCATTGTGTTTACTATGGGAACTGAATTAGTAACGTGTTTCCTGTACTATTTCCTGGCAGCCATATTTGTCATTTTACAAAAATGCTCTTAAAGTACCTTAGAGAAATGTATTCACCTAGGACCGGTTGATCGTGATCGACGTATTGTGCACCCCTGATTCAAAGCAATGTCAAAATTTGACAGGGGGATGTCCCGCTCCCCAACACACACACACACACACACACACAAACACACACACACACACACAAACGATTAACGAATATGACATCACGTACATCAAACACAGACCAGTGGGAAAAAAGTGGGAGGATTCGCTATTTACATCCACAACTCTATACCGGAATCAACTGAACTAGATATTCAAATCAACATGGAAATCAATCGGATCAAATTCCAAAGTATCCAAGTTCAAATAGGTCCAAAATCCATCAACATCTACAACATATACGAACCACCCGGATTTAAACCTGACTCCACCCACATCTACAACTGATAATCCGACAACGAAATATTAACAGCATTATATATGGGTACTTCAATGCACACAACACGGAATGGGGAGGACATCACACTGACACACAGGCAAAAGAATTTGTACAAGAAAATTAGCTTAAATCAGACTGAACTACAGTCAGTCTCACAACACTGTACCTTACATTTACAACCCTCGCTCTAAAACCACTCGCACACTGGGATGTGCTCCGCGACCACTTTCTAAAAATGGTTACTATCTACCTCCAATGTACAAGAGAACGACAAACAAACACACAGAATGGATTACAGAAAAAGCTGACTGGAAACAGTATAAAGCCATACTAAGCAACATTAAAATGGAAAATGTCTACAACGCTGACCCCAACATTTACTATGAGAACATTATAGAAGCTATCAACAAGACAGCTATAAAACAATTCCAAAATCGAGCGGAAAACCAAGTAAACGCCGAGTAACATGGTGGAATGAACAAGCCGCCATACAAGTCAAACGGAAAGCACTTAATCATTTCATGCACACCATGTCATCAACTGACCTGAATCTATACAAACGAAAATAAACATAAGTCAAAACAATTATCAAGGAAGCGAAATAAAATCTTGGAAAAGTTACTGCTCCATACTCACCCACAACACTAAAACCAAGGAGGTCTGAGCCAAAAGTAAGGCTGAAAGGGGTAAAACACCAGAAACAATCCTGAAAATATCTAGAGCCCAAACAAACCAAGAGAGAGTGAACCTACTGGGCCAAAACTTCGCATACGCCAGTAGCAACCTAAATCACAAACCTTCATGACCCAAAGATAAACACTAGAGAACAAAATTTCATTGCATATTCAGCAACCGAGTCCCAAAAAACAGCACCATAAGCTCCATTCTCAATGACTTCTTCTCACAATACGAATGGAAAAAACCACTGCAAAAAAAAAACACCATCTTCCTCGGGAGAAGACAATGTTGGTTATATCATTTATAAATAGCTTTAGCCAAACATGGAGCACATACTAATTAAACTGCAAAATTACATCTGGAGAACAGGTAATATCTCAACAGCAATGAAGCAGGAATTGGTTGTCCCGATACCAAAAACAGGAATAGACCCCAAACTACCAACCTATTACAGGCCAATTTCACGTATCAACTCAATTTGCAAAATAATGGAAACCATGATAAACAACAGCATTAAACATCACCATGACTCAAATAACTTGCTATCGGAAAAGCAAACCTGATTCCGCAATGCACGATCAAAAACTGACCAACTAATTCGACTAGAATCTAACATAAAACTGGCCTTCAACTCTCCAAAAATCCAACAGGCATCTAATTGCTATTTTTATCGACCTAGGGAAAGCTTTCGACATCTTACGGACTAAAGATCTAATCCACAAACTCAACCATTAACAGAAGAATGCACAGGTGGATCTCAAATTTCCTGACAGGATGACGAATCAAAATCAGAATAGCTGACAAGACATCGGACACACATATCCTACAAGGCAGCGTCATCAGTACTACCCACTTCAATATTATGATTGATAATCTAACCAAATACATAACACTACTGCGCTGTCGCAATTTGCAGACGACCGCGGAATTTGGAAAGCTGGAAATGAAACAAATCAACCTATATTAAACAACTTCAACAAAACCTTGACTCCATCACAACATGGACGAACAACTGGTGATTCAAAATCTCCAGTGACGAAACAGTGGGCATGCTATTCACGACCACAAAGAGATGCAGACTAGCAAGGAAAAAACAATCAAATTTGTATCACGCACTATCTTTCTTGAAATGACACAAGATGACCAACTAACCTGGAAACCGCACATAACTGACCTAGTCAAAGGATGTAGACAAGATCTTAACCTCATCAAACATCTCCCAGTAATTACATGGAGAGCAGACCAACAGGCGCTGCTCCTTCTATAAAAAGAACTCATTCGGTCCAAACTGGAATAGGGTTGCCAGGTATTCGACTCAGCCTGTAGACAACTACTCAAAAATTAGACAGCATCCAATATGAGGCACTCAGGCCATGCATGCGAACCCTACCAAGTACATTAATCGAAGAACTACATGTTCTAGCCGGAGAACCACCACCACAACTTAGAAGAGAACAACATACCGTACTATATGCCATTCGCAATTCCACACTTCCGGAAAACAACCAAACCAGACCAGTTTTCAAGAAATGCTAAACAAGATTCAATACCAGTCTGATACCCAACCTACCAGCCTGCAAAAAAGCACACCCTCTAAAGAAAGACATGCATCTCCCCGAACCAAAAGCAGAACAACGGAAAATACAAGACCTTGCTTCTTGGAGAAACAAAGAACGCGCAATAAATCTCACTATACAAGTAACAGGTCAACAACAGCATATTCCATGGCAACTTTTTGGAAAAATAAACCAAATATTAGATGAACAATGCAAGGCCTACTCTAAAATCTACACAGATGGCTCGAAATCACAAGAACGAAATAGAACAGCGGCAGAAGTTATTGTACCAGAACACAGACACAAATTGGAAGCCAGGCTTCCAGATGGATGCTCCATTTATACCGCTGAACTATGAACAGTCAAACAAGCCTTAGCATGGATCAAGAGACCAATAAACCACAAATAGTTCATCATCACTGACTCAAAATATGCCCTACAATCCATCACAACAGGCTTTTCCAAAACCAGACACAACATGTTCGAAGAGGCACTATACAAGATAAGAGGATAAGAGAACTAGACTCCACCAACACAATAGTAGAATTCCCATCACACATCAACTTATCAGGGAACGATAAAGCTGACGTAGCCGCTAAACAAAGCCTACAGAATGTTGACATTCACCAAATCGCCTACAGCACTCAAGAACTCTACAGTCAAGCTAGACAACGCTTTAACACAAAATGGCAAACTCAGTGGGACAGTAACAAAAGGAGACACCTTTACCAAATCATTAAGAAAACAACACGAAAAAGTACCACTTAAAAACTATGAACAAGGTGGACCAACCAACAGTCAACAGACTTATGACAGGGAAAACACGCCTACAATTCAGGAACGGGAAACACATTATTGGTCGAGAGAACAACGACCCGAAATAACCCCACTTTCCGGAACAAGAAACACTGACTAATATCCTCAATGAATGCGGCTACCACAAACACCATAGAAAGGATGTCCAAACATACCAACAACGAATAGGAGTTCCAAAAACATTTCCTAAATCAAAATACTAATAAAAAAACCTCAAAATAACATATAACAATGGGATTTAATTGCTAAAAGCCGTAGATAAACTCGAATCTATATAAACCAGTTATAATCTAAGGTACTCTATAAAAATCACCATAATAACCCAGATATAAAATAAAATTAGAAACGAAAAACCCCATTACCACACAATTAACCATAAAACAGTCTGATCTGGAACTGACACCACATAAAATTATATATAGGGACAATCATAAATAAACATTCAGCGACAAAGGCATCAAGCGATAATATAAAACTACAAATCCATAACACCCTACCAATAAATGAGACTACCAACCTAAACACAGGTGGGCAGCACTATTTTGCCTTAACTATACAAGAGTGTCCTAGCCACCCTCGCTCACTAAGCAACACGCGCAACAAACATAACGGATAGTCATACTAATCAACTGATGACGATAGAAACAACATATGACAAACACAAATCATTACCAGAATTGTTGAACATAAAAGGAAGAGACCGAAAAGATCAGAGACGGAGACATAAAAGAGGTGCTAAGGAAAATATACTAGCACAAACCTGGGTGTGATTCTGTCTTCAAGCCAGTGATGACCAAAGATATCCCACCACGACCCATCCGCCAGGGCAGTGAGCGGAGTCAAATGAGAGGAAAAGGAATGGAAGAACAAATAAAGGTGGAACAAATAGCCCAAGCAAATATGAGACAACCCTAGACAACTCATGGGTACTTACAGTCACATCCAGAACATAATGACAAATTGTACGAATAGCGCAGAGGAGGGAAGCAATACTTTCCTGTGACACTAAACAAAGGCATGGAGTTGACCAAGTTTAATTGTATGCTGCTCCACAAGCCACACTACACGTAAAACCTAAACATTAAAAAGTTTATAGTAGTCATTAAACAGGTGCTCGGGAAAACATTCTAACAAATACCTGAGCGGGATTCTAAACGTCAACAAGACGATGTTGACAGCAGATTTCCTACTATGTCCCCAATACACAATCTTTACGAAAGACGGAATCAAACAAGCGGTAAAGTAGATGGGACGCTCTACCCACTACAACACATATGACAACCTCAAAGGAAGGAACAGTCCAGGTAGCCCTAACCTGCTGGTCCACAAACCCACACCTGAAAAGCAAAAGCTTTCGGGCTAAGCGTCAGAAACCAAATTAAATTACAATTACTCCTCGTAAGAAGGAGATGTTGCAGTTCCCCACTCGATTGGGTTTAATGGTGAAGTAGAAGGGCAGTTCTACCCACTACTCCACCGATCAAAGGTAAGGTAGTCCAAGAGGATCAACCTCCTGATATAAGCTATACCCTACAATCCATTCATAACCTAACATTTTCATAATTGCCAAAAGATGATCGAAACAAAACAAAATGATCTTTTAGGCCCACCAGAAAAATTACCTTCAGTCGAAAGGGATGGCCTAGGCCCCAACATGATTGACAATATATTTAGGCAAACCCAATGTACCCCAAATACTCAAAATTCAAATCACACAAACAATTTTCACAAAACAACCACGAAAATACACTGCATTGATATAAGGCAGCCCACTGCTAAAACTTGCCTATTTTTTATCAGTAAAGCCGGCCTAGGTGTAGGGTTGTGGTACCGGGTGCGGAGTTGTGGGTGCCCTGGGTGTTGTCGTCGCGTCTAGGGCATTGCACCGCCATATTTCCCAAGGTCCCTTCCTCCTTGCCACGCTCCCATGATGTCGGTGCTGCTGAAAACTGTAACTATGGTCTAAGGTTACCAGGAGTTATGAAGGTACCATACTCACTACTCCAGCTCATCCAAACCTAGGGCTTTATCCAAGCCTAGAGCCGGTAGCCCAGCCAGGGGTAAAGGACCAAGCCAGGGTCTGCAATCAGTCGCATAAGCACTCAGTGCATAAACGACTATAATTATTTGGCGATAAGTGCATAGAGTCTGTAGCAAACAGAGCAACGAGCAAGACAAGCATTAACAATAGAACTAGCGATATAATTGATTCCCGCTCTGGCGTCAAGGGCTTTGAGAAGCTTGGTCTCTCAGAAGCCTCCGGCTGCAGTTTGAGAGCACAAGATATCAGAACAACTTAGCTTTAGATTTGAGACAATAAGCCAAAATAAGTTAAGAAGTCCCAGTAGTCGTAAAGGTGGAAAAGTGCAACAAACAATGGAGTAGCAAATGCAGACCCAGTTAGCGGGCACCTCACAAAATACGACCCGTGAAGAACCCAAAGCCCAGTAGCCCACCGAGCCAATTTCTCACATCTACACTATTGCAGGGAGTAGAGGAACAACAAGGGGCCCGGCCTAAGGTTTTGAATACCCGGGAGGAACGGGCCCATATTCAAGTACAACATCAACAAAAGATGTATGTGTGTACAATTCCTTTACTAACCATGTCGGCAGCGAAGGAAGCAACATACCAGACATTTATTAGCTTGCTAGAGGTTATTCACAAGACTTCGGTCTTGAAAACTAATAGTCTTACACACTATCAGGTTTCAACTTCCTAGAGGACTTGGACATTTTGGTGGACAACAAAAGAGTCATTCTACCTGAGAAACAGAACATACCTTCACAATCGCGGGTCAAACAAACTATCATCAGCTACAAGAAAAGGGGAGAACTAGTTATGGAGTGTCCGGTATGCCTTGTAGGGATCATATTCACGCACCCACACTCTTTTATAAGATCTTCTATGACGTATTAGCCGTCACTCAGCCAATGGATAGTTGCTGATCTGGCGTATCTGAGACCATTGAAGGAACACCTAAGGAAAGTGTACGTGCCGCCGCCACATCTATTTAACGTCTATCCGACCCACACAAACCAATAGCCCTTTAAAGGGCTAACAACACAAACATACCAACTAGCCATATATAGATTCACGTTTTGGCTAGTGAACCTTTTTGATATCTCTGTACTGACTTACTGAACTCGATCTTTTCGGTGCATCGATCAAAATTATTCTAAAATGCAACAGTGACTCTAAAGAAGAAATAAGTCTGTGACTTTTCTATTTGAAGTTTTATTTCGGATATGTTAATGTACATTTTGTACACAAATTTCTAAATTATCACAGAGATACAAAAATGTACAACTCGGAATGCTTGACTCTAATTGCGAAACGTCTTGGAAAAATAAACCAAATATTAGATGAACAATACTAGGTCTACTCTAAAATCTACACAGATGGCTCGTAATCCCAAGAACTAAATAGAACAGTGGCGAAAGTTATTGTACCAGAACACAGATGGTAAGTTAGATAAATCTAACAATATATAACTGGGCCAGATTTGACAGTAAGTACGACTTGGCCTTCGGTGTTCCAGCCGACGCTTGAAGTTCCCGACAAGCCTCTTCCCTACCTTCCCTTTTCTAACTTCCAAAGATGTGAGTGTGGACCGATTCCCACTTGTCTAGTAACCAATTGGACCATTATTGTATGCACGGAACCTGGGTGGCTCTTTGAGTGGGGTATTAATCCCCACCAGGTGTCCATAATCATACAGTCTGTATCATAATGAGCATGTGTGTTCCTATTCCCACTCATCAAATGTCCCGTGGGGCTTAAATAGCTCCGAAGTTGGAAACAACTAAAAAGCATACCGTGTATGCAATAAATCGTACGGGTGGCTCTAATTCCTTCCCTTGTGAGTAACTAGGTGTGAGAATTAACCAGACGTACAAGGTCAGTCAGTCAGTCACTGTGCGGAGTCATCTTGAAGAACTGGAGGCATGACGGTTACAATTAACATAGAAAAGGAAAGCCCTATTGCTTATAATTAAATTCCCTTAGCACATTTACATCAAATTACTACACTATCTCTCATGTAATGCATACATCTCATATAATACCTATCCCTCATGTAATACGTATCCCTCATGCAATGCATGTCTCTTATTTACATACATATTTCTCATATAATATTTATCTCTCATGCAATACATAAATCACATATAATACGTATCTCTCATATAATAATATCGTTCTTGTGATACATATCTCTCATGTAATATATATTTTTCTTGCAATGCTATATATTTTTCTTGCAATACATATCTCTCATGTAATACAATCTCTCATGTAAGATATGTTTCTCATATAATAATATCTCTCATAAAATGCATATCTTTCATACAATACATATTCCTCATGTAATTCAAAAATCTCATTTTTTGCAACACGTCTATTTTAATTACAAAATTAAATGGACGTCGAATTTTATATTTTATTGATGAATGATTTACATGATATCCAGATCCAGGAAGTGATCTTCATCACTTTATGTTTGTGTAATCAGAATTAAGAAGGGATAAGAATATACATTATTATTATTATTATTATTATTATTATTATTATTATTATTATTATTATTATTATTATTATTATTATTACTAACACTTTCCATATCGAAATTTTAATAGAACTTCTGCTGTCATTTTCGCCCTGTGAATTTAATTTTCACAGTACGGAAACTCCAATAAGTTAGTTGACAATATATTAATCAAATTTCCCTTTTGATATATGAATCTTTGAAAAATAAATTAAATTATTTTCTGCTCGCATGGAATTTTTGACAGCCCTTAGGAGTCATCAATCATTAAGTTTGTAAAGAATTCTCTCCTAGGCGTTAGTTAAGAAAATAAAATATACTTTACTATCAATCAAATTTCTAAATTCAATATTTAAACAATATTCGTTTTCGATGATAATATTGATACGTGTTATTATTAATCTTCCACGAACGTGGCGTAGCATTTTCTTTATTGGTCTGAATTTTGTTTTTAAAAAAATCGCAACATTTATTACAGGATGTAGTTCCTTGTAATTCGATTTAGGTTTGGAATGTTTAACGTTTTTACTGTATTCATTTTATGAATAAGTATTCTGTTCGTTGACCTGAAACGAGAATTAAAAACGCTTTCGATATCAAGCTTTAAGGTGAGGCTGGCATCTGTGATTGATAGAGTCATCAATGGATATCAGTTATTGTCACGAGCAGATGCCACTGTCGAGTCTGCGTATTAAAGACTGTTTTAAGTAGTGTTCAAAATTCGTGCAAAACACGATTCACTGTTCAGTTTCGTGCAAAACGCGATTATCGGAATAATTTTAGAATTTCTGGTAACAATTCGTATTATAATGATACAAAATACACTGACCAAATGATACATTTTCATATTTACGTGTCATTTAATGGGGGCACTCACAACGCGTGATGGCCGAAGACGATATTTTCGGCATAGATATTGCTTGAACCGATAGGAAATGATGAACCCACGTTGTAATACTGAAGTTGAGTCTCATTGATTGTAGCTTGTAATTGAAGCGCGTCTTATATGTTTTATATATCGAACTTAAATTGTTCTTGTTTCCATAATCTTTAACGAATTTTAGGGCAACGAGTCAGAAAATTTATTAAAATAATTATTATGTCACGTCCTGTCAACAATAACTTTCTCTGTTTGATTACCAATGTTGAAGTCACAACTATGGGATTTGGATATTGATATCTAATCTCAATTCCTCGATAACGTGATCCTCTACTTCTTTTCCTTTATTACGCTTTATTCTTGCTGGATTTTTTTCTTAAATTTTAAGAAATATATGCAGAAGGAAGGTCATTCAAAGTCAGTTATATATATATATATATATATATATATATAAATATATATAAATATATATATATATATATATATATATATATATATATATATATATATATATACACACACACTTTTATTGTTTATTATGTATTCCAATGCTATTTAATGATATTAATAACCGTATTAACCGCCGAAGAACAGTCAAATCAAGCAATGAAATCGATAATGATAACAGTCAAAAATTGTCGCCTGTATTCTATGCTAATGTCCACACTGAAAACCAGCAGCGATTGCGTTACAACCCTTGCATTACAAAGTGAACACATCTGGCTTACTTTTACAGACGTTACATGTAAATTCGGTTCAAATCATTAGGTATTTTCCTGACAAAATTATACTCTTATAAGGAAAGAATAAAGAAAATACCCTGAGTAAACCAAACGTGTTCACCTACCGGATACGGGCATCAAGCATGCTGCAGCCCGTGTGTTAAAATTATAATTTGGCTTAAGTCACTTATTAACTTCAAAGACGGTTAAACTATTAATTGGTCTTAACATATACTTCCGACTGCTCCGGTCGCCCACTGGTTAGAGCGCCCGCCACGGATGCGTGATGTTACGGGTTCAATCTCCAGCCCAGTCATACCAAAGACATTGCAAAAATGGTATTAAAAGGTGCCTCGCAAGCAGCTCATCAATAAGAAATTAGTGTTAGAACTTGTCGGCCTGGTGTCAGGATAATGTGAGTGGGTGTGAGCATCATGTTATATGTCTGTGGCATGATGTCCCAGTGCTGAGCATCACTATAAACTGCCACACTGCAGACGTCGTATCGATTTGACTGAAACATTGTTAAAGCTATATTTAAAAAACACCCTCCACCTATACACATCCTGACAGTGTACATTTGTTCACTAGTGTTCAGATCTCTGAACGATAATATTTCTTTCAAACTTACAATTTGCTTTATTTATTTCCTATTTTGGTCATTCTAATGGCTGTTTGATTAAAGGTGTCATTTCAATTTTCTTTCATTTAGTGTCAAATGCTACTAGAATAAATTCTTTACATATAACATGAATGTATACTTTGTTGACATTGGGGATATCAAAACTGGCTTTGATTGATTTACAAAATCAGATGAACAGTATGTAACAACTAAAACGCCTTTGATTGTTTCCATATAAATTAATCTTTGCAACCAGCTTTCATGGAAGAATAGTGATATACAGTAAGCATATTGGAGAATAAGAGAATATAAATATAAACGCGTGTTAGGATTAACTGTATGCATTGTTCCACTCATTTTAATGTGCAAATCTACAGGTCTAACATCCTACCTATGTACATCTGTACCAGCTTTAAGACTTCCTACCTATAATAATATTGCAGGTATATAAAAAGCACGTGTTCAAACATAACACACTTTCAACTGGTCAAATATGTGGTTATTACACGCAGACTTGACTGTATATGTAATTCAATTTTTGTTTTCTTACATTTACTTTTCAGCAGGATTCTTTTGTTAATAGATATCTGTGTTTTCCGTCTATTTTAGTCAAAATACGATGTAGTTTGACTTCTTGATACACAATGGCATATATAATGAATTTTGCTGCAATCAAATAGATCGGGGTCTGTCATGTAGAAAATATTATAAATTTAACTAAAATATATAAATATTCATCATTACCAAATAGCATGTCTATCTAAATTAAACACCAAAAGTCAATATTAAATCTATTCCTAATATGAGTGATTAAAACTATAGTTGATTTAAATCAAATATACTTATAGGCGATAATGAGTGTCCTTGTGATGTACTGGCAACGTGACACGTGATTGATGTTCTGAAATTAAATCCTAAATTGCTGCCAATTATGTCCACTCTCCATGAGGTGCCTAATCCATCATTTTTGAGGTGATTATTGCAATAAAGTATCCGTTTCGCTTAATTGGAGTAAATTAATTAAAAACTTTGATTGTGGATCTAAGACATATTGAATGCTTATAGGAAGAAGCAGGTGCCACCAGTTTACAGCCCAAAAATGTATACACGCGAGAATAAAAAGCCGATTTATGTCAAAGTCCATATATGTCATCATACAACAGCGAAGCAAATGTTAAAACAATTAAGTACCTATGTGAACACAACGGACTCGAAATGTAAAATGTAATTCGGAGATGACACTCCACCCCATAGTGGGAGCAGCAGCAAAAATAATAATAGTAGTAGTAATTGTACAAATTAGAAGCGAGAATTTTCTGGCATCGGGGTTCGCTAATTGAATATATGATTCGATACACCTTTATCCAAGACGAGGATGCCCCAATAACCTGCATTAGTTTTGTACACGTTATGATTTTTTTCTCCAAAGCTACACGAGTCAAAAAATGACAGGTTTAATTGTAACTTGAATGAAGATTCAGGCCTAGTATTAAAACTCAGGCACTTAAAAAATGTCTTTAATCCGATCTCCAGAAAATGGCTGGCAATTTTAGTTCACGTTTCACCTTACCTGAACTTAATATCGAGATAGCTTATTTAAACTTCATAATAGAAATTTTAAATGCAAAATAGTTCAAGTGAGAGATAAAATGATTTGTTTTGATGTGATCACACATTACTGAAAACTATGCATGTTTTAAAATAAAATGGTACTATCTGAGTTTAATATATCATTCACCGACTTTCGGCCTAGTATCAAAACTCCATTATTTAGTAAGTGGCATGCATCGATGAATGATGATATGAACAACAATATCCGTGTGATAAAACCAACTGTTGGCAACTGGCCTCCTTCCTGCAGAACCATCCGTAAGGACGACGTAGTCATTGCAAGAACTAGAATTGGTAATACTTTTATAACCATGTTATACATCTTAAAGGGCCAAGACCAACCTGAACGCGTCCATTACAATGAACCTTCACTGTGAAGCACGTTCTGATAGACCGTTTCGATCTCTAACCTATATGTGATCGTTGCAACAGTGTTTAGAATATAAAGGAACTATATTTGGTACAGTAAACGTGACATGCATTTTTAAATTCTTATTTCTTGAAGGAAGTTAACATTTATTTTAAAAAAGTTAACTGGCGTGCATACTAATTATTTTTTAATTTTCTCGAACATTCGTGCTGTTAATCATGCATATATATTTTGTATTATCTGTTTTGAATCTATGAAGAAATTTTATCCTCTATTGATCTGGAAACTTCATATATTTCCACCATGTTGTCGTTGTGTTTTGTATTTTAATCACTCTGTTATGATTAATGTTTTCGAGTATGTTTCTTCGTATAACATTTTTTGTGGTTCTATACAATCTTTCAGTTAAGGCTGTTATTATTGGTTATCTCTTTATAAGTGTTGTCTTATTTGTTTCAAATCCATGCATCTCTGCATTTTCAATAAATTTGCTCATTTAGTGGCTTCCATATATTTCCTTCTCTTATTCATCGACAAATATGTAGAAAATCACTTCCAACTTTATGTTTACATGCAGAGTTATGCGCTAGCATTTCATTTTGAGTATTATTTTAAAAACTTTGTATTTATTTCTATATTAATTCATGATCATACAATGTTCAGCTTATGGTTCGTAAATGAGGCTTAATTAATGTATACTGATGATCATCTACATTTAAACTATTCTTAACGTATTCTTTTATTCGTCAACTATCTTTAGAGTTAGCTGTTGAGGAGTATAAAATCCCATTTTAGATGAATTATCGGCATACGTTTGATTAAAGCTTTTATCCGAAGTTTTATCACTAGATTTACTGGTGTCCTCAAGGTGATACAAATCATTATTGCATTCATTATTATCAAATTAAACTCTGACAACGTTTGCCAATTTACACTATTTAAATGAATTAAAACACAAGTAGAAAAAGAGCACAAAATGTAGTTAACAATGCCACGAGCTCTGGAGAACAAAACAATAAAGAAGAGGAACAAATTTGGAATAAAAAGAGAGTGCAGCCAATGCAACATGCAGGAACATAAGTGTTCACATTTTCTACCATGACTTCGTAACAAGGTGTATGAAAAATAAATTAAGAAAATATAATATTTTTTTAATCCTAGATTTTCTACACGAGTCATAACCGGTTAGTCATCATAATGTTGATGTCTGTCATTGAATACATTTCATTCCAATTGATAATAAGATATTTTACTTCATATATTTTAATTAGTTTTACTTTTTCTGCATTAAGTCCAACAAAAGGTAACAAAATTTAAATTTTTAAATATTTGTTTTAAAAATATGCAAACATAAACTAGAACGTTGAAACACAGAACATGAAACACTGAAAACGTTGAAATTAATGACTGTTGCATGTGTAGTGGATGTGATGTGAGCGATTTATTTGTACCACTAACGCTGGCTCTAACAACTGTTGCTGGTACACTGTTATCTGTTTGCCGCATATTTAAATCAATGAAAGAGCAAGGCGAACAAGTTCATCGATAAAAAGATGAAACTAAAACAAAAACAAGATATGTTTAAGAATCTTATCAAAATAAAGTTCAAATTCGAAAAACATCTGTTTTATCACGCTCTGTTGTATTTTATGAAAGCATTTAAAAATTTTGTAGAACTGTTGTCGCTAACACCCGTGCATCTATTGTTTCACTAGGTACAGCATATTTTATGCTCCTTTTGGTTGCAAACATCCAACGCAACATAAAGGCGACCATGAACTACATATAAGTTCCTTTCACCAACACCTTAAGGCTTTGTGCATTTTAGCCATCTTCTATAGAATTAACTGATGGAACAAAAACTGTTTGCATCGTAGTTCTTCATTTTATGTTTTGATTTTAATGTTATTATAAATGTAGATTTTGCTAATATCCGATATTCTGTGATGTCATAATTGCTATGCTATTTATAGTTTGTAATGAGGTATTGTCAGTTTTTATTCCAAGTTTTAGATTAGTGACGTTTTCATACAAAACTTGCAGTAACCGTTTACGTCGCACACTTTAACGACCTTTTGTTGCATTTTGGACATGCTTTAGACTTCTCGTTTACGTTCTGTTTAAAACAAAATTTAATTGTATAATTAAAAGTTACTTCTTTCAACTTTGAACATGATTAGCTATTAAGATAACACTATATGAACAAATTTAAAGTTAAAAAACGTTTAATTGAATGATGGTGTTCAATAATACGTTTTCTGTTCATTTTGTTGCATAATAAATGGAAGGTGTAAAGAAACAAACAGAAAGAACTATCAAAGCATGCAGAACATCTAGGAAAGGTAGCTTCACAAAAAAAGAGAGACTTCAGTGTAGCTGAGCATCGAAAACTTGGAAGATGTTGAAGTAAATTTATAAGTTCAAGTATATATAAACATTGCAAGATGAAACTAAGATTGTACATGATATAAAGATTTACGATCATTGAAACTGAAGTTCGTGTTCTTTGTTTTATTCTTTTAAATAAAATAACAATAGAATGTGTATCACCAATGTCTAGAATATTGCCACCAATGTATACAATGTTACTCTATGTATAAAAATATTACCAATCTATGTATAGAATATTATCACCAATGTATGGAATATTACGATCTATGTATAGAATGTTACTCTATGTATGAAATATTACCAACTATGTATAGAATATAATAATCGATGTACAGAATATGACCACATATGTATGGAAAATATCCACCAACATATAGAATACTATCATCCATGCATGAAGAATTGCCTCTAATGTATGGAATATTACCATCTATGTATGGAATGGTACCACCAATGTATAGAATATAACCATCTAATGGAACAACTGATGAACGGGTTTTGGCCGAAGATGATATTTTCGAAACAGATACTGCTTGAACTGATTGAAAATGATGAATTCATGAGATATGCATTCTTATTATTAATCCACGTTGTAATGTTGTAATTAAATCATTGTAGCGTCTTACTAAAGTGCTCTTATTTGTTTTAGCTATCGAAATTAAAATGTTCTTTTTTCCATAGTCTTTTAAGAATTTTAGGGCAACGCGTCAGCAAATTTATTAAAATAATTATTTCACATCCAATCAAAAACAATTTTCTGTGTTTGATTACCAATGTCAAACTCACAGTTGGGAAATATAGATATTGATATCCAATCTAAACTCCTTGAAAACGTCATCTTCCTTATTGTCTCTTTTCCTTTTTCCTCCACTTCTTTTTACTTTTGCTTTTTTTTACTTAAATTTCAAATCATGTCTTCAATGAAGGTCATTTAAAGTTTGTGTGTGTGTGTGTGTCTATATATATATATATATATATATATATATATATATATATATATATATATATATATATATATATATATATATATATATATATATATTTGTGTGTGTGTGAGAGATTGGAAAGAAAGATCTCCATATTTTATGTCGTTGTAAAAAAACATGTTGATTGCACTAAAGATTTCTTAAATGAAAAAAATACTTGCGATTTAACAAATTCAAAAGCCAGGAGAATTTAGATTTTAAAAAAATCTGAAATATTTTAGTCAAAAAGGACGAGCACCCATGTGTCTATTGCAAGTCTTGCTCTTAAAATAAGCAGCAGAAAAGAGTGAAGACATCAAACTTTGTACAATTTAACAAAATAATTTATTTCCCTTTTTACAAAGTGAAACATTAAGAAAAAAGAACTTACGGTTTTCCAAATTAAATACATAAATAAACCACGAATTAAAAATAGAAGTCTTAGTAATAAAAAGTCCTGATTGAAGCTGATCGCTAGTCCCAACGAAATCCAAAATGGAGGGCGATGACGTCTTTTGTGGTTAGCGAAGTGCTGGCGTGTCAACAGTCCTTCGTTGAATCAGAGAAAATGTTATTCCAGTTTTGAATTCATTATCAACATCCAGTAAATGTCTTTATCAAAAAATTTTGTCATAGCACTTATGTATTTCCAGAGAAAACAATCACTTGAAATCAATAATTTGAAGAAAATAAACATTTAACCCAAACTGATCACAAAATAATGCAACTTAACGTGTCAATTGTTTGTAGCCCAACTTACAAATTTCTATATAAAAAAACAAACAACATTTATACGCAAATCAAGACTCAAAAGTGATTCTCAGATGAGGGTTCAAATTTCATTCTTCTCGAAAAAATATAAGTTTTTTTTATCTATCGATATATGGCTACTTGTCACGTAGTCCAGTTATGACCTTGACTAAGCTTAATGATTCCTACTTTCAGAAAATTCTTTACTAAAGCTGTCACTAATTTTGGAACAAGGTCAGAAACTAGATATAATGTCTCTATCAATAGTTATGTCAGTGAAATTAAAAATTAAAAAAATATCAGTCAGGTAAAACAGAACTGAGCTCAATGTTACATTACTATGGCATGTAATGGAATTTTAAAAAAGTTAAACTTAGAAACAAATAATAAAATTGAATATACATAACAATATACATATTTTTGTTGTAAATTAAGTTTTTCCATATCATTTAATAACTTAACCGTTTTAACCGCCGAAGAATAGTCAAATCAAGCAATGAAATCGTTAATGACAACAGTAAAAAATGGTCGCTTGTGTTTTAAGCTAATGTCCACATTGAAAAACAGCAGGCATTGCGATACAAACCTTGCTTTACAAAGCGAACACATCTGGCTTAATTTTACAGACTTCAACAGGTCAAAGCGGTTCAAATCAAGGCGAATTTTCCTGACGAAATTATACTTCTATAAGGCACGATGATCCAGAGTAAACCAAATCTGTTCACCTATCGGATACGGGCATGAAGCATACAGCGGCCCGTGTGTTACAATTATCAATTGGGTTAAGTCGCTGATTCACTTTAAAAAAGATTAAACTATTAATTCTTTCTAGCATATACATCCGACTGCTCCGGTGGCCCAGTGGTTAGATCGTCCGCCTCAAATGCGAAAGGTCGCGGGTTCGAACTCCGGTCGAGTCATACTAAAGACTTAAAAAATGGTATTAACAAGTGTCTTGCTATGAGCCCATCAATAAGAGATTAGTGTTAGAAATGGTCGGACTGATGTCAGGATAATGTGAGTGGATATGGATATCATGTTATATGTCTACGGCATAATGCCCCATGTGAGAGACAGTGATAGAAATCACTAAATACTGCCACACTGCACGTCGTAGCGATGTACATTGCTAAAGCTATATTAAAAAACACCCCCTTCCCTACACACATCTATATACTTCCTGACTGTGTACATTTGTTCACTAGTGTTCAGATCTCTGAACGATAATATTTCTGTCAAACTTACAATTTGCTTTATTTATTTCCTATTTTGATTACTCTAATGGCTGTTTGATTAAAGGGGTCAGTTCAATTTTCTTTCATTTAGTGTCAGATGCTGCCAGAATAAATTGTTACATATAACATGAATATATACTTTGACTGTGGACATTGGGGATATCAAACCTGGCTTTGATTGATTTACACAATCAGATGAACAGTATCTAACAACTAAAACGCCTTTGATTGTTTCCATATAAATTAATCTTTGCAACAATCTTGCATGGAAGAAAATGCTGTACAGTATTTAAGAATAAGAAACTATAAGTATAAACACATGTTAGGGCTAACTGTATGCATTGCTTTTAATCTATTCCAGTCATTTTAATTTGCCTTTTCTACCTATATACATGTGCGGAAACTTCAAGACTTAACTCAATGTTCCCTTCGTATTTTACCAACCAATATGAATATTGCATGTACATAAAGAACACGTGTTCATACATATCACATTCCACTGGTCAACTAAGATGTTATTACACGCAGATTGTGCTACATGTAATTCAGTTTTTGTTTTCTTACATTTACTTTTCAGCAGGATTCTTTTGTTAATGGATATAGGTGTTTCCCGTCTGTCGTTATCAAAATATGATGTAGTTTGAATTCTTGATACCCAATGGCATAAATAATAAATGCTGCTGCAGTCAAATAGATCGGGGTCTGTCATGTAGCACATATTAAAGATATAACTAAAATATGTAAATATTCATTATTACCGAATAGCATGTTTATCCAAATTAAACACCAAAAGACAATATTTAATCTATTCCTAACATGTCGGATTAAAACTATAGTTGATTTAAATCAAATATACATAAAGGCAATAATGAGTGCCCCCGTGATGTACTGGCATTGTGACAAGTGATTGATGATCTAAAATTAAATCCTAGATTGCTACCTATTATGTCCACGCGCCATGACGTACCTAATCCATCGTTTTGATGTGATTATTGCAATAAAGTATCCGTTTCGCTTAAGTGGAGTAAATTAATTAAAAACTACGATTGTGGATCTAAGACATATTGAATGCTTATAAGAAGGAGCAGGTGCCACCAGTTTACAGACCAAAAATGTATACACGCGAGAATAAAAAGCCGATATTTGTCAAAGTCCATATACGTCATACGACAGCAAAGCAAATGTTAAGGCAATTAAGTACCTATGTAAAAACAACGGACTCATAATATTAAATGTAATTCAGAGATGACACTCCACCGCCAAGTGCTGACAACAGCAGCAGTAGAAATAGTAGATTCAGTAGTGATTATACAAAATAGAAGAAATATGAAGAGGAATAGCGGGACGAGGATTTTCTGGCATTGGAGTGCGCTAATTGAATATATGATTCTATACACCTTTAGCCAAGACGAGGATGTCTCAATAACCTGTATTACTTTTGTATACGTTAGTGATTATTGTTCCACAGCTCCACGAACCTGAAAATGACAGGTTTTATTTTAACTTGAATGAAGATGTAGGCCTAGTATTGAAACGCAGGCACTAAACAAATAAAATTCCATCTTATCGCCAGAAACTGTCTAGGAATTTTAGTTCACGATTCACCTTACCTGAACCTTATATCGAGATAGCTTATTTAACCATCATAATATAAATTTTAAACGCAAAATATTTGAGGCGAGAGATAAAAATGATTTGTTTCGAGGTGTTCGCATAATGCTGAAAAACTATGCATGTTTTCAAATAAAATGGTACTATCTGAGCTTAATATATCATTCACCGACTTTCGGCCTAGTATCAAAATTTCGTTTTTTAGTAAGTGGCATGCATCGATGAATAATGATATGAATAGCAAGCTCCACGTGATAAAACCAACTGTATGCGACTGGCCTCCTTACTGCAGAACCATCCGTAGGGACGAGGTAGTCATTGCAAGAGTTAGAATTGGTAATACTTATATAACCAGATTATACATCTTAAAGGGTCAAGACCAACCTGAACGCGTCCATTACAATGAATCTTCACTGTGAAGCACGTTCTGATCGACCGTTTCGATCGTGATCGTTACAACAATGTTCAGAAGATGAAAGAACTGTTTGGTAAGGTAAATGTGACTTCCATTTAAAATTTATTTCTTGAAGGAAGTTAACATTTATTTTAATAAATTAACTGGTCTCCATCCTAAAAATGTTTGAATATTTTTTTTACGAACATTCGTGCTGTTAATCATGCATATTGATATTTTATCATCTGTTTTCAATCTACAAAGAACATTTTATCCTCGATTGATCAGGAAACTTCATGTATTTCCACCATGTTGTCGTTGTTTTTGTACTTGAATCACTCTGTTATGATTAACGTTTACGAGTATTTTTCCTCGTGATAACATTTGTTGTGGTTTTATATAGTCTTACAGTACTGTCTTGCTATAAAATCCACAATCAATAAACGATTATATATTAGAGTTCATACAAAACATTGACATCGAATTAATTATTTTATTATTTGTCAATGGATGTTCATATAGGTATTGACAGCTAAATATTATCTTTTATTATCTCTCAATCAGTTTTCAGGTAAATATTTACACTTAAATATTATTTATCTATTAGTGTTCATACAAATATTTACATCTCAAAATTAGTACAGATTTTGTCACTTTTCACTGTACCTTCTCAAACATCCATGTATAATAATTATGCATAGAAATAAAGTATACGTGGTTTATAAACAAATATAAGAGCAAATTCATTCAAGTATCACTTTTGGTCAAAACATAGAGTGGCCATTCATTTTTGCTTCACAAAATGCAGCAAGAAATCATCCGTGGAATATCTCATGTGACTTTCTAATTACTTAAAGAATATATCATTTTATTAAATACACGGTCGAAAAGTCTGGCTGGCATTTCTACAGAGGGGATAATTAAATACAACTTGATTTGTTCGTATTTCGCCGAAACATTTCCATTTTCTTTGATGTAGAATAACACAGCCAAACAAATGTACATTAGTTGTATACAAGAACGCAATAAACAGCCAATCTAGCTGAAATGATTGATTAAATATCAATCGTTACAGCTATATTGCCTGTTTTTTTGCGTTCTTGAATACAAATTAATTTGAATGAATGAAGTAGAGCTATCTTGGTGGATGTAAACAAGGCTGCAAAATCACCTTACTTTTATTTTCAAAGCCAACATTCTACTACCAAACCCCACAAGAAAAAAAAAAGTTAACAATGTCAGTCACCCAACGTCACTACAGAGTTTTTCTTACTTTTCAATAATTAGGACCACACGGCTTTCTGTCTAATTCCATTAGCATTATTTTTTAATATACTACATCATCGCCATTTATATAACCTACTGATTTTCTTTTTTGTGAAAGGGTAAATAATCGGTTAACATTTCCATCCGTAAATAACCTCTTTCTACCTCTTTTTAGTTTATGAACATGATTCTTAAAATCAATATTTACATTTTTGAAAATCATTATGTTTTGTCTTATATCAATAAACCTTATCACCAATCGGTACCAGTAGACATTGTTATTATTGGTTGTTGAAAGAGGGTGTTCAATAATACGTTTTCTGTTAACTTTGTTGCAGAATAAATGGACGGTGAAGAAAGAAAAACTGAGAAAACTTAAAAGCCTGCATAACATCCAGAAATGGTAACTTCACAAAAAAGAAAGACTTCAGTGTATCTGAGCATCGAAAACTTGGAAGACGTTGGAGTGAATCTAGTTCAAGCATATATATACATATGATATATATATATATATATATATATATATATATATATATATATATATATATATATATATATATATATATATATTAAAACATTGCAAGATGAATCTAAGATTGTAGATAATATAAAGATTTACCATCATTATCATTGAGACTGAAAATCTTGCTCTTTGTTTTATTCTTTTAAATAGGATAACAATACAATGTGTATCACCAATGTATATAATATTACCATATATGTGTGGAATATTATCACCAATATATGGAATATTACCATCTATGTATAAAATGTTACTCTATGTAAGATTGTACATGATAGAAAGATTTACGACCATTATGGTTAAGTCTTACTCTTATAAATAGGACAACACTGCAATGTGTACATCTACTGTATAGAATATTACCACCAATGTATAGACTATTACTACTAATGTATAGAATATTACCATCTGTGACTGGAGTACTACCTCCAATGTATGAAATATTACCATCTATGTATGGAATATTTCTTCCAATTCATAGAACAAAACCATCTATTTATAGAATATTACCTCCAATGTATATAATATTACATCTATATATGGAATTTTACCATCTACGTATAGAATATAATTACCAATGTAATAGAATAATACCACCGACGCATGGAATATTACCATCTATGAATGGAATATTACCATCAATGGACAGAATATTACCAGCAATGTATAAAATAATACCACCAATGTATGTATGTATGTATGTATGTATGTATGTATGTATGTATGTATATATATATATATATATATATATATATATATATATATATATATATATATATATATATATATATATATATATATATATATATATATATATACATATATATAGTTATATATAGTTATATATAGTTATATATATGTGTGTGTGAGTGTGTGTGTGTGTGTGTAGAATATTACCATCTATGTATGGATTATCGCTACCAATGTAAGTAATATTACCATCCTTGTATAGAATATTACCACCAATGTACATAATATTACCATCAATTCATGCAACAATGGACTGTTACCACCATTGTATTGAATAATGCCACCAATGTATGGAGTATTATACATCAATACTCAAAAAGTATTTCCATCTATGTATTGAATATTACTAAAAATGTATAGAAAAGTACCATTAATGTATAGAATGTTGCACCAGTGTGGTGAATCTTACCAAGAATGTTAAGAATAGTACCATCAATATATAGAATATTAACAACAATGTGTGGTACACATACTGTGATACATGTGAAAAAGATTATTATTATTTAAATATGAACGTGTCCAAAGGGCTCTCTCTGTGTCTATCTCTCTTGGTCTATGTCTCCTCCCTGGACTATCATAGCAAGATACGGGATTAATATGTACGTAATCACAAACGTAGAGGATTTTCGTTTGTGCCATCCCACGATATCTCTGGACTTTTTAATTATGGTAAAAGTTAAGTAAGTCAAATCGATCAAAGGATGAGAGAGAGAGAGAGAGAGAGACAGAGGGGAAGAGGGAGGGTTAATTGTCGATGATACTGTCACTAGAGCAGAATAACGACTTAGATCAAGTGTAAATATATTTCAATCTTTTAATTACCTCTTGTTGGTTCGTCATTTTGCTTAGTTTCTATTCCACATCTCTACCATTTTTATTAAAACCATATTTCATGTTTATATATAAGTATTATTGTAACGTATATGTAACTTAATTACTTGTGTGTTAATTTTATTTTTTATTTATTTTTATTTCATTACATGTTATTGAAATGAGAACTTTATTCACTGGATTTGATATTTTTCCAGAAAGTTCATTTCAAGTTTGTTAAACTTGATAAATACGCAGTTCGTAGAAACATTGAGACATTGTATTTTTAGCTGACTTAGTTCCTAACCTTGATTAAGAATTGGTAAACACAACGAAAATTATTGGTCGTAATTAAGGTCATACTTGGTCTAGTTGTTAGTTTGAGTAAATAACTTTTTTATGAAATTTATGTCCAGTGTGGGAATCATTAATTTGCAGATAAGGCTTTACTAGAGTACGTGATAAATCAATTGTAGTTTTTTCTGTGCTGCTCGGATTAAGTAATCATGTGACCCCACCACTTGGATCTAAAATGCGTTTTAGTTTTGGCTAAAACTGAAGTTTTATAGTGAAATAGTTTGGACCTTAAATGTATTTTGTGTTGTGAACAGTTTGTGTTAAATTTTTCTAGTCCCAGAATTAGTTATTAATTTCTCTGGTAAACATAATAAGTGTTTTTCATCAGAATACTTGGACAAAGACGTTTATTAAAAAATAATTCAGAATTTTAAAGCTGGAATATTAACTTTAGTGATTCAACAACGAACTGTTGATACGAAAGAACATAACATAGCCTTCCATCTTGGAACTTCATCGGAATTAGAACCTTTATTCATTTAGAACTTTGTATGATAGAACTGATATTTTTAATTATTGGATTAATGTTTGGATTAGATTCACAATCCGTAAGTCCTTTTTCATATTTTACCTTGTTTTCCAGTGAAATAAATTAAATATGTTACCTTTTACAAAGCTTGTTGGCTTCACTCTTTTCTTTCTTACTTTTGAATGAACCTATACGTAACAGTATTACATTGATTTATTCAATGTGAAGAAAAATCGGAACAAAAAAGAAAAGAATCAATTTACCAAAAAACAAAGGTGATTGTGAATAGCCACAAAATGCATAGAACTACTTTTGAAGCGGACACATTCAGAGATGTGAGGAGTTCATTCATTCGGTCAATACACACCTGTCTCTAGAAAATCTTAACTCAGTTCAAAGGGCAAATATATGTACTTGTATATGATATAAATGAAATATATGTACCGTATGTACGCTTTATCAATGCTATACCACTCGTTGTATAGATTTGTCATTAAAAAGAAACTCGTTTCCTTTTAATGACAAATTATACATCTCGCATATATATATATATATATATATATATATATATATATATATATATATATATATATATATATATATATATATATATATATATATAGTAAAAAACAGTTATAATTTTAGGCCGATTGAACGATGAGTAATATGTCTGTATCTATAAGACTTTATATTGGTCTGGGAGAGCTTTGAAGAAAAAAGAACGATCAATTGTTACATTCTACAGTAATAATATATTCACTTCCTGGTCTTCTATTGTAGCGAAAAGATGAATTGTCAAACATTAAATTTAAGTTCCTGAGAGGGGGTGTCTTTGTTATCCTAAATGATTGACCCAAACTGCGAGATCAAATAGGAAAATAATATCTAGGGAGAAAGAGTTTGCAAATTAATCTTATAAATAAACTTAGGTAACTATCATGTGTCCGATTTTGCGTCGGATTATGTGTTCGATAGTTTAGGTTTATTGAATAATCACGTACTGAAGAACGCCCTATGTTGTTTTATTGTGTCTGTTACATGCTTACCACTAGCTAACCAATATTTTGTTTATCCTTTTTTCTAGCTTCTGATAAGGACCTGAATGATAAACCAAAGAGTAACGGGCTTGGAACAGCCGCACTCTCCTCATTTGTCACGTTGAGAGGTCGGAGTGACTTATTTTACAAGTGTGTTATAACCACAGAACTACTTGTCAATACTCTGTAATTTAATTTAATAGCCTGATCAATGGTGTTAAATACTCTGGTATGTGGTGCTAGATACTCTGGTATGTTGTGTTAAATACTCTGGTCTGTGGTGTTAAATAATCTGGTTGATGGTGTTATTACTCTGGTCTATGGTGCTAACTACTCTGGTCTATGGTGTTAAATACACTGGAATGTGGTGTTAAATACGTTGGACTATGGTGTTAAATGATCTGGTCTATGGTGTTCAATACTCTGGTCTGTGGTGTTGAATACGTTGGACTATGGTGTTAAGTACTCTGGTCTACGGTATTAAATACTAATGGTCTTTGGTGTCAAATAAGTTGGACTATGGTGTAAAATAGTTTGGGCAATGGAGGTAAATACTTTGGACTATGGTGTTAAATACTCTGGTCTATAGTGCTAAATACTCTGGTATAAGGTGTTGCATACTTTGGTCTATAGTGTTAAATACTTTGGACTATGGTGTAAAATAGTTTCGGCTATGGTGTTAAATATTTTGGACTATGGTGATAAATACTCTGGTCTATAGTGTTAAATACTCTGGTATATGGTGTTAAATATTCTGGTTAATAGTGTTAAATACTTTGGGCTATTGTGTTAAATACTTTGGACTATGGTGTTAAATACTCTGGTATATGGTCTTAAATCTTGAATTAAAAATTTACATGAAGTATTTGATTCTAGCCTCGCTCGCATGAGTTGGCAAGCTGTAGACTTGCAATATGTAAGGAAAGGGTCTTAGCGTTGCGTCTTAGTCTTTCGATGATGTAAGTTAAGCTTTTTATTTGTAAGAATGCAACGAAGTGACTTGAACAAAAGACTGTGCAGTTACCTTAGGTTCATTGTTCATTTTAATTTTGTTTCCGTGGGGTGGATGAAAGAGAGTTGACTCCCTGTAAAATGAAAATAACGGGATTTGTGCCTCTGCTGACTGGAGTCAGGATACACAGCACGTATACTACTTATAAAGTATGCTTATCAAAGGTTTACAATAAGAGTCATCGAAAAAATGAAAATCAATACGCCGTTATAGCAGTTTAAATGAACCCTAATGAACCATGGCAAGAATATCCTAATTAAAAAAAAAGCCTTTTTCTCCGCGAACTTTGTTATGATGTGGAGTTTTAATATCGTCCTGGTGAGCGAGTGTCGCCATTATCGGGATCAATATTTTGTCATTTCACCGTCAGCTTAACCTGTGCCAAAGGACATTTTCACCAGATAAGAGAAAAGTTGAAGACGTCCACAACAAGAGACCAGACGAAAGCGAAAATAGCTCAGTAATTGATTATAATGCCAGAAATAGCACTATTAGAACGGATCTTTCTAGATTTTTATCATCAAATCTTTGTCACGGGCTTCACCGCGAATGACAAATGCTAGGTCACAACTTGGGAAAGTTTGCGGAAGGGTTGACATCAATTTCTAGGTCATCTAGCATTGGTACTCGAACCGCAGAATCCAAAGGAAGAGAATTTCTACTCTAGTATATCGTACAGGTGTAATTGTTTTAATCTATCACGCACAACTTTATCCTATGAGTATTATTATATAAAATGAAACAGAAAATCATTAGGACACAAAAAAAGAAAATGATAAATATAAACTTGCCTTTAAAAATGCTAGTCGAAAAAAACACTTTATCTAGTTATCTAATAAAAAAAATGCTTACATATGTCATGTATATAATAAAACAAGTGATACATGAAAGGTCAACTCATATTAGGGAAATTAGATGAGCCGTTTCCACTGAATTTTCAACAAAAACTAATATTTATTTCATTTAGCTCACCTATATGGTATAGGTTAAAGATGTTTGTAATTGTTCGATGAAAAGAACTACTGTTGTAATTGGTGTGGTTAAACTAAAGGATGAGTGTTCATGGTAACGTTAGTGTCTCCATTAATTGTGGCTACAGCTCTACGTAGACTTATTTTCGCAAGCTGTATCTAGAATCACATCATTTCTTTAAAACTTCAGACCTGCCCTACCATTAGAATTAAAGTTTCAACTAATGGTTGTGAAATGTCGCGAAACAAGTCACTGGTTTGATTTTCGTGGTTTATTATCTACCACGATAAATGACACAATCATGACCACTTCCTGGTGTCTGACAATCTGAAAAATATATTCACATTGGTAAACAAAGCCTTGAAAAGTATTTTATTACTTGTTGCTCCTTATCTGTGATGCGCTTCTTCTCAAGATATACTTTACAACGGAATACATCTTTCCCTAAAGTTCCTTTGTCAAGTGTTGTCCAGATTTCATATCCTAACTCAGTTGTTCTTTGATCTATATGTAATTGAGATAGTTTGCATTCCATTTAATTATATACGAACTGGCACACCTAATTTTCTCTTATGTTGGCAATTGTCTGCAAGATGCATGAATATAACAGCTGCCCAGAAGGATGTAATTACCAATTACAGACAAACCTAAAGGAGTTTTGCCCATGGTTTAACAAGAGCTTGATATCGGCTTCACAAGGGTAGCATAAGAACATGGAAATAAAATTGGACACAGGCCCAAACTGTGGATTTAACCAGGCAATGTCATCGGAGTTCTACCGTATGGCCATGAATGTACGAATAGCAGCTTCCAAAGTGAGTGTCTTAGGAAGATTCTTGGCATCTTCTGGCTAAACAGGATGAAACTAAATTGAAGATTTTCATCAAAGGACAGAATCAAATCTCTTGTCCCGATTTGGAAGAAACGACGATGGTGATAACTGTGGCAAATATACCAAATGTCACCGGATGTACCGCAGATGACAGTCCTATTATAAGATATTAATCAACAAATGTTCAGTATTATTGTAAGATACCAATTAATAAATGTTTAGTCCTACTGTAAGATACTTTGCATCAAATGTTCATTCCTATTGTAAGATACTAGTAAAATATATTCAGTCATATTGTAAGATACTAATCAACAAATGTGCATTGCTATTTTAAGATACTAGTCAAAAATGCTCAGTTGTACTGTACGATACTAATAAACAAATACTGGGGAAAAATGTTTTTTCGTACTGTAAGATACTAGTCAAAAAATGTTTAATCGTGTTTTAAGTTACTAGTCATAACATGCTCAATCGTGTTTTAAGATACTAGTCATAAAATGCTCAATCGTATGGCAAGATACTAGTCATGAAATGTTCAACGTATTGTAAGATACTAGTCATAAAATGCTCAATCGTATGGTAAGATACTAGTCATGAAATGTTCAATCGTGTTTTAAGATACTAGTCATAAAATGCTCAATCGTGTTTTAAGATACTAGTCATAACATGCTCAATCGTGTTTCAAGATACTAGTCATAAAATGCTCAATCGTATGGTAAGATACTAGTCATGAAATGTTCAATCGTGTTTTAAGATACTAGTCATAAAATGCTCAATCGTGTTTTAAGATACTAGTCATAACATGCTCAATCGTGTTTTAAGATACTAGTCATAACATGCTCAATCGTATGGTAAGATACTAGTCATGAAATGTTCAATCGTGTTTTAAGATACTAGTCATAAAATGCTCAATCGTGTTTTAAGATACTAGTCATAACATGCTCAATCGTGTTTTAAGATACTAGTCATGAAATGCTCAATCGTATGGCAAGGTACTAGTCATGAAATGCTCAATCGTGTTTTAAGATACTAATCATAAAATGCTCAATCGTATGGTAAGATACTAGTCATGAAATGTTCAATCGTATTGTAAGATACTATTCATAAAATACTCAATCGCATTGTAAGATACTGTTCAGTGGGAGTTTTGTCATATTGTAAGATATTGCTCATTCAGTGTTGAATCGTATTAAAAGATATTAGTCAATTAGTGTCGAGTCCTGTTGTACGACACTGCTTAATTAGTGTCCGGTCTTATTGTAAGATACTGCTTAATTATTGTCCAGTACTACTGCAAGATACTGTTCAAGTAGTGTCCAATCGTATTGTAAGATATTTTCTCAATTAGTTTCGCTGCTTTGGTTCTTAATATATGATTACATGTTTTACGTCACATACGACTGACATACAGATTAACAACAGATAATATGCGAAAACACACACACGCATATATATATATATATATATATATATATATATATATATATATATATATATATATATATATATATATATATATATATATATATATATATATATATATATATATGTATGTCTGATTATGCCAACATGGATTTAACAGAAGATCCTATGTTCGAATCATCAAATTAGGCGAGCGATAGTTTCACTGTGGTTTCATTTTAGCTTCCTTATATTTGCAATTGGTATGCGAAATAAAACTGATTAAAGTGCTGTCAAACAGTGCCATATCTGGCCATAAATTTCTTGCAAACAGTATGATATCATAGCTTTTACCGAAATGCTGAGTCAAGGCATTTAGAACATTGCTTTGATCTAGTATTTCCTTGGAAAGGGTTTATCTGTTCGTGGTCATTCCTATTGAAACTGGTTGCTCAGAAAGTAGTCTTCATGATAAATGCTCTCCCGTTGCTTATCAGACAGAATAGTTGCAAGGGTTTGGTCTTTTGGGGGTGGGGGTGTCATTGAATATATAAATCTTAAATATAAATTTGTTTGAGTCACTTCTTTCACACTGACTTTTTTCGGTTTAAACACGTTTTTCCTTTTGTTTTAATTTTTGTACTATTACCTTTTTTTTAAAAATGCTTCCGAAGGTTTCCAATATGTCTTTAACTCCACGGGGATATTTCTTCTGTAGAAGTTACCTTTCCTTGTTCCTTTATAACCTTATCAAGTTAATTCGCTTCATATTCCATTTTTATTTCTAGTTTACGTGATGGTGATGGTGATGATGGCGATGAGGATGATGAGGAGGAGGAGGAGGATGACGACGGCGACGGCGGCGATGGCGACGACGATGATGATGATGATGACGATGATGAATTAGGAGCAATTTAGTCATACGATATGTCACCCGCTGCAGTACTACATCTAAGAACGACTTCAGATGAATTCCTAATTTCTGTTATGACCATTCTTTACGAAGTCCATGACAGTTCAAGGTTTTATTTCTATTTATTTCATTCTAAGTTCCATCTACCATACTTGTTTACAACTCATGGGTTCGATCCCCAAATTGTTAAAGCTATGTTAAAAAAAAACACACACACACACAACTACTTGGATTCTTTTTCTTTACAGCGTTCTATTGCATAGCTACTGTCATCTGTATTTTTGCGTTTCACGCGATCTTCTACTAATCCGAATTCTTCTTTGAGGTCGTATTGATCCATTTAAACAGTGTAAAACAGCAAGCGTTGGGAAAGTTGAAGTCGACACTGATTTTTAAGCTTCGAATTAAATTTAAGATCATAATATAATCGACGAAAATGCTTTTAGAGAACCTTATCTGATGAGAGCTTTTAATTCAATTAAATAGTGTAGAATGGCAGAAGTTGGCAAAGTCGAATTTAACGATCCTGAATGGCAGAAGATGGCTAAATCGAATTCGACAATCCATTTAACGATCCTCAATGGCAGAAGTTGGCTAAATCGAATTCTGTAGTGAAGGGTGGTGCTATTAATGCCGACCTGATTTTTGTCATATTTCTAATAAGTAAACAAGATGTTTACTTAATTTTTAGTTCAAGACATGACTTCTGTTTATGACGCAAACTACGTTTTCCGCTGGAAATCTATTGCGTTTCATGATCAGTATTTGGAATCGTATTGATGCCCCAGATAGCCGACTGGTCTAAATTTGGAATCGTATGGATACCCCAGATTGCCGACTGGTCTAAAGCGCTCGCCTTCACTAATAATTGCCATCTTACATCTATCTTGCGTGGATTCAGGTCTCGTGCTCGGCCAATGTTTGTATGTAAAAAAAAAAATGCCAGTAGTAGGTGGTTATTACCCGCTTTTTTTTCGACTTCTTCCTCCACTAATTATACTGACCGCCATATATAACCTAACATTGCGTTAAGAAATGGCGTTCAACCCAAAACAAAAATGACAAATGGAATCCTTTGTAGTTGTATCCAGTTATAAGTTTAGGAAGAATCATTTATTTCAATTATACATAGGAGATGCAAAGTTCTCGCTGACTTTCTGAAATCAAAGACAACTTCGGCATTTATGAAAAATCATTCAATGACATTCTGGATTGTATTACTGTGGTATATGTGTATCTTTACGCCTCTTTGAATTCATTCAAAACATTCCATGCTTTTTGACTCGTGATTTGACATTCATGATTATTTAGGGTTCTTTTAAATCTCCTTTTGAAGTTTTCTTCGTAACATCGAGAAATAAATTATTGTTGAAGTTTACATAATTTGCCCATTGTGTTACGTAATTTAAGACCTAGTGTCGCAATCTTTCAAACCTTTCGATTATATCTGAGGCTGATGGTATACCACATCTCTACGGAAGAAAACTCCTTCCCAACACCATTTCCGATAAGCATCGTCGGGCTCTCTCTCTCTCTCTCTCTCTCTCTCTCTCTCTCTCTCTCTCTCTCTCTCTCTCTCTCTCTCTCTCTCTCTCTCTCTCTCTCTCTCTCTCTCTCTCTCTCTCTCTCTCTCTCTCTCTCTCTCTCTCTCTCTCTCTCTCTCTCTCTCTCTCTCTCTCTCTCTTTCTCTCTCGTAAAGAAAGAATGTGTAGAATATAATTTAAAAAGTGCTAACGCCACCATCTGTAATTCTAGTCTCAGAAAATCAATTCTTATAAATTACAAATAGTTAAAATATAGAATCTCAAGAAAATATACCAGAACTATATTTTTGTCAAATAACTTCGTACAACTATTTTCAAAATCATACAGGACTCCTATGCAGTTCCTTTATGGTGCTACAGACTAATAACGCAGTTTTCTCGTCAATAGTAATGTGGGAAACGGAACAAATGTAGTGTAACATGATTCTCTGTCAAAATTTCATAATTTTTGTTAATAAAAAGCTATCTTCAAAGCGGCCAACATTTTATGCAAAGATTGGACTCTTCTAAAGAATCAACAAATCAGTCTGTGTAACTGCATCACTTTCAGACCAGGAAATCAAGACACTGTTCATAAATTTACAGACCATGAAATCAACCATTGGTCATAAATTTACAGACAAGGAAACCAAGACAACGATCATAAAATTACAAACCAGGAATCATGACCTTCGTCATTAACTTAAAGACCAGGAAATTGAGACTTTCGTCATGAATAAATTCACTTTTCCTGTGATCTCCATGTTTTGCTTATAAAACCAACCCAGGATTAATCTTCCAAGCGTTTAACAAGCGTTTAATCTTCCAAGCTTGCCAGTAGCTTCTCGTGGGTCGGTGGTTCTTTCCGCGGATTTGCCGGTTTCTTCCTCCACCCAATAATACTGACCGCCATGAATATCGTGTGTTGAAAAATGGCGTTAAGCCTAACAACAACAACCAAGCGTTTAACATTACGCATACAGCTGGCATGCAACAGCTGAATGCATGCCAAAACATTGGTGAAGATCCAGAATTGAGAATTTGTTTATCCTTCAATGTACCGCAATGAAGGGTCCTTTCTTCTCACATTTCTGAATGAAAAATGAGAATCGCAGTCAGAAAGGTCTATTGTAAATACTGAAGTAACCTTTCAACAACAAACCACCATATTTATTTTGTTTAAGAATTCTGCTTAATCTTTAAATGACGTTCAAGAGCATTTAAGCTTTCAATGAACACTGATTGAAACAGATTTGATAATATCGCAAAACATAAATTTTAAAAATGTATGCCGCAAAAAAAATTGCGCTGTCATACAAGCTATCCTGGAACACGATCGTACACATATATAAAGATGATACGTATTACTACATAATGGCCTTCAATATTTAAACACAAAACTAGATTATGTTAACTAAAAACTATTGTCACCCGAAATCCTAATCCAATTAATATATTAATTTTAAAAACGCGTTTCAAGATAAGGTTCCTGAAGGCTATGATGTAGAAAATACTTCGGTTCTAGAGTTGGCATTGTCCAAAGGTAGATTTTGAGCACAAAATAGCTACAAAATGAACACATAAGAAAGCCAAGAAAAAAATACATGTATGGATCCGGATACCATATGACGAAAACAAAAAGGTTCTAGAATGTTAAGGGTAGATTTTTGCCTTGAAGGGTAGGCTTATAATGCGTCCATAGTGGGGAAACACTGGCTCATTTTATTGGCATTGTACAATTGTCGATGTTTAGTCATGTGAAAATAACTTACTCTATCGACAAACGTAACTATTATTTCATATGCCATATATATATATATATATATATATATATATATATATATATATATATATATATATATATATATATATATATATATATATATATATATATATATATATATATATATAGTCTACACGACAATAAACTCGAATATAAGAAGGTTATATTCGAGTAATATTGTAATAAGTATCCGAGCCTAAACAAGATGAAAACATTCAAAACATTCACTGCACCATCATAACCAAAATTTCGATTATTGTAAACTAATTCTTTCAATGACATACAATATATACATTAATATCGTTAAGCTGTCAAAATTTCGCAAAATTTTAATTTTATATCTTTGCGCTAAAAATATGCACTCATTCTGCCCAACGTATTGTTTTGTGCGTTCCCACAAGCCATCACTCCATCCAACAAATTGGTTTATGCGTTCTCACAAGCGCTCGTACCGCCCAGCATATTGCATTGAGCGCTTTGTAACCTATGAATGTCACATGCCAATCCATGAAAATATAGACTTGGTCATAATCTTTGCATATGCCATGCGTTTATACACAGGAAACCGTTATGTTAAGTCGGGGTACATATTTACACAGACAAATGTATTAACACTTTAAGTTGTATTAGAATTTTTGTTTCATAAATCAAGAGTAAAATAGTAAATATTTGCTCTTTGAGAAACTGACACTTTCCTAATAACGTCAATTTTTTGTCCTGAATAATTCTTCTTTAAATTATCATAATTTTAATTTTAAAAATAATCTACCTTTTGTACTATTAAAAAGTTATTAATTTATCAATTAAACTTTCTCATAGATAGTTGACACTTTGAATTGCAAATGAACAGCTGCACCATCCTTATGGTGAATTGTTATCAAAATCTGACAGCTCTCAAAATAAATTCTTTATCACCTTCAAGCAATGTTCTCCAAAGAGAGTTTGGAAATTTCAAAATTAATATTCCTTTATTTCATATTAGAGTTCTATTCATCTTTAAATCATTTGATCGACAGTTCTTGTCATGATTTGCTGACAACGTAAAAGCCTTTTAATAAACAAATTTGTATACCGTAAATTTTCGTTTATGCTCCAACTGCAAAATTGCACAGATACAACTCGTCATGTTAAGCGCCCACAGAACTGAGTCTGTGTAATTTGTTAGGAGTAATCAGAAAAACAAACATGGACCCCGATATACAGGAGCATTATGCTACAGCACACCATGATCGTTGTTGTCTGCAGTTTGACTTCACTCATACGTGAACACGTACGGTTTCAATGAATCCAAACTCATTGTGAACCGTTCAAAGACAATGCTGACTTTTAACTTTAAGAAACAAATTCTTCACTTGTTACAATATTAGATGGTTTGTATTATCTTTCCAGGGGTATAGCTATGAGATATTAACCACTCCAAAATTATTATCACTCGCGCGCGCGCGTACGTGTGTGTGTGTGTGTGCGTTTGATTGGATTTTTAATGAAGATTTAAATGAATTTCAGTCATATCTTTATTATATTATGTCTGCAGTGTTGCAGTTTATAATGATGTCTAACACTGAAATCTTGCCGTAGACATGAAACATAATGTCCCACCAAGACAGATTTTCCTGACACCAGGCTGACCAGTCTTAACGCTAATCTCTTAATGCTGAGCGCCAAACGAGGCAGTCATTGGTGCTTCTTTATATAAATCTTTCGTATGACTCGGTCTGCGTTAGAATCTGTGACCTCCCGCATCCAAGGCAGACGCTCTAAACACTAAGTCACCGGAGCGGACTATTATCTACTGTAAAATGAAAAAGAAAATTATGCAGCGTGTCAACCAAATTGTTATTGTGGCATTTTAAAATTGCTGTATTTTTATGACAGGCAATATATACAGAACGGAATATAGTGTATATTTATAATTTTCTCTATAATTAATCCTGTATACCATGGTTTGATTCATAGGAATCTGGAATGACTGTGTAGATAGATGAGAATTAATTACTAGGTTGTCTTGCGAGTGTGACAGCTACACATATAACAACGATTCAGTCGCAACATTTATCAGTGATGCGTGCATCAGTCATGATGGAATATGGGCTGCGGTGTACAGGGAAGGCGATGGGTGCCATTTAAATACGGGCCTGGGTTTGAATCTCCGTAGAGTACGAATAAAAAATTATCTGACCTGTATGATAGTATTATTTGTATTATATATAAATTCTTCCTTCCTTTATCAGGAATTCTTCTACAGAATCCAGGGATAGTACTTTCCGTTCTGTCTGGTATATAAAAAAAACCATAAGTTAATCCTTATAATTCCAATTTACCTCTTTTCTAACATCAGATCAGCAGATTTAACCAATTAAACATTCACTTTTATGTACATCCAAGGTTTTTTGTCATCAGCCACTTAACTGCGATGGAATACATATCTCTATCCTCACTAGCCAAGATTCATCGATTCTTTATACAGTGATATGTGGAAGAATGAGATAGCTATATGTACTGTCCTATACTGTTATGATCATTATTTTAATATATTTTTTTTAAAAAATGGTTGCGGTTAAACCAGGAATATTCCTTTCTTTCGAAAATTACGCTTATGTATGGCACGTTTTGTTATAGCAACGTCATTTTTGTTTCGATCTGTCAAAAAGCAATCGTGTCCATTTTTAGTGAGATCCCTTTGTAGACATACGAACATGACCTTTAAAAACCGCTGCTGTAACATGTTGACGAGGTGAAACGCAATAATTTCCGAAGATGATATTTTAAAGCCTGTGTTTGCTTTCGTCGGCAAAATGGGTGAGTTTTGGAGTGCATGAAGGTCTGTTTTAATTTCTAGTGGTCGATTTAAATCTGTAACTTAGTCATTTTTGATCGAAAAGCACAGGAGTAATTGGGTGGTAGCTTGTTTTTGTTATTACGGTAATGACATAGATAAAACTTCACATCAAATGATCAGGAAACAAGGAACCAAAAGTAATCCGCAGAATTTATTGATTTGTACAAAAATCTAGATCAGTATCACATGACCGTTTGTATCCAATCAATACTTAGAAAACACAGTCAATTCATAAAAATTGGAAAAAATGTATATGTGTGTGTCTGTGTGTGTGTAATTTAGATTTTTAATGTAGCTTTAACAATTTTTCAGTCATATCGCTACGATGTCTGTAGTGTGTGTGTGTGTGTGTGTGTGTGTGTGTGTGTGTGTGTGTTTGTGTGTGAGCAAATAAGAAAATTTATATTTCGAAACAAATGTATGTGCAAAACAGTACAGATAGAATGTCCAAACCATAAACATGATGTAATACTAAGATTTACTTTCCTCGGTATTTACGTTTGAGCTTGTTAAATTGACATGCAGGAAATGCTTCAAAAACATAACCAAGGATATTGATTTTATTTTCATTCCAATTAATTAGAAATATGCACTGCGGATTCAAGAAGTACAGGCATATAATCATGGAATTAACATACTGTATGAAAAGCTAATTATCTTGAAATCGCAGCTGGGAGACATAATAGGAATATGATAAACCATAATAAGCAATACAGTATATGATAAAAATATTCTCCGAATGCAGACAGAAAATTATGAAGGAATAAGAAAACAGACAGGTATATGTATGTGAACAAGACGTTCAAGACGTTTTCTAGCATGACTGGAAGGCATACAACTTGGTACGTTTCTTGCCTGGAACTTGAGTAAATAATGTTGACGGCTGGTAAATTTGAAACTATTTCAGATAAACAAGAAGCTATAAATGAAAACAATATGTATCTAACTCATTCCGATTTCAAGGGTTTTTTATCATTTCCGCTGAGTGATTACCAGCATGTAGCAAGCATGTAGACTCCTACATCTTCCCTTAATCTGCTTCATGGATGCCACAAATACATTACAGAGGATACATCTGAAAGAGCAGACATAACCCTAATTCACCGTCAAACATCATGTCACCTAAAAAAAAATTTGAGGGCATGCTTCTTGGTATACTGTTGAGAACAAGCAGATACCATAAATAAGACATGCACTGTCAAATATAATGTATCGTAGGAAATACTGCAGAGAGTTTTTCCGAGATAATTTTCAAAATAAGCTGAAACTATGGATATATCGGGTAGATCAGAGAAAATGGGATCGGCCTTTGATTTTGTTTCAGCCTGGCAATAGTAAAACGTTATTTTGATCCAACTTATAATACAAGAAAATAAGAAGAAAAAAATCCGCTTCCTGTTGTAATGAATGAGAGTAACTCTACGTGATTATAAGAAGTTTATTTCAAAGATGCTATGGATCGCAATTTAATCTTGTTTACATATAATCTGAAATTATGATGAGCAACAGACGTGGAAGCTAAAATGGGCAACATTATTCGACTCGATGCAGACTATGTAAGTACGATACCGAAGCCAAAAAAAAACTGTATTTAGTTCAAAAGATATAATCTAAATCTAGATAATAATGTAGATAATAATGCGGATAAGAGCCTTTGTTTCTTGTTCCTCAACCTAAATATGATCTTAAAGCCTCTCTAGTATATTGACGCTCAGAGACGCTTATGGTGGCGCTCTACAGTTTCGTACTTAGTATAGGGTTAGAATTTTAAAGAAAAAGAATTTCCCCGGTTTTCTTCACTAGTTATACTGACTATTTAAAAAAGACTTTGTATATCTTAGGTATTGTTAAAAGAACCTTTAATTACATTTATTTTAGTGTATGATGGATGGGTGTAATATGGTTTAGAAAGTATACAGCTTGGCCTTACTCCAGATGTGTACCTTTCAAAAAAAGTGCTAGCTCCACTTGCTCATTTTCACTTCTCGAACTTCAGAGGTAAATTGTAAAAAAAGAAAAAAAAGAGCCGATAACTTTTTTTTATATTTTATTTATTTGGTAATTCATTCATTGCACTTTTAGAAGCTGGTATTGTCTAGTTTGGCAAAATTAATTTTCCATATTTTAAATGCTGCCAATAATAGTGTACCTTAAACAAATTCATGTTGATTTTTGGAGCACAAGGGTGCAGTCATTTTAGTGATGCATTGTGCTAAGATCTTTTAAAATTTTCCAAACTAACAATATCCAAAGAAATTTCAGCCACCTTACATGAAAGTAGCATAGAGATATGCCAACATCTCTCCACTTGCGTGTTTAAAATGCAAACAACTTCACCTTACTTACATCACTCTCCCAAAAATATATAATAACTGGTGAGTGCCACCTATATTTTGAATGCGTCATTGGCAAAACAGACAACATTGATGAAGAATACCTAGTGATTTACAATACCGTGACTTAACCCATCTTAAAGAGATTTTACATTGAAGATTTTATGCGGTGCCATTTTCTTAGCTATGATGACAAAAATATCAGTTAATAAAAGACGCTATACAAAGTTTGGATGAGATGGCGAATTTAGACTACGACACAGTATCTAAATATTGCGTTTTATTTTACTATACATATATCAGACAGGCTATATTATTAGCATTCAATGACCCGTATATAATTGCTGGGGGGGGGGAGAAGGCGTCATCCAATGCTGAATACATTTAATCTCAGAAGAAAGTTTCCCATCTACTGTACCTGAAAAGCCCCTAAAAATGTATTTTTGCTGCATCATAACGATAAAACCGGTTTTAAGAAATATTGGTTTCGAATTGTCCACTTCCTCATTCAATCCCTCTATAGGCTAATGTGCTTCAAACTGGCAATAAAATTACCACCCCTTTTGATTGACTTACCACACCAAAATATTTTGGTAAACCTCAAAATTTGACAACCAGTCTTACAGGAACATGATTTATTCATAAATTTCGGAAACATGTTTTCGATGCTACCTCGTCGTACTAACATAAATAAATGCCGCAGTTCTGAACCGGTCGCTCGCTAGTAGGGGTTGGGTAGCATAGGCTAAATATAAATTATGGCTCACTGAGTGCAACTTAATTAACAAACTACAAAGCAAGGTATAGAAAAAAAAACTTATTGGTCAGTCTCGTGGTCTGCAGAATAGAAGGTTAAGTTGTCTACTTTTGTACGTTAATTGACGTTGACCGGTGGTCAGTTAGACGAAAAACTTCACGTGTCAATCTCTGTCAGGCAATTTCCTTTCTCGAACTTTTAATCAAATCACAATAAGGAGACGTTGCTTTGTTGTGAGGAGTATACGAAAGAGAAATTCATATAAAAACGATACAAAGCATCTAAATTGATAGTGCAGCCTTGGTCTTTTAAGGGGAATATAAAATCTTATGAGTTGCTTTGAAATCTAATGTTTAGCAATAAATGATTTCATGTGACGACTGTTTGTACAGTTTAAAAAAGCACATTCCGTCCACTTGGGAATATATATATATATATATATATATATATATATATATATATATATATATATATATATATATATATATATATATATACAGAACGAAAACTAAACTAATAAGCATATGAACTGTAAACCCATATTTGTAGAGTGGCAGTTATCAACTAGAACAAATCGAAGATACGAAGTGGTACTGTGATTTTCACAAATAGGATACATGATCCATACACACGTGCTAGCAAGGACCAACGTACACTAACAGCACTACACATTCATGTTGTATGTATCCATTTCCATTTCGTGAGATAATCGCGTTTTGATTTTAACTCCATGAACAAGTTTTGTCATGACATACGATCAGAGGAAATGTTGACATGTTGGCAAGAATGTCGTCTATATAACAAATACTCTCATTTTTACTGATGTTCTGTTTGTACCTCTATATAATTTAAAAGACCTTTTAAAGAATTGTAAAATATGTCGAATCAAGCAAAAAAAAACAATGACAACTATAAAATTGCCTTTCACACGGACTTAACAAGCGGTGTAATTTCTATTGTAATTTGTGCAGAGGGATATAACTCTAAACTCTCAACACTATGGTAATTTACGCAATTATCCGGAAGTTACCGAATAGGATACATTACATCACTATGTTTTCTGAGGAAAAGAAACTTAGACCTAAGTGTACACAATATGGCACTGTGTCGGTACGGAATGTCCGTTATGCATAAAAGACGATGAGGATTTCAATGTTAGTCATTTTAGTCACTATCAGGTTAGAAATTATAAATCAATGAATGAACTTACATAGGTCTGTGCACTTTCTATCAAATTTTATATTTTCATTGTTTAAATCTGTGAAGGAGGGTACAAACAAACGGAGAGGTCTAGTCACACTATTGTAAAATAACTGGATGAATCGGATGATTCGTCAGTTCATAGGTCCTAATTTGGAACTTGAACGCCGACGGGCTGTTTCGAGTGCCTTGAACAAACAAAATACTATGTCCTAGATCTGCCTGTTAGAATCGTTGTTTGTGACTAAAATAGATTATTGCAGCTAATGTTTATTTGTTGAAAATATAAAACCACGTGAATGATTTATAGTTATTGTTACTATCTTCAACGTCATAATGCAATGTCATAAAGCAGGATGGTAGGCTTATGTCAGACATATCGCACACATCATTTAAGGAAGTCTTATATTGCTCAATGCAGTGTATCTTTTAACAAAGCTTTAACAATTTTAGTCATATCGCTACGATCTCTGCGTTGTGGCAGTTATTAGAGATGTCTAGCACTTGGGCCTCATGCCACATACAATTATCATCATGTCCCATCCAGTCACATTATCCTGACACCAGGCCAACTAGTCCAAATACTAACTTCTTAATGCTAATAGTCAAGCGAAGCAGCTGCAAGCACCGTTTATATAAGTCGTTTAATATGACTCGCCGGGGTTCAAGCCGGTGACCTCCCGCATAAAAGAAGAGCGCTGTAACCAATTAGGCCAATGGAGCCGTCACGAGAAATGAAAATAATTCTTATAAATTACAAATAGTTAAAATATAGAATCTCAAGAAAATATACCAGAACTATATTTTTGTCAAAAAACTTCGTACAAATATTTTCAAAATCACACAGGACTCCTATGCAGTTCCTTTATGGTGCTACAGACTGATAACGCAGTTTTCTCGTTAGCATTAACGTGGAAAACGGAACAAATGTGGTGTAACATGATTCTCTTCTTTTACAATTTCCTAATTTTTGTTAATAAAAACTATCTTCAAAGCAACCAATATTTTATGCAAAGATTGGACTCTTCTAAAGAATCAACGGGATAAAATTCATCTTTCTTTTTATTTTAAGCCTCCCAGACTTGTGATAATTAAAACACTTCATAAGACTACACATATTCTGTCGAGGGATCACTTCAACCGCATCTTTTTAGGCAATTTTATATGAAAAGATAACGATGTATAACGTTACTAAAATTCAGTAGCAAACCATATTGGAACGAAATATTTAAAAAAGATTAAAAGCTGCAGTCCGAAAATCCTATTGTATATCGGAAATATATCAGAATTTTACAGATGTTGCAACTGCACGTGATATTGGTATCAAATATATTTTTCTTTTACTTTTTGTACTTTTTTATGTTCAAACATTCTTTTAAACTCTCTCATCCGTTTTTATTATTACTTTTTTTTATTCCCGTCAAAGGACGGGCAATTAACCAAGTCTCATTAGAAAATTGACATTACTGTTATCAGGTTATACTTTATCATAACCTATAATTATTTATTGCATCCACATTGACAATATACTAGCAATATACTAATAATATAGTAGAGGGATTGAAAAGATGCAAATATGAAACAAATATAATTCAAGATAGTTTAATCACCACAGAAGATATAAATAACGCAATAATTAACTTCAAAGTGGAAAACCAAATTAACCTGTTATTATTTCCACCAAGATGATTAAATAACTCCTGCTGTTTCTACAGAGATCACAACCGTGTACGTTTAATATAATTTTCGATAATGGATTCATCCCACATCAAAGTCAAGAGTCTCCTTCCAGTCCACAAAGAGAGTGAAAATCCAACGTAAATGACTACCGCAGTATTGTACTATCCAGATGTTGCGGAAAATGTTTCCTCGAATCCAAAATACAAGAATTGTAGCTCAATGAAAGAAAACGGCTCATTATTAGGCTACGGATTTGGATTTCAGTAAAGGCATAAAACACAAAATAATATTTTTTATTCCTAATAGTCTAATAAATGCCAACAAGCAATGAAAACGAAAACTCTTTACTTTGATTTGTGCATTTTAAGAAAACATTTAATTCCGTATGGAGAAAATTTAAGTTTTACAAGATGATTTATCACAGTATCACAGGGTAAAGCCACATGCGTGTGTGTTTTGGATTTATAGTGTAGTTTAAACAATTTTTCATCAATAACGTTACGATGTCTACATTTTTGTAGCTTATTGTGATGTCTAGCAATGGGGCATAATGCCACAGACACAGCGTCATGTCCCACCCAGCCACATTATCCGGACACCAGGCCAACCAGTCCTTACACTAACGTCTTATTGCTAAGCGCCTAGAAAAGCCGTGTAGTACCATTTTTACAAGTTTTTGGTATGACTCTGCCGGGTTTCAAACCCGCGACTTCCCGCACCCAAGGCAGACACTCTAACCACTTAGTCCACCGGATTGATTAATCATAGGGTAAAGTCACTTGTATAATAATAATAATAATAATAATAATAATAATAATAATAATAATAATAATAATAATAATAATAATAATAATAATAATAATAATAATAATAATAATAATAATAATAATAATAACAATAATAATAATAATGATGATGACGATGACAATGATGATGATGAATGCGGTCCAGCTTTATTTAACAGCTATTTCACTGACATCACTACGTAGTTGTTATTGTTGTAGGGTTTAAAGCTATTTTTCAGCACAAGATAGACTATACATGGCAACCAGTATAAATGGTGGAGGAAAAACTCAGAAAAGAAAACAAAAATCCACAAGAATATACTGGCAAACTTTCTCATATAACCACATTGGCCGAACCCAAGACTCGAACCCGTCATCAGCATGTATTTTGGCTGTCAAGTGCAGCCCATGCCTAATGATATGTCTACTGCACATATCTTTATTATCGATGATCGTTTACTGGTGACGTCTTCAAAAGAACGACATAATGGTTTGGAAAATCTATTTATCTTCAACTCAGGGTGGAAATTAATCCACTAAGTGTGAATAAAATGAAATCCTAGACATATGGGGTTCGTCTAGAGTAAGATAAACTGAAGTGGTTATGTCTGTTCGATGCTAATAATATATAATTAGATAGTTAGTCGAACAATATATATATATATATATATATATATATATATATATATATATATATATATATATATATATATATATATATATATATATAATTTTCTCACAATTACTCACTTAAAAAATGTCTCGCTTACTATGTAAGTCGAGAAATTAATATTAAATAATCGGAAACGTGCATAACATATTTTGAGCTATAGTTAAACTTGGACTTCTATGAACATTAACACATATATTGTAACCTAAAAGTTGACAAAACCGACAAGTTGTTATTTCATCTCGCATTGATAGTAAATACATCAATAAAATTTCCTTAAGTAACTCTTACAACCTGTATGTTTGCAAAACTGAACTAACAAAATGTGTCACTATATTCTCTTTGTTATACTCGATACATAACCGCTTTGGTAGTCCGGTGGTTAGAGTGTCTGCCTCGGATGCGGGAATTCGTGGGTTCGAACCCCGGCATAGTCATACCAAAGACATTAAAAAATGGTACTAAAAGTTGCAACGCTTGACGCTCAGCATTCGGATTTTAGTGCTTGGACTGGTCGGACTGGTATCAGGATAATGTGACTGGGTGGGACATCATCCTTAAATGTCTGCGGCATTATGCTCCAGTGCTAGACATAACTATAAACTGTCACACTGTAGACTCGTATTGATATGACTGAAAAATTGTTAAAGCTACGTTAAAAATCTAATACACACACGCACACACATACGCACACACGTTATAACCAAACTGAACCAAATCAATGTTTTTTCATTTCTTCCTAAACTCAACAGATGAAAAAAAATTGTATTGTCATGCTCTGTAAATGAATATCTAAACAAAAATAGCATTCGATACCTTACTGCCGGAAAAGTTCTGAAATCCAATCACGTTACGACTTTAAAAGTACTGTTTCTAACGGACCCTAGCCGAAGCATTGTAACTACAGTGGCGAAATCTACACGTGAATCTTTTGAAAATCATAAAAGCAGACTGCTCTCTACGGCTAAGCGGTTGTGGTACATACTTGCCACCTAATATCATTTTATTCGTTTGTTTATTCTTCAGTGTTGCCTTGTACACTTACAGCTGTTGTCATTTAATGCATTAAACTTGAAGTGAGTATCGATCTAGCTCACAGTGTCAATTATTTTATTTCCCTTTACCTTTTGTTTTGTATAAATGTATTTTAAGTTAAGTCTGTTTGACATCGTATATTGATATCCGTATGATTACATTTTACGATAGACAGCTAAGGGAGAGTGTGCCTCAACACCGGGTATAAACAAAATATTGATAGGCGTATTATTAATTCAAGCAACTGTTACGGGTTCAATGTACAGCCACATCCGATCTAAACAAAACATAGCGATTCACCAGGATGACTATCTTTTCTGGCGATGTTTTAATGAGGCAATCGCGTCTTTATTCAAAGAATTATTTTCTCTGATCTATTTTTTTTTATTTCACACTAGTTGGTGTATCTTCATCTTTAAAATATGTATAGAAAATTTCAGTTGTGTCGATGTATCACTAACTTCCTGATGTAGTTGTTCTCGGTGATTGGATCCAAGATATACACACAATCTAGCTATTATTTGGCATTCATCGGCGAATGCGGATATGTGAGAAAGCTTGTCAGTATGTTCTAGTGGGTCGGTGGTTCTTTCCGCAGATTTCGCGGTTTCTTCATCCACCATTAATACTGGCCGCCATGTATCGTGTGCTGAAAAATGGCGTTAAGCCCCAAAACAACAACAACATAATGCATTCATCTTTCGACCCTGTTTTATTATTTTTATCTTTTCTTTCGGTCTTAAAGGCTTTACTTGAAACTATAACCAATTTTGTCCATTAACAGAACTAAGGAGTCTGTTATTGAAGGAGAATTATTAACACGACTCGTGCAGTACGTTACCGATTTTATAAACGTATCATACATTTTTCTAATTATTTGATGTCAATGACATGTTTGTGATAGCTTAGCGGTTTGCCTTGCGTCCTTTAAAGACTAAATTAATAACGCTTTGGGAGAACTTTAAGACCTTTCTATCATATATGACGGCTGATCCGATACAATCATGGTCTCCCTGCTGGAGAGGACTCCATCCCAACACCCTTCCCGATAAGCATCAGGAGCCACACACAGACACACACATATGGCGTGTAAAAGGTGGCGAGATAAAGCTTATGTACTTTTACGTTTTCGTTTTGGTGACTGCAGTCCATTGAATTTCACATTTAGCTAATAGGAATTAAATATTACATTTGGCAGTGCACAACGGTCAATGGGAATGAACATTACAAATATCACTAAAACCGACCTAAAGTCTATGGGAATTTAATATTAATGTTTGGGCCACTATGGAATGAATGAGAACTTTAATATTAACGTTTGGATCACTATGGTGTTAACGGGAAATTAAAAGTAGGTTTGTGTAACTATGGAGAATTTAAGATTACCAATGTTATTGGAAAGTCTATGTGGAATATTTCGACTGAAACTACTATGTAATCAATGTGAATTTGTACACCATCGATGGGATTACTATGGAAGCTATGTAAATTTAACACTGGTGTTTATCGGTACAAGATTTATTGGAATTTGATATCGACAACAACCACACTGTTATATACTTGTATCTCGTCAGCACCGCATTGTTACAATTTGTCAAAACCAAGGTTACAAGTTACACTGTACCGTTATGCTTATGTGTGGCCTGAATGTTATTGTTATTGTGTGTGTGTGTGTGTGTGTGTGTGTGTGTGTGAGAGAGAGAGAGAGAGAGAGAGAGAGAGAGATATTGTTCAAACATTACTTGTTTTGTTTATTATTTTTTGTTTATTATTTTTAGGGGGTAGGGGTTGGAGGTGTTTGTTTTTTAAATGAACATTCAGTAGTTATTTTGTTTTGATGTTATTGATGAAAACGGTTCGATCTAATCCCTTCGATTCAAATTTTCAATGCCTAAATTGTGGTACTCAGATCGAGAACTCGATGATTTCGTGATTTAACAAATGTGCAGTATAGTGTGGATCATGGGTGTTGACAAGAACACTTTGTCCTTTTCTGAATTAAATGTTTGTTTGGACCGCTAGTTTTGATGAGTACGCTTTGTGCTTTTCTGAATTAAATGCGTCTGTGGATCACGGGTTTTGACGAGAACGCGTTGTCCTTTTCTGAATTAAATGTTTGTTTCAGCATGTCAAGGTCCACTACTTATCTTCAAAGTAAGCTGAATACTCTTTTACTTTGACTTTCATCTGAAAGTTGTTTTCTCTTAATTCAATGTGTGGATGATAGCATCCAGGTTGAACGGTGTACATGCATATGTTCTTGTCAAAATGAAGTACTCTGTCATCAAAATGGTTCCAGAACCGAGTGGAACTTTCCAAAAAGTCGCTGACTGTCACTGTAGCAGCAGTGATTAAACTCTCTGGGTTAAACAAAATCGACAGATTCTTCGTAATCCACACACGAATTATAAAATCTTTTTGTACGTTTTCAATGTGCTGAATGAGTTTGTTTTGTTCTTGTTTATTACCTAAAACTATCGCATGGAACTCTCAAGTACTTCGTCATTGGCACAATCAAGTGCAGTTAGGTTTCCTCACAAACGATATAACATGACTTTGACAAAAATCTGTTTCTTCGCTATGTTCAACATTTTTCAGTTAAATTCTTTCTACAAAACAGTACCAGCGCTTAGATCTTGCACACCAGATAACTCTAGGTGACTGTCGGCTGTCTCGTTCATGGCATCTGCGCACTTTGAACTACTTTTATCAAAAGACGCAACTCTTGTTATCTTCTGCTGTGCTTACAGACTTCTTTTGAATCAAGCAAAACACCGACATTAACAAGTATTTATGTCGGAAGCTAATAGAAGACAACATTCTGGACACACAGGCTAATTACATCATTGGCCACAAAAATAATTCTAACTCGACAAATACTGCAAACTGAGTAACAAACAGAATTGCGCTTTGTCAAATCTGTTTTCTTCTATCTTTCCCAGATGACCCCATTCTACCCTAGTTGAATCAAACATTAACATTCAATCACAAAATGAAAATTCTCTCACGTACCAATTAGAATGAATCAATTAATCATCCAAACGCAATTCCACTTGAATATTTTACTGTTGTATATATCCTCGCAATATTAATAGCATCAATGGATATATTTCCAGTGCATAAAATATATTTTTCCCATGTAAACGTGGTCAATTGCTTGATACTGTGCTGGAAGCGTGTAGGGCGCCCCAAGTATATCACAATACCAGTATTTCACAAACACTTTCACCTGTTCCAAAGGAAATGATAATGATGCCGATCTCTAATTATCCATGAATAATACAAAGGTAAGGTCGTCGTTCTACCCTTTACTCGTCATTCAATTCGCGTACCTATCAGTGGTTATCGTTGAACTTTTAAGATTAGAACTGATGAAAATTTAAAATTATCCCAATAAAAATATGTATAGCTTTTTATTTGCTTATTGACAGTCATTGATTTAATGTGATAATACAAGATTATTATCAAATACTTTCATTGTGGTTTTTGTTGCCGTTGTTTTTGTTTTATTTTGTTTTCTCGTGTACGAAATTTTTGTACTATTGATCAACATGTCACTCCACTGCACTCGTCATCATATTTGTATTAGGAGCTGTATTCACTAAACAATAGTATTAGGTTCGAGACCTCCCTGCGCAATACTTAAAACAAGGAACAATTATAACTGTTAAAATGTTGAATTGTGGGCAGGGGTATATGTAAGCCTCGGATAAATCCGGATTCTACTGAGGTGAATTTTCGGTTTTTCAATAAACATTATAAGACAGAATGCCCTAAAGCAAATTGCGAGTACCTGATGAATCATGTATATGCTAAATGTGACAAACTATATTGCAAACTTTAAGTGCTTTTTTAATTTTGAAGGTCAAAGTTGAACGAGAAAAATAATCTGCGTTGAGGTTTTCTCCTAGACAACAAAATCCCAGTTGCGAAGTCATTTTATATGTTCCCCCCCCAGCAGAATCTCGTACAGAGACACGCAATATGACCCTTCCATTAGTATTTCATTGCCTCAATGCTAACCCAAACAGAGATTATATTATTTTCTTCTTTTGTTAGTCACCACGTCGGAACAACCGCTAGACTCTCGTTCTAACTTGAGAACCTCGTTCATTTTTTTCGAGAAATGTTTGGACTCGAGATGTTGTGTTGGCATTGTTCTGTAGTAGGGAAGGACCATATTTGGAATGATGCTACATTTCTGATAGTGATGTAAAAGAAATTCCATGATTCTCTCAGTGCAGGATTGATAGGACACGCAAACGTCAATGCCAGTTTCTTCCCACGATTCAAAGTGTAACATGATGAAGTCCACCGGGTGGTTCTTTGAAGTTTACTGGACGGTTCTTTGCAGTCTACTATTCGGTTCTGTATTGTTTTTCTTTTTTTTTTTGCTTGTTTGTATTTTGTTTGCTTGTTTGTTTGTTCGTCAGTAATTGTCATACGTGTATCCCAAAATGTAACACTAATGATATGATAAAATATGAGATTGTTTCGGTCCTGGACATATGTGCAAGTCTTTTGAATTGGAAACCAATATTATGTCCGCAATTTTGATACACTTTTCAGTAATTCACACGCGCTTTTTATTCAGTTTGATCTGTTTTATATATTGATCATAAAAGCTTGCGACAAATACCTTCATCGTCGTGTGGAATACGGAATCATCCCTTTTCCTCGGAAATACGAGGAGTGGACGTCAATAATGACAATATCTTTCTCCACGGTGTCAATGCTGCTCCAGTGTGAAATCCTTAACTACCCTTTTCCACAGCTGCGTGAATATTTTTGATGTTGGTAACTCAAAATGAGTTTGGTCATAACACGGGGGGATGTCTGGAGAGTGTAATAATGAATTTAGTCATGACACAGGTGCATTTCAGGATAGTTTCAAAACAGGTTTGGTCATGAGACAGGTGCATGTCGGGAATGTGCCAAAATGAGTTTGGTCATGACAACATGGATGTTTGGATAATTAGGTCATGGAAACGACTGACCTCTACGTATAACATAGAGGTACTCCCTTAATATCGACGGGATAACATTTCTTTAATTTCATTTATCTCACGAGATCGTTACATGATCTTTTTAGAAAAACGTCCTGTCGTCCATATTAATTTCCATTCCAGTGTACGTTATCTCTGCTAGGGTTCTACCTATAACAATGGTACTCTCTGAATATAAGGTGTCGTGGTCATTGTCCGTTTTGATTATGCAATTTTTGATTGAAGGGAGTAGATACTTCTTTTGATGGACGGAAGCTGAGAGAGAAAATATTCATGATCCGCTACATACGCGAATCGTATACAATATACGGATCTCTTTTCCATAAATGATCTCTAATTGGCAGTTGGAGTGTTGCACGTTTTGAATTTTCTTTACTTTGAAAGCCCCTGATTCAGCAGTTCTGTTCAATTCTATCCTTACTGTGGATCACACACTGCCTAGGGTGACAGAAGGTCAAAAACTATCTTTATCCTCAGCCTATGCCCTTACATTGCTTGGACTTTGACATTAGGTCTTTAAATATGACAGTGCACGTGGATGCTGTCATTAAAACTTTTATGGCAGTCATTTTAAATTTTGCTGGCTGAATATGGAAATACTTGCAGGAGCTTCTGAGCGTCTTGCAAACTTGGATGATTTTGGTAGTGAGGGCGGTTGTGTTAAAAATGGATTAATCATCATATCAAATGGAATCCCGAGGATGTATCTATACTAACACCGATCATCTCCAATCGGACAAAACAGAACGTCGTCGTATTTGATTTTTATAACTATTAAATAATTGTATCTAATGCCTCGTTTTGACTTTTATAGCAATTTATTTAAAATTTAGTATGTAAGAGTCTATAATAATTAATATAGTCTACTCTCCTCACCACATTCATTAGATGTTTATAAGAGTAATATATGGCTTGTAATCAGGAATATGCCGGAAGTCATAAAACGTCATATCCCTTCTTTCCTACTGATTGCTTTTAGTCTCGCAATCTCTTTGCCTTTATTCCTCAATTCATTCTCTTATACACTGAACCATTGATACTAATATTTATTTCTTCTCTAAACATTTAAAAACAAAACAGGGCTACATCTGCGTTCCTTCCCATTTCCCCAGCCAAGTCGTTAAAAAGACAGAAAAAGGATATAAGCAATTGCCTCCCCAGGCGCTCAGCATGAAGAGGATAGTGTTAGGACTGGTCGACCTAGTGTCAAGATAATGTGACTGGGTGGGACATCATGCTACATGTCTGCAGCATGATGCCCCAATTCTAGACATCACTGTACAATGCCACACTGCAGACATCCTACCGGTATCACTGAAAATTGTTAAAGCTACGTTAAAAATCAAAATCACACACACACACACACACACACACACACATATATATATATATATATATATATATATATATATATATATATATATATATATATCTATATATATATATATAAATATATATATATATATATATATATTTTCCCATTTTACCCACCTACGAATAGTTTTCATTTACTCTAGAATTACAGACACGCATCGATTACTTCTTTAATCTCGAAAACAAGCATTCTTTTATGTAGCAGTTTTAAAGGAAGGGGTGACTCTCTCTCCATATTGAAAGAACACATACATTAATACTAATTAATAACTTGTGACCTTGGCTGGCAATTATAATTTTACACAATGGCTACTATTTCAATCATAAAACATCTTCATTTACTTTGAGATAATTAAACAAAACAATTTACAACGACCTTACTGGATGTAGTTCACATCTTTTACATTTTCGGGAAGCTAGGCTAGAATAAAAGGGCACTGACCTGAGAAAATTATAAATAAAAGTTTGTTGTTTTCACTGGATGCCGGATAGGTTTTCATCAATGGGTTTTTGTCTTAGGCAAACAAAGCACTCAATCATTTTAAGGTTGGCAGTTTGATAAATTGCTGAATTATCATACCCTTGAAAAGATAACAAAACTTTCCGCATCGCCGAAAGTAGCTAAGTTTTCTAATTGACTACGTAATATATATGGCATATACTTTCAAACTTTCTTAATTAAACATGAAACATTGCTCATCAATAATCCAAAAATAACGTAATTATCGAAGGATGGGTTGATAGGCCGGTAGATGTGATTGACATATTGACTAATTAATTTTATTTAATTTAACTCTTTCATTGAACAGATCTCGCCAGAGTATGAAAGTTTGATGAAAATATTGGTTGATTGGAATAACACATTTCATCAAAATGTACGACAATGCCTTTATGTTGTTATAAGGATGTCATCCTACTTTTGCATCAATATTAATAATAAGCATGTCATCCTAATGTTCCATCATTATAATTAATAAGTATGCCATCTTAATGTTGCATCATTATTATTATTAGGTATGCCATCCTAATGTTGCATAAGTATTATTATTAGGTATGCCATCCTAACGTTGCATTAGTATTATTAATAGGTATGCCTTCCTAATGTTGCATCAGTATTATTAATAGGCATGCCATTCTAATGTTGCATCAGTATTATTATAAGGTATGCCATCCTAATGTTGCATCAGTATTGTAAATAGGTATGCCATCTTAATGTTGCATCAGTGTTGTTAATAGGTATGCCAACTTAATGTTGCATCATTGTTGTTAATAAGTATGCCATCTTAATGTTGCATCAGTGTTGTTAATAGGTATGACATCTTAATATTGTGTCAGTAATGTAAATAGGTATGCCATCTTAATATTGCATCAGTGTTGTTAATAAGTATGCCATCTTAATGTTGTATCAATGGTATTAACAGGTATAGCATCCTATTAATGCATCAATATTTTTAACAGGCATGCCTTCCTAATATTACATTAGTATTATAAATAGGTATGCCATCCTAATGTTGCATTAGTATTATTAATAGGTATGCCATCCTAATGTTGCATCAGTATTATTATTAGGCATGCCATCCTAATGTTGCATCAGTATTATTAATAGGCATGCCATCCTAATGTTGCATTAGTATTATTAATAGGCATGTCATCTTCATGTTGCATCAGTATTATTAATAAGCATGTAATCCTAATGTTGCATCAGTATTATTATTATTAGGTGTGTTATCCTAATGTTGCATCAGTATTATTAATAGGCATGCCATCCTAATGTTGCATCAGTATTATGAATAGGCATGTCATCTTCATGTTGCATCAGTATTATGAATAGGCATGTCATCTTCATGTTGCATCAGTATTATTAATAAGCATAACATCCTAATATTGAATCAGTAATATTAGTAAGTACGCCATCCTAATGTTGCATTAGTATTATTGATGGGTATGCCAACTAAATTTTGCATCAGTATTATTAATAAGTATAACATGCCAATACTGCATCAATATTATTAATAGGTATACCATCCAAATATTTCATCGGTATTATTAATAGGTATACCACCCCAATGTTGCATCGGTATTATTAATAGGTATACCACCCCAATGTTGCATCGGTATTATTAATAGGTATACCACTCCAAGGTTTCATCGGTATTATTAATAGGTATACCACCCCAATGTTGCATCGGTATTATTAATAGGTATACCACCCCAATGTTGCATCGGTATTATTAATAGGTATACCACCACAATGTTTCATCGGTATTATTAATAGGTATACCACCACAATGTTTCATCGGTATTATTAATAGGTATACCACCACAATGTTTCATCGGTATTATTAATAGGTATACCACCCCAATGTTGCATCGGTATTATTAATAGGTATACCACCCCAATGATTCATCGGTATTATTAATAGGTATACCACCCCAATGTTTCATCGGTATTATTAATAGGTATACCACCACAATGTTTCATCGGTATTATTAATAGGTATACCACCACAATGTTTCATCGGTATTATTAATAGGTATACCACCACAATGTTGCATTGGTAAAAGTATTAGGTATACCATCCTAATATTGTATAATTATCACAAGCAAATGTTACAGCAGAATCATTAATACGTATATTATCCTAGTATTGGATGTATGATTAATAAGTATATCACCCTAATATTGCACATAATTATTCTCTCTTTCTCCTTTTGAAGTTAGCTTGCATGAGATAACATCATTGTACAATCTTGTATAACTGTCAACATTTACATGATAAAATTTCGACATTAATGTTGAGTCCCAAAGTATTTATTCTTTAAAAATCTTATCTGTTTAAAGAGATACTCTTTTCTTTTTCTTCTTCTTCTTCTTCTTCTTCTTCTTCTTCTTCTTCTTCTTCTTCTTCTTCTTCTTCTTCTTCTTCTTCTTCTTATTATTATTATTATTATTATTATTATTATTATTATTATTATTATTATTATTATTATTATTATTATTATTATTATTATTATTATTATTATTATTATTATTATTATTATTATTATTATTATTGATGGATGGATTGATGGATTGATTGATTGGAAAACACAGCTGTGATAAAGTAGTCAGATGGAGAGCCACAAATTTAAGATCGACGTGTCTGCACTTTATCACATTCATGTCATAGATTAAAAAAACGTAATATTCCTCATGTAAGTGGGAATATGAAAATATTTCCTCCTGGAAGTCTGCATGACTTTTTCGGGGGAGGGTGGTGGGTGAGGCAAAGCCCAAGTCAAAGGAATATCATATACCGCAGAAAAAAAATTGTAAAAGCAAATCGGCGCGGGGGTGGGGATTTGCTTATCCACCATGTCTTCAGCCACCACGGTCTGCGGACGCTCATGCATATGTTTTCATAAGCTAAAGAGTTATTGATATGCAAAGCTCTAAGTTCAAGTGTCAAATAAATCATGTCGAAATTTGGTGTCATTCTACCACATGTATACCACAACTTGGGGGAGAAAACGGATGCAAAATGCTGAACACGTCTTGCTGTTTTAATACTAAAAATATGACTCAAAGCAAACGTAAATGAAATTCATTATACAAGGGTTTAAAGTATTCATTTGATTCGTAAATCTAAATTAATTTAATTTACGCCGCAGTCTGGCTTTTCTGTGCATGTACAACTCACTGTACTAATTCAGTTCCCAAAGCAAACCTATGCAAATACCATGATATTGAAAATTCAATAACTTTAAATTTCTGAGGGCTCATGATTAGATCAATATTAATCAGTATAGATGAAACCTGGATGACAGGTTATGTGTAGAGGAAAAGATATGAGCCGCGGCATTTTCTAGACCTGCATGTGCTTGAAACGTGCTTTCAATTTCGCGTCTTGGAGTCGGGTGTTAGCAATGAGTATTCCAAACACAAGGCTGTCAAAGGACTGAAATTCCACCAAGAAAACGTCTCTATTTCTTTCAGTTTCTTTCATTATCAACTAATCCTGGCCACCCAAACCTATATATATATATATATATATATATATATATATATATATATATATATATATATATATATATATATAGTCTTTTTTATGCTCACGCATTTCCAGGCTGGTTCCCGTTTTTCCATACAATTTATACCCTGTGTCCTGTAAGGTTTCCGTCACCAATATTGGCACAGAACGCATACCTAATAGAGCGACTGACGAAAATAAAATACTGCAACGCTTTTTAGTTTGAAAAGCGGCCATTGTCAACAGAATATTCTGTTCAAAATAATACTAATTCTGAACAGACGGAATACTACTACTACTGTGTTTTCATGGCTTACGATACGTCGGCCAATTCTGTGTATGTCAATGAAAAGATGTAGGCCTAATGTTTATGCATCGGGCGATGGAAATGGAAGCCTTAAGACTCTTTCCGACAGCATTTCAACCGAGGAACTAGGTCAGGTTAGTAGTTGGTTTTAGAAAATTCAACTTAATGTCACTGAATGGCGAATTATATTAAGTAAACTAAAACGATTTTTTTTCAATTAGTAAAATTCAACATTTTATAAATTAAATACGTTATTAAGCTTAAAAAAAAAGGAATTGGATGGAATGTGTTTACAACGTCTCGTTCATGTAAGAAAATACTGCACAATTTGGAAACAGACTATATGCCAGAGGATTTTCTATACTGTATCCGGTAAGCCCGCTGTTTTATTAGTATAACTTTTATTGATTTGTTTTCGAATTTGCTCATAATATTATTAATAACTTTGATTTCGAAAATATAAATAATCAATATATTAGGGTCTTATAATTCGTTACTTATTATATCCGGATCAATCATTAGAACTTTGATCCTAAAATTTGATCTCTGGAAAATTCAACATAATGGGTTTTTTTTTACTGTGTGGTGTGTGATTTTGATCTTTAGCGTGTTTTTAATGCGCTTTTAATTATTAACAATTTTTATTCATATCGCTACGATGTCTGCAGTGTGGCATTTTATAGTAATGTCTTGCTTTCAACTTATTGAATTTGGGACAGAGAAAAACTAAATATTTTTATATTTTTGTTTCTTTAATCTCCTTAGCTTGATATCTGTTATTTGATTTTGTCGATAGCAACGTGTAATCAAACGAAAACGCGAACATTTTAATTTTAGCCGTGTAAATTTGATTATGTGATTACAAATTATGCCTCTCGTCACAGGAAGTACGGCCTTTTGAGCTCATCCTTCCCCTTAAGGATTCTGAGGACGATAGCAGTGCAGCCATACGTTACAACTCATTATCCAGATTTAAAAATTAATTTATTAATTAATTCTTTATAATTATGTGCATTGAATACATGTAACTATTGCCCCGGTTTTTAATTTTATAATAAGCACACTGAAAACATTTAACATATGCCCCCGTTTTGATATGTAAGGGACATCCACTCTAACAATTGTATGTATGTATGTAGATATAATCTATTTATATATGATAACCCAATGGACCTGCTCTGATAGCGACCTACTGATGTTTAATCGCTAAGCTGCAGTCCAGGAGTTTATCTCTTTCCAAACAAAAGTTGAAACGGTTTGTTGTATAAAATGCTAATCGAACCAACCGCCCTTTTTATGACAAGCAAAAACTTAAGATGTGTAAGATAGAGTGATTCCCCACTTTAAAAAATACAAAAAAGTACGATGCTTTTTCCTCCTTCGGGAACGTATATCGACTAAATGCAGATAAATTACACATGTTCTATTACAAAATGTTTGGCCTTCTTTATATTTTTTTAATGACCGAATGCTGTAACTTTATTATTCAAAGATATGTGGTATTTCGACGCGTGATCCACTCACGTCAGAAATTCGTATTCTTGATGTGTTTAGAATTAAACGCAACTGTTTCTCAAACATCTAACGGAAAAGACCAAGGATGATCTAATTACGTCAAATGTAAAACGTTGTGTCAGTAGCGACGATTCGTACTGGGCGCGGACAGACTAGTTGTGGAAGCAGCAAAAACAAAAGTTTTATTTCTTAAAATTTTGTCTGGAAATGTAGAATTGTTTTGTTTCGAATAGAAACTCAACTAGTACGTAGAACTAAGAAATGTTTTAGCACAAAATTAAAGTACTGGTGCTCTACATAAAGCATTTCACTACTTCAAAAAAAAATTACGGGTTTACTTTTAAATAACTGATGTTGTTTTAAGGTTGAACAACATTTTTCAGCACAAGATATGTTATACATGGCGGCCAGTATAAATGGTGGAAGAAAAACCTGGGAAAATCCAGAAAAAAAAACCACCGACCCACGAGAAGCTACCAGCAAGCTTTCTCACATACCCACATTGGCCAAGCCCGAGACTTGAACCAACGCAGACAAAGGTGAGATGGCAGTGATCCGTAAAGTTGAGCGCTTTAGACTATTCGAGGCCCCCTTTAAAAAACTGAATAAAAGAATTAAATGGAATGACCTTTTTCAAAATGTTCGTGTCTATAAGCGTATTCCATATTAGTGTGACAATCGTGTCTTTAAATCTTGAACATTTTCAATATATTTTATAACCTATGTTTATTTATCGACTAAATTTAACTGTACAGGGTTCATTCACTGTCACAGAAAAGCCATGATTGAATAAAATCAAATAAAACAGGTTGAAGCGTCCGGCTCAGACGTAAGAGGTCGCGGGTTCGAGCCCATGCCGAATCATACCAAAACTTATAAAAATGGTACTAGCAGCTTTCTCGCTTGGTGCTCATCATTAAGAGGTTAGTGCTAGGACTGGTCGGCCTTGTGTCAGGATAATACGCCTGGGCATAATGCCCCAGTGCATGACATCACTATAAACTGTCACCCTGCAGAAATGGAATTGATATGACTAGAAAAACTTAAAAGCTACGTCAAAAATCCAAATCACACACACACACACACACACACACACACACACACTATCTCATTCGTGATATTTAACTATTATTGAATATTTCGAGCTATAAAATTAGTTCCAGGCTGGTAGCGCGATAAGGAATCACAGACTGAATATCTATATCACACGTCATGTCAGCCACATGAGATCAAATGGGTAAGTCATGAGCATGCTAATCGATAGAGCGCTTAAAAATAGAAGAAAAAAAAAACGTTCTCTAGCAGTTTATGTAACTCGGTTGCTTTTAGTACTGATGACGTCACGAGTACGCTACTACATCTATCAAGTCTGCTACAAATGCCGCGAACCTGCTAAACATGAAAAAATGTTGCAATCAATGCATCTGTCATATATAATACACATAATTTGCATGAAATGCTTGAAAAATAATTCTCTTCAGCCTAACGCAGATTCATATAGAACGTTTTCATCCGAAATTTAACACTAGCTTGAATACAGAAAGGTTTACTTACCAGACCCTTGGACTATCAGTAATTACAGCAACCAGCAGATTATCTTAAGCAGTTATGTTCCAGTTTGAATCCAAGGGGACGCTTAACTAATTTCATCATTTATTACACGTACTATATCATCATCACTTGGAAAACGTGCATCCAGAAGCCTAAGTAAGTGTGAACAGTAAAACTACACGTAATTAAAACTTAATTGTACTTTTGTTGCGTAAGTTATCAATTATGAGTGATCATAATGGACACAGTTCTAGCTGATTCATCTGTTAATGATAGTGTTGATAGTAAACCATTTTACTAGATTTTACACATAAGTATAACACGTGGTTTTTCGTAGAAGATAACGCTTAGATAACACGTTCACTCTACGAACTAAATCGGTGTAAATATAGTTACAAGAAGAAACTGTCTCAATGAATATAGAGACTATACAGTCTTAGTAGTGTGGAAAACTTTTGCCGGAACAAGTTAGAGTTTAGTCGCGAGGGTTCAAAGTTTGTCCTTGGTGTATGATCAATGGTCCAGAGTGCTAATTTATCTTCCACGTAGACGGCGCTAGAACAAACTCCAGACTTTAGCATTTAGATTATCTGTAATTGTTATATCATTAAATTATTTTTAGACAAGTGAAATACCGCATTTCTTCTTTTTTACTTCGCCTGTAATTTTAAGTTAAATTTCTGATCGACATTAGCATTGCAATTAATTTTTACTGTCATCAATACGATAGTGTCAGATATTTCAAAGGACTGTTTGCGAATTTTTAAAGAACTTTGAATCAACAGTTAATTGCGAACATGTTAGCATAAATGGTTTTGAAAAAAATTACTAACTCTGCGAATTTTACCATTGTAAGTGTAGTACATGTAACACTGGCGTTAAGACGATTTTGACAATTTTATACTTTCAAGACTGAAAATGATAAACACATATATTTTGACTTGTGGCAAAATATAATTGCTGCTACATGAAAAAATGCACAGGGAAAAGGAGTGAACAATATCGATACGCAAAACCTGCAACACGTGCAGTCTTGAGAACCTGTACAGTGCACACGATCTGTAAATTACCAGTTAGAGAATTCTACATAATTGGGGGGGGATGAGAGCTTGTTTTTTTTTCATATTTGTCTCATTCATAAATAAGAAGCACATTTCCAGTAGGAAGGTCTCGTTATAATATTTTTTTTCTAACATCGACCTTTTATCAGATTTTTCTGCTATTACGTATCGGCTCGTTCAAAGTAATGCAAAAGAGTGAAGACAACAAGCTTTGTACGTTTCAACAAAAAGTAATTTATTTTAATAAAAAACATGAAATAATGTAAATAATTTAAGCAAGACTTACGGTTTACAGAAATGATCCTAATTTTGTTCAAAATAGAAATATAAGTCCTGTAAGAAGTTCTAAACACAGTCTGAAGTGTTTGATGTTCCGGTCCAAAATGGCGGATGACCACGTCAGACGAAGGCTAACAAAATTCCAGAATTTACGAATTTACACAGTTTGTGTTGTTCCGTTCCAATTTAGAATGTTTTCGGAGAAATGTCTGTCCAAATCAATAAAATTGTTCTCCAGGAAAACAATTATTCAGAAGAAACAAAGCAAAATTAGATCCTCCGACAAGACTGTTCTAAATAGACATACGAACAGACAACTTCTAGCGCAAAAATACCATTTTAAGGTAATAGAAGTTGTATAACTGACTTTACGACTCTACGACTGTGTATGACTCGACTACGACTGACGATTGTTGACTCTCGACTATGACTGTTTGTCCGTGACTGTGTACGACTTACAAAAATCTCAAACATATAAATTAAGTTAATACGTTGTTTGAATTGTACGCGCACGAGGACGCATGCAACTTCTGGACATAAGGAAGGCCTGACCCAGTATCAGCCAATCATTTTCATAGCTATTCCTGAATGTTCACTTGTAATGAATTTTTTATCATACACAGCACGTGCTCACATAAGCCACATCTACGACTCAAGTAAACACAGTTTTTCAAAAACATGTCAGACTGATATCATTATAATTATATTAATAATTATATTTAATGAATTAAAAATTAAATAAAAATATTTATACAGAATTGTTTCCTTAACACACAATTAAACTACAGGGTTGTAACACTGCAGCACGACTGAAGGGTTTCAATAATCAAAATAACAGCAGCAGAGGTTATTTTTCCAGTCATATTTTAATACAGAAAATATTTATTCGATTAGGGTTTTACTGCAAAGCAACACAGGTGGTTCAATCAGTGCTGTGGCAATTAGAGTCGTGTGTATTTCACATCGACACACGTTCTAAAACAGCGGAATCGAACCCCGGTTGCAACGTACGAAAAACTGTTTCCAAAAATGGTACTAACAGTTGCCTTGCTTGGCATTCGGCATTAAGGGGTTAGGGTTAGGACTTGTTTGTGGGACATCATGCTATATGTCTACGGTATGATGACCCAGTGATAAACATAACTATAAACTGTCACACTGGAGACATCGTAGCAATATGACTGAATTTTTTTTAAAGCTACGTTAGAAATCTAAATCACACACACACACACACACATTCTAAGGTTACCGACCCAAATTAAGTCCGATAGTAGAATTGAAACCCACATCTTTCTGGTCTCGAGCCCTACATGCTGACCACTGCATTCAGTGGACAGTGTAAGTAGCGGAGGACAATGACTTGTGTGTCGTTTGATGTTTCATGCAAATCAATTTTGACGACTGATGACTCAATTTGCACCTTGTAACATCATGCGTGAATGGGAGATGCTTCAAGCATATCTTCCTCTGTTGTGATTTGACCTAAGAGATATACTGTACAGCAAGGACGCATACACAAGCTGGCAACCAATACATGGGTATATTTTTTGATGGGTACATTTTTCTCTTTAAAAATTTCTTTCATTTATTTCAAATAAGTTTATGTTTATCATTTGTTTACCTTATGTGGAGGAATACAAATTGAACTCAAAATTAATTATTTACTTATTTGTATGGAATAAAAGAACAAAAATAATTTATGATATTGACTTGTAATAATAAGGTTTTAATTTACGCGCGCACACACTAAGACAACTTAAAAAAACTAAAACAAACAATAAAATTAACTAGTCTTAGTTTTATACTGCAACAAAATTGACAAAATGCTCAACATTATTCTCTCTCTCTCTCTCTCTCTCTCTCTCTCTCTCTCTCTCTCTCTCTCTCTCTCTCTCTCTCTCTCTCTCTCTCTCTCTCTCTCTCTCTCTCTCTCTCTCTCTCTCTCTCTCTCTCTCTCTCTCTCTCTCTCTCTCTTGTGTAACTGAGTGTGTATCATATGCAGCAGTGTTACAGAGAAAAGCCTAAATTAAATATATTTGTTTTAATTTAATATCTCAATAACACTACCCTTAGGAAAATGTATACATATTCTATAGAATAGTATCTGTTAAGTTTTAGTGTTTAATAAATGAATATGGATAATTTGACCGGAAGACTTACACTGAGAATGTCGTTGTGCAGATGCATATATTCTTTTAGCATAAAAATGTATAGAAATATTTTAATTAGAATAAGCAAGATATGTCTGCTTGTGTTCTCTCTCTCTCTCTCTCTCTCTCTCTCTCTCTCTCTCTCTCTCTCTCTCTCTCTCTCTCTCTCTCTCTCTCTCTCTCTCTCTCTCTCTCTCTCTCTCTCTCTCTCTCTCTCTCTCTCATATATTATCTTGGGACAAATTGACTATAATCCGGCATTAATGATACTACTTTTCCATCCCCTCACCCTATGGTATCTCACAGCTTGAATTCACTTTTTTTTGGTAAACAGGGTTTTTGGGGAAAAGAAATAATCCTTTTCTCGATTATCACTCTTTTGGTTACATCCATATGCAACAAAGTGCATCTTATTTGCTATGCAAAAGCACGATCGTAAGATATATCACAAAGACATTACGCTGGGAAATTAAACACTTAGGTTGAGTAGAAGGAATAAATGTACGTCATATCCGTATCTGGCACGCGGAAACTACAGATTGCTTACGGAGATTGCCGAATAATTTTTCATCTACAAAAGTGGGGTTTTAAGTCTAAGTAAGCATTTTATGGTAGGCAAACATAACAAATGCGCTTTGTTATGACTATAATAATATAACACAGTGGCCTAGCGGTGTTTGCATCTGACTCCAATAAGGTATGGTCTCGGGTTCGAATTCCGGCTGAGTCATACCAAAGACTTATACAAACTGCACTAGCAGCTGCTTCGCTAGGGGCTCAAAAATAAGAAGTTAGTGTTAGGACCGTCGGCCTGGTGTCAGGATAATGCGACTAGGTGGGAAGTGATGCTACATGTCTGTGGCACGGTACCCCAATCTTAGACATCACTATAAACTGCAACACTGCAGACATGATAGCGATAAGACTGAAACTTTTTAAAGCTAGGATAAAAATCCAAATCACACACACATACAGCCATTTACAAATATTGCATATATATATATATATATATATATATATATATATATATATATATATATATATATATATATATATATATATATGAAATGCAATTGTGTGATATTGCTTATTGTGACCCTGCATATAGCGTCGGTCAGTGGGCATTATACTTTGAAACTTTGCATTAGGTCCAGAAGTTTTATATATATATATATATATATATATATATATATATATATATATATATATATATATATATATATATATATATATATACATACATACATACATACATACATACATACATAAATAAATACATACATACATACATACATACATACATACATACATACATACATACATACATACATACATACATACATACATACATACATACATACATACATACATACATACATACATACATACATACATACATACATACATACATACGGGCAGACAGACGGACATGTATCAAGAGTTACCAAAATATATAGACGTACTTAATAACAGTGTTCGCTGCAAAGTTGGCCTTTGGTCTCAGTTTCTAGTGGCCACCCACTGTGGAAGAGCTAACAGAATTGCAACTTCGACTACCAGTTAAAAGGACGTCGCAAGGGGAAAGAGTTAATTTACTATTGCATTGATGCATGATTCGAACATGAACAATTCAAAATACTGTATTACGATACCATATCATCAAAGACTCAGAGTCAATCAGTCATTGGTCATATGAGGCATGTAAGCATGTTATAGTAACAGAGTCAAAGACTCAATTGGAAATGTGCATGCGTACTCCTGTCAGATTCACAAAATCTTAAAGTGTCAAGGTCGAACAGCTAATGTTAGGAATTGGTGTGATATTGTCAATGGGGTTTTGAACTTCACTTATAATAATGATGATGAAAAGCAGACGAAAAGCTCAGAAATTGCTAGAAGTAAATGCAAAATGCTCTTCAGATCTATGAAAGTTCTCAGAAAAGTCATTTTAGCTTGAAAAGATTTATTGTAAACGATGGATAAATAATAAAAGTAATGGAACAATGATGGTTATTACCTGGAAGAATCCGTTGAATGAGTTATCGTATCTATTCCCCTTTTATTTACTCGTTTGTTTTTGGCAACATAACGACTAGGTATAATGTTAATATACCTTCTTGGAATGCCACAGGCATTATGTCAAGTGCTTCAATATAAGCTAGGTACTGTCCAATCAACATATTAATGCATTTCGCATTTCCGAATTATGGTTATTTCAGGAACATCGTAGGTTCTTAGACTCTGTTGATGTCTGTTTATCAGCTGCCATTGTTGACCAGGATGCTGTTTGGTCATTTTGCAAAATCCATGGAAATGGTAGTGTGGCCATCTTGTGGCTCCCTCTATACACTAATGAAATTAATCTCTTTTAGTTATAATACATTATCGTACACAAAGGATAAGAATTTTGGTTTGCAACAATTTATTTTTTTTAGTTTTTGTTGATCTTCTTAATAGTTCATGCTACTCATGAGTTGCTTATACTGGTAAATTTCTAACTGATCAAACTCGTTTTTAACTCATCAAAGATCGATATGGTACAAGATTCATTTGATAATTGTTCATTCAAGTTTTCAGATCACATACCTATATTTGGATCGTCGGAATTGTAATCTTACAATCAAACTTCTATCGCTAATAGCAGAACGTTAAAAAGATGACCCTTGCAAAATATACAAACGTGTGCAAGGATTAAAATTGATATTTATAATAAGCATTGTACAATAACGCTTCATCCGGTTATTTGTAAATTATTTTAAAAAAGAAATATTAAGCAGGATGCAAAATGATGTTACATTTTCTGAGTTTTCAATTAATCCTCGTGGTATGGGGGTGGGGTTGCAACATGAATCCTATATAATCCGTGAGCTGTGATTTTGTTACGCTAAAAATAAATCAATGCAGGTCAAGGTAGTTTTTTTTAAATAGAGAAAGCTTTCGGTATCATATGGCATCATCGTTTTATTTCCAGATTATATAAAATTTGTATCAGTTGCAACTAAAGAATATGAAATGAAAGTATCATCTTATACTGGAATATATATCTCCAAAATTTCAAGTTTAAAAGGAATATATCAAGGTGAACAGTTATTCCCGTGTCTATTAATGACTTTCCTAATGTAGTACCAACATACCAACGTGTAAGAATTGGTTTGGTAGTTTTTTTTATAATCCTTGTCCTGTAGACGATATGCTTCTTTTAGCTCTTTTGAAGTCACAGTATTCCATAAAGTCAGTGCCGTCTGAAGGCATTGGCACACTGGGCAGTTGCCCAGGGCTTCACGCTAATAGGGGAATCATTCTTCCCATATTGTTAATGAATAGTATATTCGGTAAAGGGCCCATGTGCATTGCCTTGCCCACATGCTACAATGTTGTTAAGACGCCACTGCATAAGGTAAGGAAGTCGACATAATTCAAAGAAAACTAAATTTATAATTTTCAAAGAAAACTCGTTTGACTACAAAATACAATAGTCAATGATTCCTGTGTCTTGAGTGTTCGAGAAATCGAGTCATTTAAACACCGATCTATGAATTTATACCAAACCTAAAGTAGCTTAAGATCAGCGTGTACATATGTTATTCAGGTTTATTGATATTGGAGTAATGAAGAACGGATTTAATACGCCACAGCTAAGATTTTGTATGGTAATATTGCTAAAAAAAAACGAACATGGATATGAAACTTGGTTTAACTCAAACCCTCCAAATATACTATTACTAAACAGTGTAGGATTATCCTAGTATCAAAAGTAGCATATGCTAATATGCTACGGGCCCAGTACTTTTAACGGTCCTGTACTATATGCTTTCAACGTATCAATTACCTACAGGAAAAAAATACTATTGCTGAAATAGCAGACATATTTTGTCGTATTATCTGGCTGTATAGTAAATGAAACAATCCAATTACTCTATTAAGCATGGGAATATTGTTACGTGTTTTAATGCGTATGTCTTGTTTATTTTATATTAAAGTTAGAGCTCCTTTATAACGCATGCTACAGGACCCGTAACAGCTTAATCCGGCACTGATACTGGAGAGGCGATCGATTTTACACCAAGCATATACAATGTATGTCTTGATATGCATCGACTGACGCTGCATTAAGTCGATTAGGTTTTTAACAAATTGAAGCCCACGTCGATACAAAATTATAACTATTTATTTTCCTCGAGTAACTTTACAGGCTGCCTGAAGTTCATTTTGCAAAACAAGTATTTTTAACTCAGTCTTTTTAGTCACAGGATTAGAGACTTCGAGAACATCAAACAGGCTTTCGTCCAAAAACTAAACAAACTTCAGGGTAATTCTAATCGAAACTATGTCATAGAATCGACTAAATCTCCGATGTCGATTCCCAGTTAAAATACCTGAAAGGAATAGTAGTGTTCAATTCCATACCCGTCTGTTATATGAAAAATGATTTGACATGTGGCCTTTATGAAGATGTTTCTCTTAGTTGATTTCAAAAGTTCTTGCATAAAAGCAGTTTGGCACCCTCTGTGATATGAGAAAGAAGGAAAAAAATTTCAAGACCTCTTAGGTTATGTCGGCTTTTTTTTTTTCTTTTCTTGAATAATCTGCAAGTGCTCGACAGTGTGCAGTTTAGTCGTTGGCCATTTTTATGCGCATGTAGTGGGGTTTTTTTGGGGGGAGGTACACAAAAACATGACATATTTTGTTGTCATGTTATTGATACAGTTTTTGTGCGTGTTTACATGGACTTAGTTGCTATGTCCAATTTTAATTTGGTGAAAAGTCTGTTATGACTGATAACACCCGTGTGTTGTTAATTCTTTTAAGCAACGAAAAGCTGATTTATTTCCGTCTCGTATGTATGTTAACTGTTGCTTCCAAGTGAAGAAAATATACCCCAAGAATTTGACTACATCGATGCTGATAATGAACATAGTCCTATCTATATCTTTGTCAGTAACCCTTTAATTTGCTATAATAAACATCGGTTAATCTATGTGACTCATCAATGGTTTGGATAACCATTCCAGTACTTCTATATAAAGATAGAACTGACTGCATTGAATAAAGAATGTTGTAATAAGTACATTTTTTTACCTCTAATACTGCATTGTAACCGTGCCATTTGTGCTCTTTATAAATCGTGTTATGATATGTTCATTTTTTTTCTCCGTTAATTTTAAATTCACAGAATCATGCAGTATTTTACGATACTAAACACCACCATATTGCACGCAATTGTACGACACGTGTGCATAAAGATAGTACAATGTACTAGGAACTATTTCGTAAACATACCATGTACACTCGTGTACCTGTGCTCACATAAATGGCAATGGCACCAATATAAAGCTTCGGAAAGTATTGACAACGAACATTGACCTGACGATATGCTCAATTAATTTGACTGAATTCTCAGGGCGAATGTTCATCAAATATGCATTACATATTTATGATCATATATAAAAGTATGTTATTTCTCACCTTTAATTACTGTTACCCATTTTTTCGTATTCTTTATTTTATTGAATATACTAGTCGTAATATACGAAAGAAATAAAAATAACAACCAACCAAACACTGTTAACGAATTGTATATATTTTTGATCGATCCAATATTTCGCTGTATATTTTTAGAAATTTATGAAGTCGAATTTTCTTCTTTTGTTTCTTTCACATCATTATTGATTGAAAAATTAATTCTTAATAATTACAAACATATAATAATTAATTAGAATAATTAATTCTAATTAATTAAAATAATTAAATGTAAGCAGATTGCCACGATGTTGATGCAAAGTTGTCACCCAGCGTTACATTAGAGTAGCTTGGAAATAATTTACACATAATTCTCGGTTAATGTTGGGAAACGTAGTCTATGAGCGTGGCTAAATTCTTATGCAGGTCTGAACAACATTTATTCAAAAGAGCATGCCATGGACAATTAGATTTCTGGAAACTGTAATCAATCATAAAAATTTTTCAGTATTTGCGACCTAACCTTACATTTTGCCTCTCTGATCTCGAACATAGAAGCTAACAAAAATTCACATCAATCCCAATCCGTATCCCCACTCTCACCCCACTAAACTCCATATCCCCTCCCAACCGAGATAGTCTACATACTTACTAATCTTTCGTTCAGGAAAACGAGAATTTTTTCTTACCGGAAGTAAAGTGTAACCCGAAAAACAGACTGAGTTAATATCCCCGTAAGAAACATGCTTTCCAAGACTTGATAATATTGGATTTAGTGTGTCATTAGAAGTTGCAGTTCCATCTTGTAATGCTATAAATAATATTGTGGTTCGCCGCAAAGTTTTACTTTCGTCTAGATTCAATGTCTGCATTACTTGTCTATATCAAAGTCGCACAAGAATAGATTGGGTCTTCTTAGACCAAGAATGATTAATGTGTTTATTGCGAGTGTCTGAAGTAAATGTTGCTAAAGGCCAGATTTTGCTGAACTAAAAAAGTGTCTAACCGATCAACACAGCACAGTAGTCATACCACAGTTATTGTTGGCTTGCATCAAAGTACATTATGATTTGGATGAGCTAGGTCTGCTATATAATGTATGTTGATGTAAGGCTTTGAATAGTTTGGTTTGGCATTTAAAGTAACGTGTCTTGCCTAAAGACAAAACACGATAGCTGAGCAGGTCTTGCCTGTACTTCGAACCTGTTACACCAGAGAATTAAGCGACTCATACATCACGGATGGGCAAAATACGGCTTGCGGGTCGGATCATTCCCGTGACAAGGTCTTATTCGTTAATTTAAACCATAAGGGGTATTTTTTAAAAAATGCACTTATCCGGCCCACGCCTTGGAAACCTGCCCTAAACGAAGCTGTTCCAGCGACTGTTATAGTTTATCAGGGTTCTTTATAAAGAGACATATTAATAAATTCACACATTTCTTACCTCTCTGGTTCTCAAAGAATGATAACTCACTGTGTCAATCTTGATTGGTTCCATCAGTGAATAGCTCTTATAACTCCCTGAAATGGGATGAAATCATATGTACAATTATCTCCCTTGAATTGTTTCCCTTCTCATGCATATTCCTAATCGCAAGGTTTATTATTTTTGCTATGTGTAGCACGCCAGATTCTTCGAAACGAAATAGGTTCTTAACACTAAACACTCATAGTCAGCCCAATAATAACTAATATCTGTCTAATGTACAAAAATATAGGCGTATACACGTATCTGATACCTCCCAGGTTGTCACTACACTACACTACCTGCGAATTCATATCTTCACGATTGGAATCAAGCTCTCAATCGAGCTTTTGACCTAGCTATCTCGAAAGATAACTAAACCGACAATCTGTGGAGTTTCAAAACTGTTACAATTAATTACATATTTCAGTTGATAATAATTCCAATTTTTATTAAATTGACTGCGTTTTCTACGTTTTGATTGCATGTAAACGGTCACGTGACACTAATCTAAATTTTATTTTACACAGCGATAAATTCAGCGCACTACGTTTGGTTGTGTGTCCAGATCGTTTCATTTTAAGTTTTATCTATATCAACGTTTTACACTCTAATGATAAAAACAAAAAGCTCCTACCCATCCACTACTGTGATTTTTTTTTTTATCTAAAATTATAACCCACAGATTAAAATCGACCATTAGAAGTCAAAACAAATATAATTGCAGTAGTTATTAAAGGTCAAGGTCATGTCAACAAAGTGGTCTTACTAACAATGGAAATTATTTTGCTTTTGAAAGATTGAAATGCGTAGAAAATAACAACGACGTTGACATAACAAGCGTAATTTGCACAAGAAGAGAATATTCCTCGTTTAAACAGCTATATATATATATATATATATATATATATATATATATATATATATATATATATATATATATATATATATATATGTATTATGTATGCTGGCATTGTTAACCTCTCTCTCTCTCTCTCTCTCTCTCTCTCTCTCTCTCTCTCTCTCTCTCTCTCTCTCTCTGACAAAAAAAAGCATACTGAAATACATCTGTTAGCACAGACGAATGGGCATATGCTATGGGGAGGAAACTCGGGGCGCAATTTATTTTGATATTGATTTCATTGTTGCTGCCAATTTTATCCGCACGCTTTGAGAACCTGAAGTCAGCGTTCGTAACACCATTATTGCATTAAAGTGTGCAGTTCGCTGAGAAATGGATAAATTAATTGAATTTCTACTTCTCTTTCGGATTTGAGAGATATTAGATTGTTTCAATGGAAGCAGCACCAAAGATTTAAACATGGATTTGGAAGGAACCGATATATGTCAAATCTAATAAGTGTAGACGAAGGGCAGGAAACAAAGTAGCTGAGATCTGTATATCAGCACATTAATACAGACAATATGTACAGAATACACTTTTTTTCCTTATGGATGGCGATCTTATACAGAGCAATATTATTAAGTCTGGATTTTTTTATGGCTAAAGTTTACAAACTATAATAACCATATTCCTGTCGTCGTAAGATATGCCACTATATCATCCACACAGCTATAATGATATTGACTAGCGATTTATGGGATGATATTGCCTATTCATTAAATCCTACAAAAATGTGCAGTCATTCTTGTTTACACACTTCGTAATATATTTTATGCACGGACAAATATTTCTCGCGGCTACTAAGTTTTCGTCAGCTGAAGGCCTTGGTTTATCGCTACGTAGATAATATTTCCGCATCAAATTCTATGTTTGGCGACTTGTAAATCTAAGTAAAATAGCACAACTCTCAGTCGTGCGGCCATTTTTAATTTCGCGCCATATATGACTGTTACCAAATACTGATAAGTGTCTAAACCGTGCGCAGATGAGTTCCGGAAAGATATGCATGCAACAGAATTGCACACTTTAATAAAAATGTAACATCATATATCAGTATCAACACATATTTGGGTGTATGTGATGCTTTGAACCAGTGGCTCAGTAGATAGCGTCCCTGTCTCAAGACCGAAAGGATGTGATTTCCAATCCTACCGACTCAGGTCAGCTGTTGTGGTCAGTCGGAACGTATACATATTTATATTTCTGAGCTACATGCTTCATAGTCTGGGTATTTCATTTATCTACTCAAATAGTGGTGAGAGAAGGGAGTAAAAGGCAGAATAAACTTTGCAAACGTCATTCAATTCATTTGGAGTAGGAATAAATGCTACCTCAAATGAATATCAAACATGTTAGTTCTAATAAGACGTCTTCAACAATTCCTAGGAACATAGATAACACCGCTACCGTAACATACGCAGCAACCGATTAGAACGAAGAGAATAACATTAATTATAATTAATACATAAGCTTAAAAGACCATTGACGGTAGCCACATGTATATATTGTTGTGATTGTTGGATTAAAATTGCTTTTTGCTGTCCAGTTGATGAATCAGACTGACTTATAAAGCTATCAGTGAGTTATTTAGATTCAGATTCTGGTGGCAATTACGACCTCGTATAATTATGTTCGAATTGCCTTTTTGTTTAAATTTGGATAGGAAACCTATTACACAAATATAGCTTTGGAATAACAACGTAATTTTCATTCCGTCATGAGCAATGCACGCAAGTTGCGATAAAGTGTGTGTGTATGTGTGTTTGTTTGTGTGTGTGTTAGTTTGAAACTAGCAGCTATCATGCTTAATTTGGCATTTTCGCACTGTTTTAGTTACAATGGATATTTAGTCTGGGAAGCAGGACTCCTATTGTATTTTTCTCTACATTTGTTTTTAACAATGCAGACACCATTTTTAACTTTTAAATAAAAACAATTAGTCTTGAATATGAATATTCACGATTCACTAGAGGATCATGCGCTACTTTTGTAAAAGTAAAGAATTATAGATAGATAGATAGATAGATAGATAGATAGATAGATAGATAGATAGATAGATAGATAGATAGATAGATAGATAGATAGATAGATAGATAGATAGATAGATAGATTTTCTCTCTATGGAACATCATTACCTCAGTTTGATACATCAGGTTTAAATCTAACTTTGAAGTCCGATACCTTGCTCACTCATTACATTGTTCCGCTTCATTATAGAAAGCAATATTTTGATTCTTCCGCCGCTTACACCGTATAATTGAATATAGTGGCCCACAAAACCATTGTAAGATTTGATTTTTTTTCACCAAGCACTAAAGATAATGTGATAAACAAGTTATTTATATGGGTCAAGCACTCCTCTTTGAACCGAGACATTCGTCTGGTTTCTATCCATTCATAATCTTGTTATAGGAGAATTGAATATGAATATGTCGCCCAGTCTAGATTGCGCTGATTTAATTAAGACCGATTCGAGATTTAACATTTAAATTTAAATTTGGCCTTAAGGTTCATTGGATTTTATTCATGCAATAAAGAAGTAGACAGTACCATATTAAACGTATGTACGCGTCAAACAAGTAGTTTTGCATACGTAAAACTGAAGAAATACGAGAAAACTATACAGCACCCTTGAGCGGAACTCTGAGGAAGGACTATTGCCTACGTTGCTGCATTGTGTATGCTCAACTGAACATCAGAGATGACTGCATCTATCCAGTAGTATTGTACATCTTATGAAATCAAATTATTCCATTGTATTTTACAAGTATGTATGTATGTATGTATGTATGTATGTATGTATGTATGTATGTATGTATGTATGTATGTATGTATGTATGTATGTATGTATGTATGTATGTATGTATGTATGTATGTATGTATGTATGTATGTATGTATGTATGCATGCATGCATGCATGCATGCATGCATGCATGGATGTATGTATGTATGTATGTATGTATGTATGTATGTATGTATGTATGTATGTATGTATGTATGTATGTATGTATGTATGTATGTATGTATCTATCTATCTATCTATCTATCTATCTATCTATCTATCTATCTATCTATCTATCTATCTATGTATCTATCTATGTATGTATCAATGTATGTATCTGGGAATACAGAATTATCCAATTATCAGTTATCTGCAAGAATGGTTTTACTTGATTCTAAATGAGTCCAAATTCATGTGTCAAAGATGGAATTTATTTATTAGAAGATAGTTTTGCAGTATTCCGAAGAGGAAATTGTGTGCGTCTAATATGACGCAATGGTTCTGTTTCCCAAACACATAGGCTTTCTCAAGAGGAACTTCTAAATTTACCAAGACAACATCTATGACTCTGATTCTTAACTGAATCAAAGATATCCCGTTTAAATTTACAAGTTGATCTGCACACAATTGAGAAGAGCCGTAGAGAGCGATCACAGGACTGGGGTAGGAAACTCCCAGGCCTCTCTTAGTGTTTGTTCAAACAGAATGTTTTGGTTTTTTTTTTATAAAATTAGAAAGTGTTCTTCGGCCAGGGCCCCGGAGATATATCCCCGGTTGCTCACTCCTTTTTTTCGGCCCTGCAGTTGAGCCCTATTCGATAAAATCTGAATGAACACTGAACGTCTGATAATAACTTCTTGGATCACCAATGGAGTTTTTTGAATATTGATCCGTTCCAAGGTTTTGAAAATTCAGCGTGTTATCAATGTGTTGTGTATATTAGAAGGGTCGTATGGTGCTTTCCAGGTATAGGTATTGGTGTCACTGATGCTTCTCGTCAAGGGCGAGTAAACCGAGCTTTTAAAATTTGAAGGGAAACGTTTAGTACTTACTGAGAACCGTAGCATTATACTGGAGTTCACCTGGTTCTGTTGAAATTATGATATTTTGTTTCTCTAATAATCAGCATTAGCTGATTGGTATATTTAGAGAAATCTCATCCTTCAGAATCGTTCTGTTGGGAGCACTCTAACGAGAATGTTTCGGCTATGTTATCTGACATCTCTGCTACGATTCAGACCATTTTATCGGCGTTCTTTAAGTGTTTCATATTTATTAATCAATTTTCATACGATATTATGTCAGTGTGTGTGTGTGACAGAGAGAGAGAGAGAGAGAGAGAGAGAGAGAGAGAGAGAGAGAGAGAGAGAGAGAGAGAGAGAGAGAAAGAGAGAGAGAGATAGGGGGTATGGAAATGGTAATTAAATACTGATAACGGTTATATAATACTGACTAGCAATATTTATAAAACACTGACAAAATACCGAATACCGGCTGGTAATGGTGATAATGCACTGATAATGGTTATAAAATACTGACTGGTCATACATTTTGTCAAAATGCTAAATGAATGGCAGTTATAACATTGAACTCAAAGACGATGTCAACCAACACGATGTCAAGAGAGATTTTTTTCTCATGTTAGCTGCTGTCACCATGGGCACTATATTATATGTACGTGTACTGTTACACTGTCATTTTAGAATTACAAGATCTGGAAAGTACACGAAGAATATATGAAACAAAGATATTTCTATAATATTACGTGTTTAGGCTCGTTCAAAAGTAACAAAGAAAAGAGTGAAGCCAACAAGCTTTGAACATTTTAACAAAATAAATTATTTCCCTAGAAAACAAGGTAAAACTAAGAAAAAAGACTTTCGGTTTGTGAATATAATCCAAAAATTAATCTTAGAATCAATAATAAATTCCCATCACTAAAAAGTTCGAAATGAATCAAAGTTTGAATCCCATGAAGTTCCACAATGGAAGGCGATGACGTCTTTCATAACCTATCTTGTGTTGTTATGTCAACATTTCCTTATTGAATTTAATGAAGCAAGAATAATATCACAGCTTTAGAATTCCGAATAATTTCCAATAAATGTCTTTGTCCAAGAATATTGATGAAAAGCACTTTCATTTCCACGAAAAAAAAATATTTTGTAACAATTTCAACTCAACTGGTCACAACACAAAATACCTTTGAGCTCCAACAGTTATGAAACACGACTGAGTCAAAACATTGAAAGCGTTAGTTTATAGCGCTACTTTAGATCACGTGAAGGTGTCACGTGGTCACTTAATTCGAACAACGCAGTAAAGTTATATGTCAATTAACACATAGGCTATTTAAAGGTTTGATTGTACTGAATGAAATTAAGTAATATAAATATTTTAAAAAAAAAAACTGCAGCTTACAACAAAGCTTACGCAAGCCAAGAATGACAATGATTACGACCAATGATTTTCACTCTGTGTTTACGAATTTTGAACCAAGGTCAGGAACTAGGTCAGCTAAAAATTACAATGTAGCAATACTGTTTATTTTACTAAAACTGAACTTAATTTTCTGGCAAAAATGTCAAATCCAGTGAACGTAAAGTTATCACAGTAACACAGTAACATGTAATGAAATAAAAAAAAATAAAGAATTTAAAACTAACATACAAGAAATTAGATTACATATACATAATAATAAAAATGTGACTGTCCAAAGAAAATCTGCTATTAAAATAACAGGACATGCATACAATATATGCTCTGAAAAAACAAATGTATCTCGGAATATTTATTTTATGAGACAGACGCAAAAGAAGCACACAGTAAATGGTTTTATCATTGTTTGGATCAGTTTAATCCTATTCTTCAATCTCTGATACTCAAATTCTTGAAGAAGAAGAACTAGATAGTGAAATCAAGGAAGACACAGTCAGATGACTATTCGTTGCATAAAGTATGGGATAGGGAGATCCTGAAATCCGCAATCAAGTGAGATTTTCATTGCTTAAAGTCTGGTGTAGTAAAATCCAGGGAGACGCAGTCAAATGAGCTCTTCATTGCTTAAAGTCTAGGAGAGAAAAATACAGGACGCAGTCAAATGAGCTTTTCATTGCTTAAGGTGTGGGATAGTGAAATCCAGGAAGAAGCAGTTAGATGAGCTACTCGTTGCTTATAGTCTTGGATAGTGAAATCCAGGAAGAGTCAAATGAGTTATTCGTTGTTAAATTCTGAGATAGGTAAATCCACGAAGAGCCAATCAGATAATGTACCCATTCGTTGTTAAATATTTGAGATAGTGAAGTCCAGTAAATGCAGTCAGGTGAGATGTTCATTGCTTAACGTCTGCTATAGTGAAATCCAGGACGACGCAGTCAAATGAGCTAGTCATTGCTTAAAGTCAGAAAAATCAGCACGGGTTGATTTAGCTAGAGAAATTCTTTCCGCAGCTAATTGTTATTTTAATTGTCTGTTGACTCGTCTTTCATGCATTATTTCAATCCTCCGACTTCCTTTCGGAATGGCATCAACAACACGTGTGCATTTATTGAAAACCAGCATTACAGAATAATCATAAAAACTGCGGATTACATAATGGTCTGAGCAAAAGAGTACCACAGGGTAATTAGAAAAGGAGAACAAAAGAGGACTATATAATAGTGGATCAAAAGAGGACTATAGAATAGTGGATCAAAAGAGGACTATAGAATAGTGGGATCAAAAGAAGACTAAAGAATAGCGAATCAAAAGAGGATAATATAACAGTGGAATCAAAAGAGGACTAAAGAATAGTGGATCAAAAAAGGACTATAGAATAGTGGGATCAAAAGAGGACTATATAATAGTGGATCAAAAGAGGACAATAGAATAGTGGATCAAAAGAAGACTAGAATAGTAAATCAAAAAAGGACAATAGAATAGTGGAATCAAAAGAAGACTATAGAATAGTGGGATCAAAATAAGACTATATAACAGTGGATCAAAAGAGAAGTATAGAATAGTGGGATCAAAAGAAGACTATGGAATAGTGGATCAAAAGAGAAGTATAGAATAGTGGGATCAAAAGAAGACTATGGAATAATGAATCAAATGAGGACTATAGAATAGTGGATCAAAAGAGGACTATAGATAGTGGAAACAAAAGAGGACTATAGAATAGTGGGATCAAAAGAGGACTATAGAATAGTGGGATCAAAAAAGGACTATAGAATAGTGGGAGCAAAAGAGGACTATAGAATAGTGGATCAAAAGAGGGCTATAGAATAGTCTGAACAAAGGATAACTACTGAATAGTCTGAATCAAAGAGGTCTACAAGATGATCAGAACAAAAGAGGACCATAGTTAGGTCTAAACTAATCAGGACCACAGAATGGTCTGACCTAAATCATTTAATTTGTGATGAAACAGCGGTTTTCAGAAAAGAACACACTATTGTTCGTAACATCAGTTTACACACATTGAAATGAAAATTCAGATTCTATTGCATAAGGGTCGATTGAGAAAGCTTTTGCTAGAAGAAATAAAGATGCTTCGTTGCATAACTTAGATGTCTAAAACTACTGGTACAATTCTGAGAAGAAACAAAAATATTAATGCTTGTGTTGGGACGTTGTGCTTGGTGTACATGCCGCAAGGTCCTATCTTAACAAGCATCTTAGGAATTATTTGTAGTTAAATGTAAGTTGCTTAAGTCTGGAAAATTATCGATAGACACACTGATTATAGTTAGGTACAACCTTGTTCTATTCTATGGAGCTGAACGTTCGGGGTTTTACATTGGCCTAGCACATACCAAGACAGACATTTACAGAGACTTGCAACTGACAAACGCAAACGGTTTTTAGTTGGCTGAATTGTGGAGAAACAAGTATTAAATCGATAAAAATAATGAAGCCAAACAAAACTAGTGCTCGAAAAAATCTATTCTTTCTATATTTGACATCATCTTTATTGATAAACTTAAAGGTCATTCTCATCGAAATGTGAAAAATGGCCTCGTAAAATCAACATTCAATGGCTTCTTATGAGAATGGAGAACCTTTGTAAGCTTTTCAGGGACGGAATTTATACCTGCCCTACAAAGTGGACATAAATGTACATATATATCAACATATAAATTAGTATTATACTTGCATGCATATATAATAAAGTCAAAGAATATTAAAAAATACATTCTGATAAATAATAATGAAATGGCTCATTTTTTTGTTATGCACATTGTTCTGCTTCTCTCAAGAGCTCATTACTTGTTAAAGTTATATTCATTGGGCTCTAAAACTTGTCCACCATCTAATATTAACTCAGTAAAGACTTCAAATAAAAAATGCAGTTAGATTGTTTCGGCTTTTTCATTAGAATATTTGCACAAACTATATCACTGTTTAAATATATTGAAAGACTCAAGAATAAACCAAGTAATTTGTAAGTGTATGTAGCAGTCTGAAATTACAATAATGCGAATCTAAAAGTTCAGGCAAACTGGGCTCCTGGACAATGAAGTGTCTTGCAGAAAATTGCTCTGTACTCCGATTTCCACTTTCTAAACGAAATTCAAGAGAAGCCATACACATGGATGTAACATATACAAATATACATTCCGGAAAGGAATGTAGTTAAGGAGTGCCTTGACAAACTAAGGATATCAAAAATATTACCTCTAATCTTTATGCTGGTTTGTACGATAGGGTTTGATCCCATTTCTGTATCGATAAATCAGAATTGGCCAGGGCCACTGAATCCTCGGCACATAGCGAAGTCCGTTATTTACTTCTTTGAACTGGGCTTCCTACTTTGCTGAATAACATAAATAGACGTTTATTCCTTGCAGGAGAAAAAGCTTTTGCCTTCAATTAATACAATTACCATATAGAGAGCCATGGTTCCAGTAAAAATGGCGTAATTGGCAGCAATCGTTGTGCACTTTAGACATTATTCATGTAACCAGTCGTCAAAAGGTAAAGACACTTAAAAGATGATATTGGATTGGAAAGAGTTCACGAACTAAGGAGTCAAAGCAATAATGTTAATGACAGAATCGAGCTTTTCAATTGTTTTAGCTCAGACGACATATTTTTCCAGTCACAATTTCTGTTGCAAGTCCCTATGTGATGTCCTATTTTTAATCTGATGACTGTCTTACTCATTGACAACTACATCCTTCTTATTTCATAAAATGTTTAACTGTTTCTAGCTTCAGCAAAAGGTACTAATTATAATTCCCTCAGGAATATAATTTTCTCCACAAAAACATGCAGACTGCTTTACTTCACGATGTTACTTTATATTTACATGAGAGTAACTTTAATATTTTCTAGGTCCAATTTTGCTACTGTATACATTCAATTAAATAAATTTATGTTTAAACAGTTTCCTGTATATCATCGATTACGAATCAAAATTATATAGCACACAAAAGATATACGGATTTTTTTTTAAAAAATTTAAATTCAAATAGTTAAAAGAATTTCTTCAATTTCTACATCGCATCAATGGTATAGAGGATTAGCAAAAATTATCAACCATCTACTGTGAAATTATTACGTCTTGATATAATAGTATTTAATTATTAGTCACTTAATAGATGTCTATTTATCGTTGTGGTATTAAAGCGTCTCTTAACACAATTGGACGTGTATTGCGAGTTTTATACCATGTGGAAGGTTTCTATAGTCTGGATTTGAATAACATACTCAAGTAGTTTTGGTGGCTTTGATATGAATATTTTCTGACTTGACTTTTGACTATTGTTACATTGAATTCCAAACGTCCTCAAGCCATTGTATTGGATATATCACTGATAATGAATACATTTCGTTCAATAGAATGTGTACCATGAAAGGAATGGATTTAACTAATTCGTGTCTTTATAGTAAGGTCATAATTAATAGATTAAATTTCAGGTTTCAAAGCAAAATTGTGATGAATTATTGGAAAAACAAAGATTCTTTGAGTAGGACAATAAATCAGCCTCAGGGGGAACATTGCATTTTAGAAAACTTGAAATATTTTCTTAGTAACTTGGTATCTATTTCTAATGCTACTACCTTAAAATGTTTTTTGTACCCCTCTTTGTCTCAATCTTTAATATCAAAGTCTACCACGGTAAGTAAAGTGGATGTGTGTTTAATGTCCTAGTCCACCACTGGAAGTAAGCTCCACTCGTGCATTGGTTTTTAATGTCGGAGTCCGCTACTGTAAGTGAGCTCGACTCGGTTATTGGTGCTTAATGCTAGAATATAATTAATTATGTAAGTAAGCACGTCAACCAAGGTAATAGAGATTCGTGTATTTGTTTTCATTGCACGTTTCACATCGGTAGGTACGGTAGGTACGGTAGGCTCGGTAGGTACGGTGGATTCGTGCATTGTCTTTAAGAGCGGCATGTACCACAGTATATAAGGAGGACTCGCCTGTTGTGGATTCAAAGACAACAATAGAACTGAAAATCAATTTCAGGCGTTTCCAAATTGTAAAATGGCATTATCTGTTCGTTTTTGATGCACACCATTTACAATTATCAAATACATTATGACAGGCAAACAGGGCAGCGGAAATCGCAATGCATATTGCGACTCAAACCACGTCCTTGTGTGCAGAAGGGCGCGTCTACAGTCACGAAGATTAAACCGCTCCAAACCAAAAGGTCGCCATCGTATCAACATTGCTCAGATGTTTATCCCCTCCAAGGTGAAGGAGTATGTGTCCGCCCTGGATCAAGCTTTCCAGGACATGCAGAGCACGATGTCACAACCAAGCGGGACGCCATGAAGGACGAAATGTATAGCACAGCTATGTTCACGCTTGGCAAGAAGGAACGGCCCAAAGATGGAACCAGTAATCGAGGAAAAACGAGAAGATTTCATAGCTTACAAGAACTTCCTCAATGAACGCACGGTTGCTGCCCTCAGAAGAGCCCGAAGCACCACCCAACGCATCGCTAGACAGTCAGCAACGAGTAATGTCAGCAATTGTGTGAAGGAATCCATTTAGACTTCAAAAATCTGAAAACTGTCTCTGATTCAGCATATGTCTCCACTGCTATCAAATCTTCGCAATTCAGAAATTCTGACCTCAGTATATATGCTTTTTTTCCTTCTTGGACTATATACATTTCAAAGTTACATAATCCATCTGGAATTTAATATCATCGACGATCGTGGTTTTATTCTTGCCGTTAATATAAAATAATTTGAAATCATTCAACAGGTTATAATAGCCATGTGAAACATCGATTCTCTGTAATAACATTGTATGATTAATAAGCTCTGCTAACGCCTGGATTTGAAAAATACTTTTTCTCGGCATGGCAGTCCGCTGCCTCAGTTTCAATTTTGAAAACTAAAACAGTTTACATTGAAACAATTATAAGATATAAAGTTTCCGCCTACATTATATCCTTTCTTTTTATTTATATTTTTAGTCCGTTATAACAATTACTGATTGAAAATCTGTTTTTGCTGTTTCTTCTCAATTTCGTTTTCCTTGATTTTCTAGCCCTACTGCATATATTTATTTTAACGTTTAAAAATATTAGCTCTGCGTTTTATACATTTTCATGCATTTGCATCCTTTATCTTTTTGTATATGTTGTTTTTGATAAATATTATCTTAAATATAATAAATATTATGTTAAATTCCTGGAAACCTTTTCTTGATTATTGTTTTACTGACTAGAACATTGTTACTAGTTAGCTAAAATTAAAATGTACAATCTTATCATGATTTAATACTTCACTGTATGTTATCTTATTTTTAAAGATTTTGGATCAATCTCTAGCACCATTGCACTAAATCTACAAAAAGCAAAACAGATAATTAATTCTGTAGCTATTAACGCACCTCTTAAACTAGAAGCAACGACACTCAGTAATAAAGTTAGAACACTTATATATGTTTAGCACATTCTTCTGACGCCTCTACAATACTCTATTCCTTTAATAAAATCATTCTTAATTTCGTTGAATTTCATTAGCTTAAAGTTAATATGATTTTCTAGAGACTCTAATAATGGATGCAATGTTGATCCATCTGTGTTATCTCTTACATTAGGATGTAATAAATAAACTTGTAACAGCTGTAATAAATATAAATGTATAAATGTAACAAACAGACATGTTAGACTTAGCGTCAGTGCTTACAAACGATGAGTTGCATCAGCTGTATAAGGCCTTCATGAATGAGTTGGTACAAGTCTAAGTTCTGATATTTGTTCTAGTGGGTTTTTTAATTACACAAGTTTTCTCTTGTTTTAAGCACTTAAATATCCTTTGGTTCACATACGCTCATTTAATTGGTTATTTACTTAATTATTTTGTCTGGTAGTATCCTTCATACTGTCAGATAATTAATCGAAAATTGACCCAATTAATTCGTAATAACGAATTTTATTACTGTTTCTATACGAATGTGCGTTACACAATGAATTTCAATATTAAATATCCTCTTCAAAAGCATAATGTAACATGCTGTATGAGTTGAATTAAGTGTTCCTTTCATTTCGCTTGCCATCTCTTAATGTAAACTTGACATATTATCTATACAGTATTTATAGGAAAAACAACTGATTTACTTTATCTACTCGTTTATGTGGTTGTTTGTGAAGTGTAGGAATTTATGCATGACTAGTTTACTGTATTTTAAAATGCATTGCCATCAGCATAATTATAATTACACAACTATATGTCCAGTAATAAAATTTGCTACGTTCCTCTTTATTTCAATAAATTGTTATCTTGCTGTATTATCTGCTCGATTATCTCTCCTTTTTTCTCTTGTCTGCTTTTTATTGTTTTATTCTTATAAAAGTTTTGCAATTTAATTCACTGCTTAAAAATTCCTGTGCTTGTGCATCTTTAATCTCTTAATTTGTAACATTTTCTGACGATTTAGAAACCTGACACTTTTCTGGTCGCTCACGAGGCGCCTTAATAAGTCGGCTTTCTGATCTATAATCTTACAATTTTATATAATTTTACTATAACGTCTTTCCGCTTTTTTTAACATAACACCCGTAACCAATGTAAAATTTATTGAGCTATCCCTTACACAGCAAAGATTACTCAAATGAACAGCAAAGCTTAATTACATAATATGATTTTACGATTATTTTCAATTAATGTTTGTTGCAAATTAAACTTGTCTGTTGAACATGTTTGTTTAACTCAATCAGCATGTTTGACGGTCCCAAAATAGCATAAATTAACTGGCGCAGATTTTGTATTACAAAATGGTATGCAAGAAATATAAAGATAATTATTGGAAAAATATATGCTCTAAAATTTACCAAAGTTAAAAGAGTAATTGACAAAATGGACTATTGAAAGGCCTGCATAAAGCAGTAGATGAAAATGTAGAAGAAGAAAACAAAGCAAAGCACATGTCAACAAACATGGGCGATAAACGTACTTCAATAGCAAATTTTTTAAAAAGAAAAATAATCGAACAGGTTTTCTAATTTAACAATCTCTTGAAATAAAAAATGCAATCAGGATACAGATTTATGAAGGCTTGGTGGTCCATCAATTTAATTTTATCAAAGGTGCTTCACATTTATAAACCCAAAAGGTGGGGAATCTTAAGATATTCGCCATTTTGGTTTTTGTTCTTCTTTTGACTTGCCTGAATGAGGGAACACAACAGAAAAAGGATTTTCATAGGTGAAGCCCACGATATTTGTTGGCTAATGAACAAGTCAAAAGTCGATAAAATACCACCAAAAAAGGAACTAAAGAATACAATACAGATGTACAATATTTTTAAAACTATCAACTTGACGAGATTTCAGATATATACTTTAAAATGTTTTGTACATGCCAGCTGTTTATCTACTTTAGAATATATCACCATAGCAACAACAAAAACAACATTTGAAGCAGTATTTGTTGTCAGAATGGTTCGTTTGCATCGATTTTAGAATTCCCACTGCAGATTTATAAACAATATTGGCGTAGCTTTTAATTTAATTGCATCGCACTATTTCAAAAGATAAACTAAGTACGAAAGTAGCTTTGGTCATGAATTTGTTAATCCTATTTCCGATGAATATTAGTTGGATTATGTTACAGAATGTCGTGTTAAAGAAAATGTATCAAATTAGGAATTTTAAGCTCCAAAGCGAACAAGTCAACAAATTAAATACGCAGGTTGTTTATGAAATCAAAGAATTTGAAATCCCGTGATAAAAAGTAAATTAAACATGATATAATTTAATGAAACCTCTCTGAATTATTGGGAAACATCAGTGCATCACATAAAAGGAAGCAAAACCGTATGATAAAAATTTATGAAAAAGGTTGATTAAATTAAAGTGTTAGCACCTACCTCTATGCTACGCAAAGAGAAGAAACTAATGTGGCATGTTAGTTAGATTGGATAAAAGAAGGAAATACTTTATATAAAAAAATTATAAATAATTTCAACAACCTATTGAGAAACCAAATAAAGTTACTGAGAAGGTATTGGGGAAATCTTAGTGGGTACATTTAATCGAAATGAACAATTATTGGCTGCTGAAATGCAAAGCGAACAAGTTCAGACATTAATTCAACATATAAACATGATAAGAAACAATTATTTAATGAAGGAAATGTTGATTTTAAAAAATGAAATTGAAAAACAAAAGCAGATTTCGAAGATATTATACTCAAGAAGAAATTTTTAATAGGTTGTTTGATGATCAAGAAAAACGAAACATATCAAGCTATGAAAATGCAGTCTATGTATTCGATTTAAAACTTCGTAATGAAAAAAGACTTTTAATTGTTTAACAACTCTATGCAAAAGATATAAAAGTGTCAGTCAAAAAAAAATGCATCTTTAAAAGCTCTATATACTGAAATCGAAAGAACCGACATAATTGGCAATTTAAAAGATATTGAAAATAACTTCAGAGTAAATTGTAATAACCTCGGATCCAAAGTAAAGTGGAAAAACAATACCGTCGTTTTATAGTATGACAGGAAAAAGAATCTGTTTTAATGACGAGTCATTGATCTAGTTTGCAGTGTATTCTTTATGTCGATAAAGTGGCAATTTAAAACAAAAACATAAGACCAACAACCGAGAGGCAAAACACTTTCTCGGAGATCAGATTCTCTAAAAATGAGACATTCGCCTATTTCTTTTTAATTTTGTTTCCTGTAATTATGACAGGTTATTTTCTTCATATGCTGCATTTATTCCGTTTCGTTATATCGCCGAAGTATAAGATATTTCTGACCCGGTATTGGTAGGATAATATAACGACCAGTCCATGACAAGGACAAATTAAAGCAATTTTGGTAGTTTCTTCTGGCTCAAAACCCGCTTTCATGTCAACCACCAAGCATAAGCCACGATCTTTAATGGTAGCAACATACGATACGTGAAAGTGGGGATTCAGTATAAACAAACAAGGGATTGCTTCGAACGGTTTAGATAATTTAGTACAATGTCTACAATGGTTTATGTGAGTCATACATCCATAAAGATATTAACGACAGATATATGTGATGTGAAATAACTAAACACCTTATCATACCAGCATCTACAACACGTTTAGGCAAATCTCTTAATCAATCAGGGGCTTGAAAATAAAGATTAACACTCCTACAATTGCCTCTGCCCGATTCAAAATGAGACTTTCAAGTCATTCGGAACATCCTTGCCATAGTTGCCAAATTTAAATATATCTGAAATTGGTCAAGTGCCCTAGCCCATTTGAGAGAATCAAACTCTTTAGAATTTCTGGTGTCCTTTATTACATCTAAACATTATATCAAGACTGTATATCTTGCGTCATGTGCAACGCACCCTTTCATTCAATAAACGGTACATAAACTAAGTCTAAAGCAGCCCCGTATAATTTTTCAACATATATTGTTTTCCTAGTCTGCATAAGAAATATGTGCAACATTTTAGATTTTAGAATAGAAGATCTAGCGGAGAGATATATGGTCAATTGTAAATATTTTTATGTAGAACAAGATTAATAGCTTTTCAGAAATGATTAATTTGTAGCTTTGTAATTGGTTTTGTACCGTGTACCTCGCAAGCCTAACATAATTTTAGCGATTGTTAAATGCCTAAAGGGAATAGCACGAAAACTGTACGATCAACTTTAAAGATGACATCACCTTATCTTGAAGACATTGATCGTCTAATCCAATCTGCTCCACTTCATCACATTACGTAAGTAAAGCAATATGAAATCAAAATTGACCATTCTGCCCAGGGTACAATGTTGTCATTATTTTTACCGATTTATTATGATATGTATGCCTTTGGGCTTCATACAAACTATTGTCAGCATGTGTTGAGCGATAATTGATAAGAAGTTGCAATCATTAATAGACAGATTCAGACGTAGAGTGGACACAGCACAAATAATGAAAACTCTTGGACCATGCTTATAGTTCAATGGTCCAAACAGCCAAACGAGTTCATAAAATTGGTCATCGCTACCTATTTTCAGGTTACAGGTATCACGTCACGTTGCCACTAACAACTACATGCACATTTATGATTAATGACAAACAGATGCATCTCAATTAAAAACACACAATTTAAATCCAACTCAAGGAAAATGGCACAGTGTGATCAATGTTTCACTGTTTAGTTACTTTTTTCCTCTACATATATGTCGATTGATCCAACTACCACTGCGAATAATGTGATTATACTTTACTAAAGTATCATTGTAGTATTCGCCCATGAAATCGAGACGTAAAGCATGTAAAAATGAGTATATCGGTATGAGATTTACTCTAATTGAAGCATGAAAATATTCATGTATCAGCATCAGATGTATTCCACCCGAAGCATGTGACTATACATCTATTAGTATGATATTTACTAAACAAAAAAATGTGACTTTGAATGTATCAGTATAAGATTTACTCCACTTAAAGCACGTGAATATGAAAGTATCGATATGATAATTACTCCACCTAAAGCACGTGACTATGAATATATCAATATGAGATTTAATAAATCTATGGATGTTTCAGTATGAGATTTAATAAACCCAAGAATATGACAATAGATGTATCAATATGAGATTTAGACTGCTTAAAGCTCGTGACTATGAATGCATCAATATAAAATTTACTCCATCTAAAACACGTGTCTGTGAATGTATCGGGATGAGATTTACCCATAGTATCCAAACTTGAATACATGTAAATCAAATTCTTGTTCTTCAAGCGAGATTCATAATAGAATTTATGTTTCATGCTACTGTTTTGTATAAATATTTCATACTCAATTAATACGCGTATACTATAAATAATGTATCCATAGACTAAGCTTTCTTTAAAAAAAAAGTCTTCCTGTTAAAAATAGGTGGGAATACTCATTAATTTACAGAATTCAAGTTACATTAGGAAAGAAAATGGTGAACAATATGTTATAGGGCGCACATAGACATAAAATTACGATTTGTGCAGATTAATGACATATGCCCAAACAGTCATCATAAGGACGGCATTGTCAATTCACCCTGAACAACCAATAATCTTCATCAACAGTAATAGCTATTGGTCTTTAAATATTGTTCGTAACACGTGATCAAATTTAATCTCATGGACGTAACCACCAGGACCACTAAGTCTACTGCTTCACATGACCATAGATCCATATCATTAATCATAAAAGATAGATCACAATGACCTACTTTGGTTGAAAGAGATGTATTTCTCATGAAGGACACATATATCAGTTAGTCTATTACAAAATGATAATAGATTACGGTGAACATATCATCAATCAAACGTATCAAAACTGCTTTAGAGGCAAAAACTGTCATCGAGTCATTTAATACTTTCTCCACGCAAAGTACCTAGGAATTTAAATTAACCATTTAATTTATGCATTGTAAGTAGATAGCAATTTGATGAAAATAAACCGCGACTTATAAAAAATAGTGTTAAAATGGGCATGGTCCAAAATGTCGCCACAATAAACCAAAGTTTTAAAATAAAAGTATAAATTGTCTATCGTAATTAATACGATGCATTGCTGTGATTGGTTCCTTTAAACATTCCATCCAAACAGGTTTAAATATTTCAACAAAAGAACCCATATATATATATATATATATATATATATATATATATATATATATATATATATATATATATATATATATATATATATATATATATATATATATATATATATATATATATATATATATATAGTAGTATTAGTATTAGTATTAGTATTAGTAGTAGTAGTAGTAGTAGTAGTAGTAGTAGTAGTAGTAGTATAAACAGCGTTTTTTAGTGTCATTGTTAGCGCACTAGAACAATAAACTGGTATTCAAGGGTTACGTAAATCAAAGTGTTTAGTCTGTGACAGTGACTTTATTGTTTTGGTCTCCTTTCATTAATCGATATATGGAATCGAAAACAAATAACATCTCCACGGTTAATCGCAAAACCAAATTGATATCTGTCCAGCGATAGTGTCTTTCAGTTAATCGAATCACAATACCAATTAACGTTTCGTTATTGGCATTCCGTATGTATCCGTCTGTTTGTGGAGGCCCTCCAAAGTACATGAGTCATTACGTCAAAGACACTCTATACTTTAGCTGACGTAGACATAAAAAGATCAAAAAGATATTTTCATTGAAAAAGTCAAATATTTAAGGAGGATTTTATAAATTATATCCAGATTGCGTCAAAATGTAAGATATATTGCACAGCGCTCTTCTGCCACCGACGGACGATGTTGATAACTGTCACGAATGTTTGATTTTGTTTTCTTTTCTTGACAGAAACAATCGAAGTTAAAATGGCTCTGTCGCTAAAATTGACATCAAGTGGCATCATGCAAATGGAGAGCCTATTGGTTTACTGGTAAATTATGACTTTTTACAAGTAATTGACATGCGTGTTTAACTGTCTAATTAAACACAGGTGCATACCACTAATTTTACATGTATATTTGAAACTTTTTCTTCAAATAAAGACTTGATACATGCATGCATACATACATACATACATACATACATACATACATACATACATACATACATACATACATACATACATACATACATACATACATACATACATACATACATACATACATACATACATACATACATACATACATACATACATACATACATACATACACAGGCACACACATACATACATACGTATGTATAATACATACATGCTTGCATGAATACATACATACGTACGTACGTACATACATACATACATACATACATACATACATACATACATACATACATACATACATACATACATACATACATACATACATACATACATACATACATACATACATACATACATACATACTTACTTACCTGTTTTGAATATATACATTCTATGTTCGTAATCCGTATAGTTTTAATACATTTAAATTTGACAAAGAAACGTCTGACGTCTGGGATTGTTTTAATTATAGGATATATATCCGGAAGTGACGCGTATATTATCTTTTTGCTTCAAACTAACAGCTAAGTCGTATATCATTTATTATTTTACTATATATATTTTATTTTTTATATATTATGTTATTTTCATTAACTGTAATTATTAATATGATTATATTAATATCAGTCTAATATGTTGTTGAAAAACATCGTGTTTACTTGAGTCCTAAATGTGACTCATGTGAGCATGTGCTCTGTATGATGGCAAATTCATTACAAGTAAACATTCAGGAATAGCTATGAAAACGATTGGCTGATACTTGATCAGGCTTTCCTAATGTCCAGATGTATTGTGAAATTGCATGCGTCCTCCCTGCTCGTGTAATTCGAACAACGTATTAGCTTTGTTTCTATGCCGAGATATATTTTAAGACGTTTAGAGTCCTACACAGGCGTATAGACGTAAAGTCAGAGTTGGAGTTTATTGTAACCTTTTAGATTGACACAACTTATATTATCTTTAAAAATGTATTTTTGTGCTAGATGAAATTATCTGTTCGTATTTCGTATGTCTTCGTAGAACATGTCTTGTTAGTGGACCTAATTTTACTTCGTTTTTCTGAATAATTGTTTTCCTGGAGAACAACAATATTGATCTGGACAAATACATTTTCCGAAAATATTCTAAATTGGAACGGAACAATACAAACTCTGCTTTATTGTGTGAATTCTGGATATTTCTGTTAGCCTTCGACTGACGTCATCATTTGCCATTTTGGACCTGAACTGAACTTCAGAATTTCTTTAGAACTTTTTACAGGACTTATGTTTATATTTAGAACAAACAATTTGGATCGTTTCCGTAAATCCTAAGCCTTGTTTTACATATTTACATTTTTCATGTTTTCTAGGATAATAAATTATTTTTGCTAAAATTTATAAATCTTGTTGTCTTCAAACTTTCTGTATTTTACTGTGAACGAGCCAATACGTTATTATATATATATATATATATATATATATATATATATATATATATATATATATATATATATATATATATATATATATATATATAAACCAGCTATGTAAATTTTACAATGTAACATGACAACCACATATTATTTTAGAAATTGTTATGGTTACATAAGCATTAGCATTGAACTAAAATAAAGATTTTATTTGTAACTAAAATGACTTGATTTGTCTATAATTGACTTGGTTGATCTTTTACTGACTTGACTTGATTTGACACAAGATCAAGAATAAAATATTTCTTGATTTCGTCAATACTTGAAAATCACGTCATAGATAGATATCATCCGTGAGAGCTCGTTTTAAATTAAATTAATGGCACGAGTCGAATAATTTCCCCTGCCTTGACGAACAATTGATCAATTTGTTTCATATAAGTAGTAGGAGAAAGTAAGAATCCGAGCTCAACAACCCCCTCCAGACCACCAAACAAATACAAAATACCTAGGTAACGTAATAGAAAACCTATTGCAATCAATAATTGCGTTAAGAATCCGAGCTCAACAAATACAAAATACCTAGGTAACGTAATAGAAAACCTATTGCAATCAATAATTGCGCTAAGAATCCGAGCTCAACAACCCCTCTCCCCACCCCTCTAGACCTCCAAACAAATACAATAGAACACCTGTTGCAAAATATCTAGGTAACAGGTAAAATTTAATTACGTGATCTTCCAGAATAAGCAAAATGATATGTCAGACTCAATTTTCCAAATCATTACGATTTAGCAGAGCGTGGCGATTGTGGACTAAATTACGCATTAGAATTCCAATAAGGTAAGTGGTATTATACCTCATTACCAACTGTTAATGTCTCAACTGTAGATATCAAAAATATTTCATTATCATGGTGATAGAGGCTAAACTTTACTTTACCGCTGACATAACGACGGGACTCAAACAAATCTTTTATTTGTGATTTGTTAAGAGGGTATTTTTTGTCGATAAAATACACCTTTGACCGATCAAGATCAATTGTAAGTTTGGTGTATTTTTGCTGACTAATCGGACAGTGAAAGTTGTTAAATTCCGCTAGCAACTTTTGATACAATTGTTCGAGATAATTAAAATACTCGCTGTCATCAGATCTGATGAGCGAAAGTTTTAACTTGTCACGGGTACCACTAAAGCATATGCCTGATGTTTCATTATTAATTTCAACTGTCAATGGTTTGTCGTCCATCATTAGATATTTGATTTTGCTACTGTAGCTATTTGTTACTGTCAAATTTTCAAACATTATTTTTAAAGTTTAGATAAAATTTTAGTTTGCAAAGATAATGTCAAATATATCTCTATCATCATGACAATACCCAAGTGCAAATGTATCTACACCATTTTCGCAATAACGTTTATCATCAAAATTGCTCAAACCGCGTTTGATAAGGACATCTGTTTCGAGCTTATGATGATTTGTCCGAATTGACATAGCTCTTATAAAACTAACACCGCCATCAAGCGCATACTTGTAGTCATCAAATTTTATAAACTTTTTAACAAAATCACGAGGCAGACCTTTTGCTTTTTTTGTTATTTTATTATTGTCTAACAATACGGCATACATTTTACTACGTAATCCGATAAAGTATTTGATAGCGCTCGAGTTCATTTCATCTTTGAACTTACCAATAACCTTTTTATTTGTGTCGTCATGAAATTTACTGTCACGTGGGTAATCAGAAAGATCAAACAGATATCTATTATCATGCATGTCCTGATAGATGTCCTCACATTCGATTTCATATACGAGCGAATCAGTATCAGTAAATAATAATCTACTAGCCGGCCATTGATTTTTAACAAAATTATAATGAAAATCGTACATCAGCCACTTTGATAAATCTAACACTGAAGCTCCAACGTAGATCGGCTTGTTTAGTTTTAGATTTGTCTTTCGTCGCTGTACCGCGACAAGATTCTCATTAAATATTTTCATGCTCACAAAATCATCGTCTGACACAAGTTTGTTTCTGCGATTGACATCATTGACTAGTTCGATATTTACGCGTTTCCTAATATTCTCCATCGTCTTGCCAAAAACAGAATTGTTCATCAGTTTGAAAACGTTTTTCTCAAAATCAGTTTTTGCCGCAGCTCTTCTTGTAGTGTTTGAGTTAATATAACCTCTCATCCACGGTGACTGATTAAATTTTAGTACGCGATGAACTTTTCTCAACACGAGACCAGCATCGACTGCTTGTTTTAAAGCTTTGTAATGCAAAACATAATTACGTTTATGAAGCAAATTTGGTACTAGTTTCTTGACCATGGAATGTTGCCTTGGTGATGCTGACGCTTGTTGTTCTTCTGATAACAAACTATAATCTATAACCATCGATTCCGCACAGAAAGGGTAATCGTTATGCAATTTGTGTAGCGAAGTTGGATAATCGAGATCAACTTCAACGAAATACGAAACATCGTCGGGTATCTTTTTTTCTGTCTCTGATAGAAATTGATCAGCCGTGATCCAATGAAATCCACCAAACGGCATTGATTCTGCCATCGAATACCCGTACAAGTTATTGCAATCTAGATAAACTATATACTTCGAAGGAAGGTCAGGATTATACTCTTTCAAATATTTGTTGTTTGCTTCAGCATATTTCTTCGTTATCACGCTAATACCGCCTCGGATACCTTTTTCAATAAAATTGAACATATCAACGTCAGTCAGTAATTCCAACCTTACCTTACTAAACTTTAACAGAGCATCCCATGACAGTCCGGGGGCAGAATAATACCAGCAAGGATCTAGTCCATAATTATTATAACTCACTTCTCGAAAACTTTCAAAAACATCTGCTAATAATAACACGTCAGTTTTCAAATACAAATCATGATAATCACCAAAAGTCTCACAATCAAACTCTTTCCATATATCTTGTGCATACTTGTACTCGTCATCAGTTATATTTTCATTTTTAAGTTGCGAGTAAAATTTATCTTTGCCAGGTAAAGATGTTTCATCAAATTTACTCCAATCGTCGAGATATTCGTATGGAAAAACTCCTTTTTTAGCTAATAGATTAAATTTATCTCCAAAACAGTCTCTTAGGTTATTAAATTTACTACAACCTTTTACTAGCTCATCTAACGATGCTGCCATAAACTGCAGGCTGTCAATAAAACGTAATTTACCTAGCGTAACTGACATATACTTTTCAAAATTATTTGGAATGCATTTGATGACATTATTGAGTTTTAGATGAGCTTTTATATCAGGATCACCAAAAGCTTCTACTATAATATGGCTATCATATCCTCGAAAATTGTGAAGAATAACTGGAATAAAATCTGGAGCGTGAAATTTTAAATTACACTGGTCATGAGCCGCTCCACGATACTGTCCGGTCAAATGGCAATGGTCACGTACTTTTTTGTTGTCAGTATCAAAAGCTTTTTCACAAATATAACAAATTTTCGCTTGCTCGTGATCAGATTCTTGTTGAGGTGTTAATTTTAACATTGGAGTTACTTTTTTCAAACGATAAGTAATATTATCAACTTCATTAATCAACTGCTTGAGAAGCCAGACAGCTGGATTTTTACCACGATAGAGTTGGATTGGTTTAGATAATCTCGAATCAGCGCAACAAACTACCTTGTACGCTACTCCACATGGAACATGATTTTGAATTTTTCTTGTACTCGATTGGTTAGGATCATTTTCTACGCCAAGTACAGGTTGAAGTAAGCATTCGAAATCGACGTATATGACGAAAGGAATTTTTAGTTTATGATTATGATGGACAAACTGTAACACGCTATCTTTTTTAGATGGCATTGTTATTCTTTGTACGTCACTACAGTACTGCAAATGCTTTTGTAATGTTTCATTGTTAGTACAACCATGCAAGCAGCGATAACAAAAGAACTTTTTGTTGTTATTTTTATTATACTGTCTTCCAACTAGTCTGTTAAAGTTTTTGATCCAAATGTAATGATTTTTATAAAACAGTAAATTGATAGTCGATTGTGAAGCTTTTTCTGAAATATACCTCGGATAGACATTTTCTTTTTCATCTAATCCGAAAACGTTAATCGAAACATTATTTTGCTTTTCAAACTTTGGTATTTGATTTTCTGCCACTGGAAAGTCAATACCAGCACAATTTAATCTTGACACGTGACTGATATACTTCTCAACACGATCAGCATTTTTTTCTGCTGGAAATAGCGCGGAAAGAACAGCCCATTGGAAACATTTGCTATCAACGTTTTTTATGTTTATACAGCACTGTTTATTTTTTATTTTTGGTGGCAGGTCGATATACGAACTACCGCGTAATGCGTCATATTTCATCGTGTGAAACAAAATTTCCTTGATCATTTCAAACTTCCAACCCGAACCTAATTCGGTAAATTCTTCTATTTTTTTCCAAATTTCTTGGTGTATTTCATTAGATAGTGACAAAAGATCACTACCAAGTAAAACACGTCTAGATTTTGCGTTGATGTAAGGGTCTGCAATTTCCTTGTTAGTAGATTCTTCCGTCAAAAGTAGTTTTGAAAATATAACGTGATATTGCACTAACAATCTTAGACCCTTGTGTTTTTCAAGCTCACGTTTTACAGTCGTCTGTAGCAGATGAAAGAGATTTGTTTCAGAAAAATTTACTAAAACGTTTTGATTATCAAACTGATAACTATTGTCAAAACCTGTAAAAGCAGTCGCTATTTTAACAGGTTCTCCCATAAGTCTCTTCTTGGCTATATCACGCAATTTCAACATTATTATATTATAATATAATCTCTAATTGATAATTTACCGCACACTGCGCATGCGCTAGAAAAACAATTAGAGATAAAAAAATATCACCTATAATATAATGACAGTAAATCTGACAAGCGCACGTGAGCAAGAGGTATATCATGTTTATCCGAAGTACAACCTGTACGCTGGAAATGCACTTGGTTCGGTTATTAATATCATTACTGGAATATCTGTTGGTAAAGCAACGCCAGCGGGTTATACGATTAGTGTAAAGGGAGATAATACTGAAAGAATTACGATGTTTAGAAAAGATTTTATTTACACGTTATTTTGCGATGACATTCCAGAGGGGAAACGAGTATATCATTATAACGGTAAAGTCACTGATGATAATATTGAAAATTTATCCTTACAAGACGAGTTTCAGCCGCATCCGGTCTTTGATTTATACGAGGCTAACGATCGCGGTATTATTAGAAATAGAAAAACTAAAAAAGTTCTTAATAATATGAGCAATATGGGATATATCAGTGTGACTGTTAGAGGAACATCGACAGATCGAGTTTGTTATACTGGTCATAGGTTTGTTTACGAGGTGTTCAACGGATCTATACCCAATGGTCTGGTTATTAATCATATCAATAATGTAAAAACAGACAATCGATTGGAAAATCTGGAGCTAGTGACCCAAAAGGAAAATGTGAGAAAAGGACGAGGTGGTGGTATTAATTTTAGATGCCCAATAAAACCTGTTATTTCGTTAAACCTTGAAACGGATGAGGAGATCAAATTCAAATCAATTACAGCTGCGGCGAAATATTATAATATAAATCCCAGAGCAGTAAAATTTGTAGCTGATGGAGCAACAAAATCAGCTTTTTCAAACAAATATGATGCTAGTATTATTTTTAGATATGATGATTAATAATATTTTGTAATTCGGTTTTAGTCAAACAATGATGAGCAAATGCTATAATATCATCGCAATCAAATTTTAGCGTCACTACTGCACTTTCATTAATTTTATTTTTTTCTGCTTCTGTTAGTAATATTTTATGAGAATCACCTTGCATTACAAAAATCTCAACGGAATATGAACTATAACCTGACAAGCATTTTCTTACCGCTTCAGTCAGTTCGTGGTAGTTTATTATATTAACTTTTTGGTGATATTTGACCTTGTCAGTCATCTTATAACAACAAATTAGATAAAAAGTATATTATAATATGGATATGATGAAACGACTTGCTAGCGATAAGGTCTCCACAATCTCTAATGATATGATAGACAAATCCATTGGTTATAACGAAGATGATATTTTATATAACAACGAGTCTGATGATGATGAAATAGTCACCGTCGTTAACAGATATAATTATAGCAGACCAACCACTGGAAAATATAATGTCAAGTATCACATTGCTAAAAAAATTATAAAATTTAATTTTACCGTTACCGAACAGCAGGTATTTTTGCAGTTAATCAGACCTTTTTTAAACATTAAAATTCCAGACCGACAGAAAAATATCAAATTTGATTTCATCTTTGTCAAGATTTTTAATCTAATGACGATCTCTGACGATCGCAGACAATATCTAATATCATTATGTAAACCAGTAAAATGCAAATCTATCAAACGAAAGTATGAGGAAATTTATAATAGCATTATTTCACAGTCGATAAAATCGACCGGGTTGGAATCCAACTGTTAAATTTATCACTATACCCACGCCATTTGACTAAACTTTTATCTCCTTTTTTCCTAATCACTTTTTCGATAACGAAAACATCTTGTTCAGTTTTTTGTAGTTCTTGTTCGTAAAAACTACCTACTATAGGTTCCCCTGCCAGATCTTTTAACGCGTACGTTACAGGTACTGTTAAGAGTACTTTATCAACAACAAATACTTCTTCGCTCCAGTTTGGAGTAAATCCTTTTTCAAATATCTTTTTAGTCAAAGAGATTCTAACTTTATCACCGACCTTAAATTTATGTCTGCGGTACATGTTTTCGTTTGCTAATATTGGATTTTTGATAGCGTCATTGGGTGACATTTTGATGGTTCGATGTTTCGTGTTATTATATTCGCCTACGATTTGAGAAAGGTCATCGATGTACCTGTTGGTGTTTTTAGCTGTCATATGTTTATGTAATTTTTCGTTTAGCGTGCGATTAAATCTCTCGACAACAACGCTTTTGCCTTCGTTTCCTGTAACGTATTTTTTAATATTATTTTGTTCTAGAAACTGCTCAAACTTTTTGTTAAAAAACTCGGCTCCATGATCAGTCCAGATTTTGTTTGGCTTTCTTTCAGTACTCGTTATTATTTGTTTTAACGCATCAGTGATTGACGTTCCTGTTTTATCTGAAACTGGCACACTAAAAGCGTATTTGCTGAAAACATCTATAACGTTAAACAAATACTTCTTTGGAGCGCCATCAGCGCCAACGTTAAACTGAGCCAGATTGGATACATCTACCAAATCTATTGCCCAGATATCATCTACAGCGTTTGCAACAACTTTACGTCTCGGAAACTTTTTTTTTTAGGTCTGTGTAGTTCGACTGCAAGATCATCGTATAATTCTTTTCCGAGTCCGAGTTTATATTTTGCTCCTATCATTCCTTGAACAAATCTTCTATCAAAACGTTCTCGTAGATTTGTTGGCTCCATATCATGTAATTCGTCTAACATTACTTTATCACAATCTGCTTTCGAGTTTTCATGATCACGATAACAGATATCGTGACGCATTGCTATTGCATCCACTTGATTATAAGGCTCTTGGCCTGGCAATGGATTGTCGTTTTCATCTAGTTGTTGGTCTAGCGGATTGTAAGGACCTGTATAACGATGACCAGGCAAAGTCCAACCGCCTTTTGGTTTTGGTAATTTACCAATAATTTTATGTATATCTATACCTAACCCTATTATTTCTCTGTTGTTACAACGTTGACAGTACGTAATGATTTTATCTTGTTCTATGCAAAGATCTTTGTCACAATCACAATTGCATTTCATTTTATTTTATTTTGTTTCATAAGATTAATCGTCGATCAAGATAACTCTATCAACGCTAGATCCTACTTGTTTTTTCAAAAACATACTTTTCTTTCTACCACAGATTGCACAAATACTTTTTAACATCGTTCTATTATTTTTCGTTTTTTCCGTCATCTCATCCTTGTTCTCTGTTTTAGTTTTGCATTTGAGACAGTATGTTGACATTATTATATCAAGGAGTTTAGATAAAATTGATTGCAATATTATCATTCGCATGAGAAGGAAGCTCATCAAATTGTAAAATAAACTTTAAAAAGTTTTTACTCCCAGAGTTTTTACTCTGGTGCATTTGTCTGACAAACATGATACAATAATAACCACAAGCTGATGTTCCAATCGGCTGTAGTTGATTAGACGAATAATTTATTTTATCAAATTTTTTAAAAATATATTTTTTTATGAGATCGCTTGGAGGAAGTCCGAACGAATCAAAATAATTGTTATCGTGGACAGCAACCCAGTGGGTGCCAGAGCCATCATTGAAGTTTTCAATATTTACAACACAAGAACCGCCTGTTGGTACGTCATCGAGTTCATCCTTGGAAAATACTCCTCGAAATCCAACAACGTCCTTCAATTTTTCAATGATGTCAAAATTGCTCAATAACGTCTGGTCCCTGGTAGAGTTAATCCGCGTCCGATTCCTAGTAAGTTTGGCAGCAGACTTCCCGCTAGTCCCGCCAAAAGTGGAGCGAAAGGAATAATTCCTCCTTGTTTTGTTTGTTTGCGTTTTGTTGTTTTCTTTTTTTTCGATGATTTTGTTTTTTTCGTTGGCATTTTATTTTATACTGTTACATAAAATTAACGATAGATTTGTTTGATACCACGACCTTCGACTGCTTTCTTCGTTGCGCCAGAGACTGCTCCTGACGCAGCCGCAAGTCCAAGTGTACCAAGTACTGGTAAAACTTTGCTAGCTATTATTGATAACGCTGGTCCAAAAAATCCACCTTCTTTTGACATTGCAGTTACCTGAGAAACAGATAATTTCAGCACAAATGGTTTTCCTTTGTCGAGTTTATTGATTTGTTGTTGCGTTAGCATGACTTTTACTGCAATTTTATTTGAAGTTTCCGGAGAGATCATCAAAGAAACAGAGCTGCGTTTAGCAACAGCTGCTGATAATTTTTCAACTTGACCAGATGTTAGGTATATTTCTCGAGTTGTGTATTTGGTTTTCATAATGTTATATCCAAGTTGTTAGATTAAACTTGTACTGTCATTCTTCCTTTGATTGAATCGATGGTCAGAAATCGATCACTAACCAATAGCGCGTATACGTTATACTGTTCACCTGGCACAGCTCCCAGTGTCCACGTGACCTCAATATCTGCAGTCGATCCCACAACACGCTCCAAATGTTTTGATACGTCGAAGTAAAAGATGGGATAGAGCGTTCGAAACTCATCTATTGATATTTGAGATCCACTGTCCGCGTTCTGATATTTTTGCATTGCTTCCATAAGATACATGTACGGCCGAGAGATGTTTCTGGTGGCGTCTTCGGCAAAGTTACATTCGATTGCACGTTCGGGATACTGTTTGGAATTTACTCTCACAAATATTCGTCTAACGTCTGGGTTATCGAATATGGAGTTGTTTATTTCCTGATTGTTACGACGTGCTTGTCGTTGAAATACGACGAACAAGTGTCGCGGTAGTTGTTCGCTGGGCGTGGTCGTTACACGCCATGTGTAATCAGTCGCGTTGGGAATGGCTGTTTGATAAATCCTGTTCTGTTGGAAGTGTATCTTTTTTGTAAAGGTGGCTAGTAAAGATTCGAGCTCCATCATTTTAGCTAATGAAGGGACAACGCGAGGCATCCACAGTGCTAATCTTGTAATAGAAAACTGTCCCTCAGCCACTCCACCGGCGTGTATTATACAATCGTTTTGATCAGCTCGATCTAATATAAGCGTATGTTTTATTCCTCGAAACACTTTGTTATAATCACGGCAAAATCCAAAGATTGTACTTAACGGAAGCATCATCGTTATTTGGCGAGATTCTGCGGCAAACGCTTTTCGTTTGGTAAATCCCTCGTTATATCGTTGTTGTCTTATATTTGTAACGGCTAACCTGATCGAATTACCTATCGCAGCGGCATCAGCAGCAGCAGGATTGGCGATGAGATTATTGTTATTTGCAGCAGGATTACCAGCATCAGTACGAAACTCGTTCGACACAGTTGTCCCTAGTCCAGTATCTTTGAACCACATCATATTTGTGGCTATTGATCTGGAATAGTCATCGCTAAACGAAACGATGTTTAGTATTGTACTCGCTATGGGTAAGTGCATCGAAATATCTTCTACGGTTTGATTGGCCAGTTGGTATCGTGCACTCTTAAACAAACTCCAACCATTATTGACGAGAGCGATTTCTACATTAGCTGCAATATCAGCACCTGCTGCATCTAATATTCGGCCACGCACTTCTAACATTGCCTTATGGGGTAGTAGAAACACGTCCTCGTCTCTTGTGTTAAAAGTTCTAACCCCAGTTTTATTCGGTTCGTTCGAGTTCTCATCGAGATACTCGACATACTCTAATTCTGTTACAGCATCGTCAGTATCAATTTCTTCTGCAAAGTCGAGATAGTTTTTAGCTGACATTTATTTTATAATCGTTACACAAAATTAAAAGGCAGCAGGGGTCATCGGCGCTGTTTTCTTTACAAGTTTACGTACTATTTCTTCACCACTCGGCGACAATAATTTTTTTGTTGTAGCTATCATAGCTCGTTTTGTTTCTTCTGTTGGCGCAATATCTGATATTACTCGTTTTATTTCCGACACCGTAGGTGTTGTTGAAGGTCCTTTAATCTTATCAGCAATCTTTTGCCCTACTGCAGTGCCTGCTGAAGATGCCGCCCCTGTAGCGAAAGCTTTACCAGCGTCAAGTGCAATGGGCGCTACTTTACGCGCGATTCCTGGAATATTCTCTGCAATTGTTGTAAATATATTTCCAAAAAATCCACCTACGATTTTTCTTCGATAAACTTTTCTTCGTCTCATTTTATAAAATTATGTACACAAAATCACATGCCTAGGCAGTGCGTAGGTGTAAGTAATACGTGACTATCTCGTTGTTCACGTCTATTTGTCGTCCAGATTGGTCTGTGAGTTGCATTGTAATGCTTGTAATTTGATTCTCCGGTGTTATTGGATAGTAGATAATCTGTCGCGGATTGATTTGCATGAGAGAACCCGGTGGGACTTCTGGTGAGAAACTGTAGATCGTTTGCCCGCGGTTGCCTTTTGACGTATAAGATCCAGATGCGATAGAGCAATTGATGAGTATTGTATTTACTTCTGTAATATCTACTGGTAGTTCTCCGTCAAATGTCAAAGATTTATCTTCACCGGTGGTATAGTATAAAACTCTAGTAAAACCTAACATCTTTCCAAAACTTCTTTCTTCAAAGATGACTTTCATATTTCTTTTCACTGTTATCCTAGCTCGTAAGGTGTTATAATTCGCCGCTAATTCGAAATTATCAGCATTCCCACCAGCTTTTGTTAGAAGCTCTTTTATTGTTCTGTTTAGATCAGTAATGTTATAAGCTCCTTGTGGAATCTGTAGTTTGTATTGTATATCAATAAACTCTTTTTGTGATGTTGGAGATTGTTTAACATTAACGATTAAAATTTCATCATTAATCCCAGTTTTAATATTCGGCATGGCGTTCCAACAAGTACAAGAAATTAATCCAATCTCATACTGTTTTGCAGGATCTAGTTCTATTGGTGGGTTGTAATTTACTGTAAAATTCGCGCTGTTTCCTGTTATTTGTGACGAATCAAGCAATAATGTTGTTTGCATTATACTAATATTTTAGATAAGATCGCGGTGTAAAATTTCGTACTCGGATGATGTTAGTAATCCACTCGATCTTAGATGATCAAGTATATCAATAATTTCGTTATCAATCTCTACACTTTCATTACCAGCTTCTTTAGAGGATATCAACAGCATTAGCCGATCGACTATGTCTGCGTTTGATGTAAAAACTTTAACTCCACCTCCAGTTCTTTCTTCCGGTAATCTTTTATCTCGCTTTTTTTCATATTTTTTTAATAGTCTTATAAAATTCCAACTTTTATTATAACCTCCTGGTTTATTTCGATATCGTTCTGATGTTTTAAGAAAAACCTCAGCAATAATTCCTTCCCTAATATAATTGAGTAATGTTGGAATATTTCTTTCATCTTTTTGATCTTTAATTTCTTCATCACCACGTGAGCCCTCTTCTACAATTCTTTTTAATTTTTCTATCAAATCGTTATAGTTTTCTTCTGGCCAATCTCGAATACTATTAATATTAGTGATATCATATTTTTCCATAAACTCGTTATACTCGGAATCGTCTATTTTAACCCTAGCTTGTCTTCTGTAAATTTTTATAGATTCTCCAAAAGGTACCATTTTTATCACACTTTCTTGTAATATTTTTTGTTTCTCAGTTAATTTCTCAGTTTGTTCTGACAATTTTTCCATCATACTTCTTATCTCATCTGGATTAACCGTCAATCTTGTTATTGCGTGTTGAAGTTCAAGAGGATTGTTCATTAGCCTGTCAAACTCAGCTTGTCGTGCAGCAGGATCAGCAATGTTTCTTACAAGTTCTTCTGCAATTTTTTTATTTTCTTCTTTCGATCTTTCTCCAAGTAAACCAAACAAACCCTTTTCTTTCATTTTTGCTAGTTCTTCCGGAGACAATGTTGGTATTTCTGGCTGCTTGCCAAGCATTGCCTCAGTAACAGGTTTGAAAAATTTGGTTCTTTCTTCTTCTGCTTGAACTTGTCCACGTCGAGCTTCTTCCACCTTTTTCTTAAAAGCCGCTCGAGTTTCGAGAAACTTTTTTAGTAATTCAATTTTCTGTTGATGTTTGTCCATTATTTTTATACGCTTTACAAAATTATATCATAGAAACGTCTCAAGGCAACAACGAAACATCTTGGTTGGATCACGCGCTAGCTTGTCAAATAAAAAGAAACTATATCTATCTTTAGTTGCTCGATGATATAATTCGATAAATTTATCTTTTGTAACATCACCACATTGTTCGTTTGCAATATTTCTCACATCCACATTATCTAGTCCGGGAAATAATACGAAACAACCCGTATTTCGCCTAATAAACCTATCAACATTATAAAAACCTTGGGCAAGATAAATAGAATTACATCTTTTATTACGTGATAGTGAAAAATATGATCTAATCTTGTTCATTTCCTCATTGTTTAGCGGAATATCATCAAAGACGATTATCTTCTGCTCTGACGAATCGAGTTCATTCACTGGAACGAGTTCTTCTGGTTGTTTTATCAAAAATATATCATCACCAATGCCAAGTTCATCACGAAGTTTATCATTATACTCGTTTAATAACTCGTATTTGTCTTGTTGGGGGTTGATGGTGTAAATATACACCTTATCATAGTTAAAGTTATTATTGAGTAAAAGATTTAATAACAAATTTGTTTTACCAGATCCAGTTCGCCCAACAATAAGATAATGACAGTCTGGAAGTTCATTGTTATGTTTATGCTTCACCAATCGCTCGGTGTCAAAGTTTATTATCTTCGCCATCGTATAATTTTATGTTATATTAATCCAACAATTTTGTGTAGAACGGTATGTATAATGAGCTACTATACAAAATTTGGAACATTAGCAGTAGATTTATTAACAGAAGGTTACCAGGGTGACTTATCCAAGTATGCGACTCTTGATAAGCTCAAAAATGAAATCAACAATTTGTTAAACGTTGCAAGTGTAGATCCAAATGAAGTTGTAGTTTTCCAGGACAAACAAGGACGATTAAAGACGAGTAATGTACAACTATCAGATGTACTAGTACGAAATCCTACTGCAGTTGCTAATAATATTGTTACTTTTAACAATCAAGGTAAGATAGAAGATTCGGGTAGGTCAGTTAACGATTATGTTAGAAAAGCAGGTGATTTATTTACGGGAAACATTGTTATGAACCAGAACAAGATCACATACCTTGGAAACCCAACTGAGGATAATGACGCTGCTACTAAGAAATATGTTGATGATCAGGAATCAAAGTACGTGTCGGTGCGTGGTAGTATAATGTACGCGTTTCTCAACATGAACAATAATGGCATCAATAATCTTAGAACACCAGAGTTTGATTTTGATGCTGTAACAAAGAAATATGTTGATGATATCAACAATGAAATCACCAAGTTCAAAACTGATTTTACTAATCACATCACCACGTTTTTAAATTTTCGCAGAAACATAAACAAAACCAATAACGAATTTTTTGGAAGTCCGCCATCTGTTGATATTACACTCGATAATATTAACACAAAACTCAACGATATTATTAGTGGAATTCCTAGTATTGTTGAGAAAACGAGTATGATTAAAATTCCTCACAAGCAGATTAAAAATATTGTCTATACTGTTGCTTCTGGAATGTCTACTTGGTCGCCGCAAAATAACACTCTCAAACATACTGCAGAGGTCACTGGTGTGTATAGATTGTCCGTGTTGAGCAGTGCAAAGTTTAATATATTTACATTATTTCCATGGCGTCACTCGACTGATAATTTCTCTGGAACTGTGTCTATTGTGTTAAACAAAGATGTTGAAGAAACTTTTATGCTAATAGCAGATGACAAAAAATTAACTGCTGTGTCATATTGGTATTGTCTGGAATTTGTGGCTGAAACACCTCAACTAGTTACTTAATCAAGCCTGAGATTATGTGAACAAATATTATAATGAAAAAAAGTATAGTTGATTTCAATCATATTTCAAAAGATATTCCAGGACAGGATGTTGACGCACTAATACAATACTACAAATATTATCATAAAAAACTTTGGTGCGTTAAAAAATGTTACAAATATTATAACAAAATACTTCGAGTAATATCATATCTACCCTTGTTAATGACTAGTTCTGGCATAATTTCAAGTGGTATATCATTAAACCCGTTTTTGTTAATCATATCCGGTGTTGGTGTTTCTCTTACAGCAGCTTGTAAAAAAGTTGAACCAAAAATTTCGATAAAAAAGCACGGCTGCTTAACATCAATTATAACTTACAAAAAACTACTTGATCAAATAAGATCTTACCTACGAGGAGTAAAATATAGTATGGACGATTTAATACGTGAATTTCGTATTATTGACAACATGTTAACAGATATTCTACCCATGAGGATCAGCAAATATGAGAAAGATTATCAAAAGAAGTATGATATAACATAAAATTAAGTTATAATACCACTTACCTTACTGGAATTCTAATGCGTAATTTAGTCCACAATCGCCACGCTCTGCTAAATCGTAATGATTTGGAAAATTGAGTCTGACACATCATTTTGCTTATTCTAGCAAATCACGTAATTAAATTTTACCTGTTACCTAGATATTTTGCAACAGGTGTTCTATTGTATTTGTTTGGAGGTCTAGAGGGGGTTGTTGAGCTCGGATTCTTAACGCAATTATTGATTGCAATAGGTTTTCTATTACGTTACCTAGGTATTTTGTATTTGTTGAGCTCGGATTCTTAACGCAATTATTGATTGCAATAGGTTTTCTATTACGTTACCTAGGTATTTTGTATTTGTTTGGTGGTCTGGAGGGGGTTGTTGAGCTCGGATTCTTACTTTCTCCTACTACTATATATTTTATTTGAAATTAGCAGAATTGTAAACCTCGATTATTATTTGATTTATCTGTTAAAAACCGCATGATAGTAGAGTGAAATGACATTATTTGCCTTACGTGAGGGATTGAGCTCAACTTATTGGAGTGTTGGTACGCTTGTTACGCTTGTTACGCTTTGCAAAAGCATGATACGAGTATATTACCACAAAAAACATGGATATCGTTGAATAAGTTAATTTTGGCATACCCCGTGAATTGGGATAATGTGTTATTTTGTCAAAATGGCCAGGAAAAGATATTTCATCAATGGTTCAGTGATATTTATCTAGATCAATTAATACTTAGCGTTGAGTAGGCAAGCTCAAATTTAACTTTTAAATTGACGATGGTAGTTGTTTCTTTTACAATGATGATACCATTGATCATTCTATCTGCAGACAGTAAACAAAATCATTGCTAAAATTTTATAAATACATAATTCTTTTACTTGGCCTATTAATGACTCATAATAGCACCAATAGTAGTGGTATTAGTATTAATAATAGTAGTAAGAATAGCAGTAGTAGTGGCATAACTTAGTAGTAGCAACTGTAATAGTAATAGAAGAATCAGTAGCAGCAGTAGCAATAGCAATAGTAATAGTAGAAAAACAGTAGATAAACATAAAAGTATTAATTGTAGTAATGACAGTAGTACCAATAAGTACTACTAGTAGTAGTAGCAGCAATAGTAGTAGTACCAACAGTTGTAGTAATAATAGTAGTAGTAGATATTGCGACAGTAGTAATAGCAGTAGCAATATTAGTAGTAGTAGTAGCAATGGTATTATTAACAGTAGTAGTAGTAACAGTAGTAATAGCAGTAGCAAAAGTAGTATTAGTAGTGTCAACAGTAATAGTAATAAGAGTAACAATATTATTAGTAGCTGTAGTAGGAATGATAATAATAGAGAAAACAATTATGGATACATATATGTATCCATAATTGTAGTGGTAATGGTGTTTTCATGAAGTTCATAAGGCGACAATCAAATTCGATATCATTAGAGGGAGACAACCTTTACAAGCTTCTTAAGCCGAAGACAACAGTATTCAGGTACAGTTATACTTCTTGTAATTAACTCTTTCATTTAAGCGAAACTGAACTTCATCAGATAGATGATGACCTTTACAACACAAAATCAAGCAAACATAAGGACATATTGTAATTCAGATAAGGCTAATAACAAAACAACAATAAAAAGATAAAAAAGTATGATTACATAAGACAAAGTTTGCAATCGCTCTATACGCAAAAATCACGGAAACTCTTACCATTTTAACTACGTGTAATAATTACTAATACTGTATAAACCTATTTTGCGCTAAAAGTCCTAGTGCATCTTGTAGCTTTGA
>JAEAOA010002224.1:1727500-1747500 GCA_016746295.1 Potamilus streckersoni | reverse complement strand
CAACTGAACCGTGATTCGGAATACCTCTGGATCGTTTCCGATATACTTTGAAACTGATATTGTAGATTTAATTGTATATTTAGGAATTTATACAATGTTGTTAGTTATTTTTATTTTTCACTTTGTTTGATTTTATATCTTAGGGAAATAAATTTTTATTTTTAAAATTTGAATGTTTGTTGGGTTTTATCTTGTCTTGTTACATTATCTTAAGCCGTTAGGACAAACGGACTGACGGATGAACAGACAGACAGACCGGCAAATATACATTCTAGCATATTCAGCTTACCCGCTACCTCACCGCCGCCCCACCCTGCTTGTATCATTAAACTGAGCAAAATGTACAACCAACTCGAAAATGTATATAAATGTTCTCAATCTGAATTTGAAGAGTTTTTATAAAGCAGGTGGCAGATCTATTTGCCTAAGCAATTATAACAAGAAAGTCTCGTTCGACTTTAGTAATTGGAACTTTCTCATGCTAGGATACTGGCCAGTTTACAGTGTGTTCTTTAGGTGTTAACCGGTAATGGATCGATTAATGTGTTACGGGTAAGCGGTAATTGACCGGTTAACGTATTACGGATAACCGGTAATTGATCGGTTAATGTATTATGGGTAAATAGTAATGGATCGGTTAATGTAATAAGGGCAACCGGTAATGGATCGGTTAATGTATTACGGGATGTATTACGGATAACCGGTCATGTATCAGTTGATGTATTACGAGCAATCTGTAATGTATCAGTTAATGGATTACGGGCAACCTGTGATGTATCAGTTAATGTATTAAGGATAACCGGTGATGTATCAGTTAGTGTATTACGGGCAACCGGTGATGCATCAGTTAATGTATTACGGATAACCGGTGATGTATCAGTTAATGTATTATGGATAACCGGTGATGTATCAGTTAATGTATTACGGTTAACCGGTGATGTATCAGTTAATGTATTATGGATAACCGATGATGTATCAGTTAATTTTTACGGGTAACCGGTGATGTATCAGTTAATGTACTACGGGCAACCGGTGATGTATCAGTCAATGTATTACGGGCAACCGGTAATGGATCAGTTGATGTATTGCGGACAACCGGTGATGTATCCGTTAATATATTACGGGCAACCGGTAATGGATCAGTTAATGTATTACAGGCAACCAGTGATGTATCAGTTAATGTATTACGGGCAAACGATGGTGTATCAGGTACTGTATTAGTGGCAATCGGTAATGCATCGGTTGATGTATTACCTGCAATTTATCGGCTAACGTATTTCTGGTCACCTGTGAGGGCATTAACTAACAGATTAGACTTTATCCTTGGTAGAAAAGTCCCTTAAGGTTTAAAATCTCTCTCGACCAAGGTAACAGATGTAAGTCTATATATATATATATATATATATATATATATATATATATATATATAGAGAGAGAGAGAGAGAGAGAGAGAGAGAGAGAGAGAGAGAGAGAGAGAGAGAGAGAGAGAGAGAGAGAGAGAGAGAGAGAGAGAGAGAGAGAGAGAAAGAGAGAGACTGGAAACAGGCAATAACACCAGTAACTATAAATCACCCACAAGACTAAGCTAATTACCGGTGATCGACGGCTATTCTGGAGCAACTGCATAGAAATCGTGTAAGCTATTTCAGGTCTTAAAGCAATACAAATAAAAAAGGTCTCCTTTCTACAGTCTTTGCCAGGACTTTTTAATGTAAATAATAAGGTATCCTTTGTACAATGTCTCCTGTTCGACTTTTATATTAGAATAAAAAGGTATGGTTTGTGCGGTGTCTCTTGTTCGATGTTTATGTTAGAATAAAAAGGTATCTCGTGTACAGTGTCTAATGTCCGACTTTTATCTTATAATATAACGGTATCCTGTGTATAGTGTGTCCTGTCCGACTTTTATATTAGAATAATAAGGTATCCTGTATACAGTCTCCTGTCCAACTTTTGTATTAATATATAAATGTATCCTGCGTACAGTGTCTCCTGTCCGACTTTTATATTAGTTTAATAAGGTATCCTTTATACAGTCTCCTGTCCGACTTTTATAGTAGAATAAAAAGGTATCCTGTGTACAGTGTCTCCTGTCCGACTTTAATAATAGAATATAAAAGTATTTTATGTATAGTGTGTCCTGTCCGACTTTTGTATTAGAATAAAAAGGTATCATGTGAACAGTGTCTCCTGTCCGACTATTATATTAGAATAATAAGGTATCCTGTATACAATGTCTCCGGCTCAATTACACTATACAAAAAAGGGTCTCCTGTGCATAATGTCTCTTTCTTGACTATTCTATTATTAAAAAAAGGTGTAGGTGTACGGTATATTCTGTCTGGATTATCTATTTGAATAAAGAAGGTCTCATTTGACTCCTGGTTGCCTATTATATTCTAATTAAAAGGTATCCTGTGTACAGTGTCTCCTGCCCGACTTTCTATTTAGGATGAAATGGAGTCCCTGTAAATTACTGTCTCCTGCAGATTTTTCCGTTAGAATGCAGAGGTCTCTGTATATAATGTCTCCTGTCCGATTTGTCTATTTGAATAAACAGGTCTCTGCCCGAATGTTGTTAGCATAAAAAGTCTCCCATATACAGTGCATCATGTCTGAGTTTTCTATTAGAATAAAAAGGGTAAACAAAATTTTTCACACTATTATCTCACTTGTTTGATGTTAGTGTTATCTATTCCTATGTCAGAAAGACTTCGCAACATAAAGTCTTGAAATAAATAAACGCGCGATGCTCTATATGTCTGAGAGTGACGATAAAGGAAATATATGTGCTATAAAATTTTGGGATGAAACCGGATGTAACGAGTATGACTCTGACGAGGCAATCATGCTGTAACGAGTATGACTCTGACGAGGCAATCATGCTGTAACGAGTATGACTCTGACAATAACAAATTATTTTGAAATCGTTAACTTCAAGCAAACACGACGTAAAGAACAATTATTCCCACTCTTGCCAGCTCAAATCTTTTACCAGTCACTAGAATAGCCTTCGGTTAGCCAAGAAAGTAACTGTCTATTTTAAAGGGATGTCACTTCTAATACTGAGATATTTGTTTGAATTTTGCAATAAATGTCAGTTTACGATGCTGGAAAATATATTCATCTAAGATTTCATCATGTTTATTTATGACAGGATATCATGCAGATATCAGATGCAGACATGAATAAAACTTTGGAGTTAAACAGTATGTCAAGATGGATAGTCTATAAAAGTTAGACTGGTTGTAAAATTATTTATTTATTTATTTATTTATTTATTTATTAGTTATTTATTTATTAGATCAGTGATAATAGAGGCATTATTGGTAATAAATTTGTAATAATTAACGGTGATTGTACCAGCTGCAGTAACGGTAGTATATAAAGACTTTATATGCATGACTTACATTATAGTACGTCATGATATAAACAATGCTAATTTCCAGCCAGAAATAGGAACCCAAAATTTCTACCATTACCAACAGCATCGATATTTCTTCCACAAACAAGTAATATATGCTAACAGTAAATACTTTAAACTCAGCCATATGTGCTGAGAGATTTGAATTAGAGATTTAGGATTTAAGTATGAGGTTCAAGGCATTTCACTCTCTGACTTTGAATATAAAATGTCGTAAAGGAATTCAGTTTTCTTGTATGTGAAACAAAATACAGTAGTCATATATAGGTACTAATGATAAGTAAAAATAGAAACCAGTCTGGAAATGGGTGAAGATGAAATAGAGTATATATAGTTTTGGCTGGACATTTATCGGTTGATAATGAAAGTTTAGTAAAAAGAATCTATGAGAGCTTATCCTGTAACTAAACACAAAATAGAAAGATTGTTTTATTGATGCATTTCCTGTCCTTTCCCAATCTGGTGTTTGGAATAGTCATTACCGAAATCAGTATCTGACTTTATTCCGGAATTGAAAGCACATGTTTCAAACACATGTCGGTCTAGAAAATGCCGCAGCTCAAATCTTTTACTCTACATAGGCTTCTGTCATCCTGGCTTCATCTATACTGATAAATACAGGTTTGATCGTGAGCACTCGGAAATTTCAAGTTACTGAATTTTTAAGATCATGATGTTTGCATAGGTGTACTCTGGAAACCAAATTAATACCGTGAGTCCTGTAAAGTTCCTACATCATCGGGACAAACAAACTTTTGAGACTCATATACCAATAATAAGAGATTGCTCATTTCAGTGGACTCAGCTATTGCTACAGTAGACCGAATATACTTTAATTTTATATTGAAGTAAATTGCACGTGAAATAAGTGGTAGGCTACATATATGAATACACACATGGATCACTAGAAGTATGAAATAAGTGGAAGTTTCAACATACAGAAATACACACATGGATCACTAGAAGTATGAAATAAGTGATAGTGTTATTATACAGAATTCACGAATGGATCACTAGAAGTAATGAGATAAGTGGCAGTCTTCAGTTAACAAGATTACACGCATAGATCGCTAGAAGTATGAAATAAGCAATAGCGCTATTATACAGAACAACACGAATAGATCACTAGAAGTATGAAATAAGCAATATCGCTATTATACAGAACAACACGAATAGATCGCTAGAAGTATGAAATAAGCAATAGCGCTATTATACAGAACAACACGAATAGATCACTAGAAGTATGAAATAAGCAATTTTCTTCAACATAATGAAATACACGCATGGATCACTAAAGGATTATTCTTATAATACTTCGATTTTTATTTGGGCGATTGCTCAGAACTATCAGATAAATCAAATTTTCGGATATTTAAATAACAAATGCAGCTTTGTACCAGATGGCGCAATGTCATGTTTTAAAGAAAAGCGCCCTAAACATCACTTTATACGCCGCCATGTATTTATAAATGTAGCCCTAAAGCTCTGTAGATTATTGACCAGTATGTTTCAATGACCTATACTTTAGTCAAGATATGTGTCCTCTGACCTCCAAACACCAGAATAGATAGGATTTTCATTACCCTGAATGCAAAGTCGTCCATAAAATTTGGTCATGAAACTTACCCTAGGACAAAAGCTACCCTATCAAACTAACTTTTCGTCGGGCCATATGGGCTTAAACCTTGAACTTTTGACCAATATTCAAATGACGTCTTCGATATCTTAAGGATCAATGACAAACTAAATGGTAAAAACGTGTGATATTATTATAGTCATAAATAACTCAATTGTTACTTATATACACCATAAAATGTTTCATTAGACTTAAAAATAAATGACTGCATCTCCAAATTTTAAACATTCTCATATAAGTAGAGGGATAGAAAGAGCGTAAGTAACATATATCATATAAAGTGTGACAGCAGTAAACTTACTGCAGATATAAAATATTAATATTTAAAATAATCATAATACTTTTGGATCGTGCAAAGTGTAGACTTTAATCGAACTCTTTTATAGCGTTATTATAATAAATACGAACTCGAAAGAATTTTAAAAACGAAATAAATATGTGGCATTACCTTGGGAGATGTATCATTTATAAGTAAACATATCTGTACAATCAGTCACTTATATATATACATACATATTTACATACATACATACATACATACATACATACATACATACATACATACATACATACATACATACATACATACATACATACATACATACATACATACATACATACATACATACATACATACATACATACATACATACATACATACATACATACATACATACATACATACATACATACATACATACATACATACATACATACATACATACATACATACATACATACATACATACATACATACATACATACATAAGTAAACATATCTGTACAATCAGTCACTTATACATACATACATACATACATACATACATACATACATACATACATACATACATACATACATACATACATACATACATACATACATACATACATACATACATACATACATACATACATACATACATACATACATACATACATACATACATACATACATACATACATACATACATACATTCTCAGAGACAGACAGAAAAAAACAGACAATTGCATGGAATGTGTGAGGCAATGATGTATCAAAAGCAGACTTTGCAAATGAGCAGAATGTTACAATATTTCTCTTGCTCATTATGTCTGACCATAGGTGTCGGTTTTTGTTGTCTTTATTTTCTCTCCTCCCTCTCCCCCGCCCCCCCCCCATCATTAAAATTACAATTACAGCAACGGAAATAAGAACGTGTTGGTTCAGATTTTCAATTGATTCGGAAGCCATTTATAAGACATGGAACAAACTCAAATTGCTTAGAATATGACAACGGAGTTAGTATAGCTTCTAACGCAATGATTTGAGGGTTTCTGATTGAGGAAGATCCATTACCATTAGTCTGGAATAACCTAAAGAGCCTGCTTCATGGCGGCTTAACTATGAGATTGTCCACATTGATGGAAAGTCACACCTTCTGTATACAGTTTTGTTGATTGTCCGTGACAAATACTTATTTCATATGGTTCAATATATTTAAGTCATTATTTGTGGAATAGGTATAAATGTTCTTTCCAGACTGCAAAAAACTCGAAAAAGGTCAATTTTGGGAGACATAAGGTCAAAATGGTAACCTTTTTATTGACAAAAGTGAAGTCCATATTGAATGGGTTTATGGTAATAAATTATTATAAATGTACCGTATTATGGAATATTTGGTAAATAAATAGTTCTTGCCGCTCTACCTACACGAGAGATTTTTTTTCTAATTTCCTCCGATGAACAATACAGGTAATATACATTTTATTTGGGGCCCCGAGTGGCCGAGTGGTGTGAAGCACTGTACGTTACGGATCACTGCCATCTCACCTCTGCGTGGGTTCGAGTCTAGGATTCGGCGAATGTGGATATGTGAGAAAGTTAGTAGCTTCTGGTGGGTCAATGGTTCTTTCCGGTGATTTTCCGGTTTCTTCCTCCACCATTAATACTGGCCGCCATGAATAGCCTATCGTGTGCTGAAAAATGACGTTAAGCCCAACAACAACAACAACAACATTTTATTTATGGTCAGTTTACATTTGCATCAGAAGAAACATTACCTCCTTGATGTTATCGTACAGTCTAAAATGTGCATACAATTAATTTTAGCATACATACATACATACATACATACATACATACATACATACATACATACATACATACATACATACATACATACATACATACATACATACATACATACATACATACATCACACATGCTTGTAAACTTGCATACAAACATACCAAATTAATTGATAAAACAGCAAGGTGTTTAAACCGCCCTTTCTAAGAAAATGAAATGTAAAATTTCGTTCTATAATCTAACAACGTCCTGAAGTTGTTGTAGGCTTCAGTTGGAGAATATACCTGATGGCCTCTCATGCGTGTCGTGATGAAGGCAACTGCCGCGGCGACTCAGTGGTTTGCGTGGGTTTCATTCTGACCATTGGATAAACTTAAATCACCACCGAGGGTTTGTCCTTGTACAAGAAAATTTAACCCAATTTACACTAAACAACATATATATATATATATATATATATATATATATATATATATATATATATATATATATATATATATATATATATATATATATATATATATATATATATATATTGCTGTGTTTAACAGTAAACCAAATATGGCCTTTATGCCCAGGTTAAGGTATAAAATTATATGCAGATTTAAAATATAGATTTGTAGGATTTTGTATATACATACTTATAACACATTTATGCACAAATAAAAGACTCATTATACAATGGCAAAGGGTTGCCAGTCAATACACACAGGTATGGTGCCCAAAGGCAATGTAAGCAACACAAAAAGCATTTATGAGTGCTTAAACCATTGTCACCCAGACACCTCAGAATCATACTAAGTGGTACGTGTTTGTCTTTCTTTACTACTTCATCTTTAATGTAAAAACGTATTCTGTTTTTATCATTCTTAATAGTATATAGTTGTCAGTGAATAATTACGTGCTTGTGTGAGCACTCAACCCATTATCCGGTTTCAATCCACTTTTTCTATATAGAGACATATTGGTTGAAGAGATGTATTTTTATATTGGTTGTCGTGGATTTATGGTTATAAGATTTAATTATTGTTATAAGAGCCTGGTTTTTGTTCAGAGCAATTACATTATATCCTATTGCTACACCCCCGCACGTATCAGTATGGGTGGGTGTTGGTCAGGCGATATATGTACTAAACAGCAAGTGTGCATAATGGTTAGCAGATGTAGGTGTTGGTATTAAAAAAAAATATAAACAGCAACGAGCCCCATTTTCAATAAATAAAAATATAAAATTTTAATCAAGTAATACATAATCAAAGACAAATCGACTCCCATACAAACAATTTACTAAATTAAGTATATTCAATTATAGCCTAAATTCACTTTCTAGTTCGACTGAAGGTCAGTGAAATAATTTAATTAGTGTATGACTTTCATCATGTATTCGAGTGTTGACTTTGAGTCCAATTCTAATGCTTTGACAGCATCACCTGACACTTGTCTTCGCAAGATTTGTTTCCTACGTCTACCCACGTGCTTGGTCCTCTTCCGACCCTCACTATTCTGACATCCGGTAGATGTAGATTTCCCCCTTATCTCATTGGGTTCCTTCCTTATTCCTCCTGCTGCGTCCTCTCGCTCGAAGTACGAAATACGAAGTACGAAGCTGTCCCCTTAAATATAGAGCACGTCTCACGCTAGACAAATACCACTACACATCTATATCTAAATATAAACTATATTTCTGGTGCTCAGATTTACGTGGTTTACACTGCACAATTCTGACCTAACAAGACCGTAATCAATACTCCCCACATATTCTATGTTACGGCATATTTACCGTTAGGTTGATACACATGACCTTAGGTCAAGTTCATTCGAATTCCTGGGGAAGTCCTAAATTCCCACGTGCCTTCTACAGACTAATGTGGCCCTATATGCCAGCATACATTACAAAAATACTCATTTACATTTGGCTATTCAATGCAGTTTAATGCTCAAATATTTATGGCATAATATCCCTTAAATCTAATAATCTTAAAGTAACATGCGTGAGTAATTAAATATTGCAAACTCATATATAAATATACACTTGTCATTAATTCACAAGAGTAAATATCATTCTAAGAAATATGACACATTCGTATATTAGGGTAAATTCGTGATATCCCTACGCAATTCTACATGTCAAATATTTAATTGCATGCAATCCGTTAATTCTCTCAGTGAATTGATAACTGTAAAACTAACATATTACTAGAGTCCTACGAGATGAATACACGAAAACATGCGTGAATCATAATATGTCATATCTGCAAACAATCAAACAAATGAAATAACATATTAAAATTTGGAAACTAAAATTGCGTACCTTACTGCCGCTTTTTTTTTTTTCCTCTTTCCAAACAAACAGTTCTAGCCTTTAGTCTGCCTCCTTTTTCAAAGACAACTATCTGACCCTCCTTTGGTAATTTTTAGAAGAAACAACTTAGTTCTCGAGCGCCTACGGAGTCGACTTGGTCTTTTCTCAAGAAAAATCGGACTAAATAATGTTTCAAGAGATAGTTTCCTAAAATGTTTCTCAAAGTGTACGCCCTAAAGTTTCCCTGACCAATCAGAAATAAATTTTCATAGAATTTGCACTCCAAATCAAGTGTCTGTCGTCGGCTTCACCAGCCTAAAATATGCCACAATTTGCTTTCTTTGAAAAATCGATTATTTGACGTGCGCCCCGTTTGAACTGCTAGGGGTCAAACTATTATTACGCGTACGTTATGTACCATAAAAAATGACCTGGTCAGCTTCAACTGAGGATTAACGTAGTTCCTTTTATGTTTAGAGATGAAATAAAGTAATAAACATTGAACTTTCTCCAGCCCTTTCTGCTTCGATTATGTTAACTTGAAAGCACAATTTATTTAACAAAAAGTTTCAACCAATTTCAAAATTCGACCCATCAATTGGTTGATCTAATGATCTCAATATATGCACGATATTATGCCTATGAAATAAACAAATTATCTCTACTTTGGATATTTCTCTCTTAATAAAGGCAACTGGGGATGGGAAATAATGTACACACATGTGATAAAATTGCACAGACACTTGTCTAGCTATCTCCTTGTTTGCGTATATGTTTACTTATATATCTAATTAACTATTAAATACTGCATAGGCGAGCATTCATTCATATATATTTACATTTACTCAGCTTTGTGTCTTCTTATCTATCTATATTAGAGGTCATATATATTTACATTTAGTCAGTTTTGTGTCTTCTTATCTATCTATATTAGAGGCTATATATATTTACATTTACTCAATTTTGTGTCTTCTTATCTATCTATATTAGAGGCTATATATATTTACATTTACTCAGTTTTGTGTCTTCTTATCTATCTATATTAGAGGTATATCTAATTGTAGAATTTCGTAGATCTCGTCACTAGAATTTGAACAAATAACACGCATTTTCGAATAAAAATACCTTTCTGCGAACATTATAGGAATGTCTTTCTCTGAATATTCGAATATATTATTTTAAAATTTGTTGCTTTAACTAGAGTTTAATAGTAGTGTGTTCTCTTTTTTAAAAGAGACATTCATGTCGAAATGCAAATAATACACGTTGAATTAGTATCTTCGCATGCTACCAGCTCTCAACATAACATACATTATTTAACTGTTCACCAACAAATGTCTGAAAACTGTTTCTTAAGTTAGTTTATCTTTTTATTCAACCCTATTTTTGAGCACAAAAAAACCCGCATACGTCAAGTTAAATTTCAAAACATGTCCTTTCAGAGAGTATAACTGGTAGGACGCCAGCACAATGAAAATCTTGAAACCTGCTATATCACCTGAAATACGAACTCCAGCTTATAAACTAACACCAACAAAACAAAATCCTACAGAACTAATTCCCACAAACACAACAGGGTTGATGTACAAAAACCTCCACGAATATTTGAAACGTAACCGAATACATTATTCGAGTAGGAACATTATGTTAGTCGTTTCTTTTCTACTCGTCGCTGATGAGAACATGTGAGACCACGTTTGCATTCTTGATTGGATGCATTTATAACACTGCAGATTTATGCAATAATTATTTATAAACACAAGACTGGGGAACCTTCCTACATGACATCACAATCGTATTCAGAATTGCGTGTGAACTTTATGTAGTCAATAGAACAACTACAAGAAATTATGATATTTTTTGGTGACAGGAAATAATTTTCATCACAGTAGTCCCCACTTAGCACAAACAAACTGTATTTTTTAATTTCCTTTTTTCTTTCTTATTTTTTACTTCAGCAATTACGAATATTCTCTTGCAAATTAGAAACAGCAAATTGCTATCTGTTAGTGCGCAGTAGTGAGAACTATGTCATTTTTGCACACAGATTTACGTAATGACAGAAAATAAAGAAACGGCATTTTCTTAAATATCCTGAATTAACAATAATGTTGATGCTTGTTGAACGCTCTCTGATTGTCATTATGTAAAATGACTAAGACCTAATGTTCTAAGTGCAACTAAAGCAATCCATGCTCTGTATCGCTAGTTGCGCATTAGCCAATTTTAGCCGTTACAAGTAATGTCTTAAATTCGATTACGTCAAGCAAAATATCGACTTTATTTCACTGGATTATTTAAAATTCTAATGCAATATAGATGAAATACATCAGAACAGGTGTGTTTCGTCTACTGTCAACTCTCATTTATATTATTGGCATTGTAGAACATTTTCAAGCATAATAACACGAATTGCTGACGATAGTTTTTTATGTCATATCTCTTCAGATATTAATAAAATGAAGGGCTTACAAATGCTTACACTCGCTTTACGTCAGATGTCAGCACCATTCCCAGTACTAGATAAAAATGTGAAGGGTAATCTTCTGTGACAATGGAACTAAAGACGGGTGGTGCAGTACTTAAGTCTGTCTGTCTGTCTGTCTGTCTGTCTGTCTCTGTCTCTGTCTCTGTCTCTCTCTCTCTCTCTCTCTCTCTCTCTCTCTCTCTCTCTCTCTCTCTCTCTCTCTCTCTCTCTCTCTCTCTCTCTCTCTCCAATGCTACTTACACTGACCGCTACGGTGGCATAGTGGTTGGATCGTCCGTCTCAGATACGGGAGGTCGCGGGTTCGAACCCCGGCCGAGTTATACCAAAGACTTTTAAAATGGCAGCAACAGCTGCCTTGCTTGGCGCTCAGCATTAAGAGGTTAGTGTAAGGACTGGTTGGCCTGGTGTCAGGATAATGTGACTGGGTGGGACATCATGCTACTTGTCTGCGGCAAAATGCTCCAGTGCTAGACATCACTGTAAACTGTCACACTGCAGACACCGTAGTGATCTAACTGAAAAATTGTTAACAATCTAAATCACACACACGCATACACGCTACTCAGATATCTACAACTAAATCAGATTGTACTGCACCAGACTTCGTAATCTACATCTGCCCTACGTGACATCTAACTATCAATAATTCAATATTTTCAATCGACATTAATTGAACCAAAGTTTGAATATCCTAATTAAGCCAAGCCTTCCTCTGAGAATTGTATCGTGCTGATAAACTATAGTTCTATCCGAGTGAACCAGAACATCTTAGATCGGCATTGCGTAATCGGGATCCATAATTACCATCTCTTTATTAGCACTCTTGAAACCGCAAAGAAATCTTGCTGGTAATATTTAGGAAATAGCATTTTCAAAGAAAGAAAGAAAGAAAGAAAGAAAGAAAGAAAGAAAGAAAGAAAGAAAGAAAGAAAGAAAGAACCTAATTATCTAAAACTTCAAACTGGGTGCCTGAGATGTGTCCATGCATCTCTTATGATAAGATTGTTTACAGATATTCAGCGTCATCTTCCAGTGGTAGCATGTTACGATGTTTGTGAATTTCGTGTTGACTCTGAGAAACATGACCATTGGCAACTGAGACTCATAGTGGAAATTGATATAATATAATCTATAGTAGTATCTTGAAAATGCATGGGACGTCCGCTTATTTTTTATTCCTATTAAATACCGTCGCAATCGAGATTGATGTGTGAAATATCCATCTTTATCATCAGTGATTACTCATTTCCTGTGCGATATCTTTCAAAACCCTCCTTTATTACCGAACGTAAATGAAATTTGAGCCTTAAAAAGTCGTGACAACAGTAAAGACCTTAAAAAGCTCTGAAGAATTATTGCATGATGAGGATAAAATAAATTGTGTACTTTTTCTTTGAATGGAAGGTATCATAATTATCAGTTATGTCTTTTCGGGTCCTGTTATTCGGGTCCGGTTATTCGGGTCCTGTTATTCGGGTTCTGTTATTCGGGTCCTGTTATTCGGGTCCGGTTATTCGGGTCCGGTTATTCGGGTCCTGTTATTCGGGTCCGGTTATTCGGGTCCGGTTATTCGGGTCCGGTTATTCGGGTCCTGTTATTCGGGTCCGGTTATTCGGGTCCTGTTAGTCGGGTCCGGTTATTCGGGTCCTGTTATTCGGGTCCGGTTATTCGGGTCCGGTTATTCGGGTCCGGTTATTCGAAGACTTGGACACATCCAGAGCACACTTCACCTAAGAACTCCAATAACTGATGAAAATAGATTAGTTACAGGTAAATATTCACATACCGTACGCAAGTTTGTGAATCAAGTGTGTTAATGAATTCATTTTTTATCTGAGCGAAGATTGTCAACCTTTTTATATTTTCAGTTTATAAATAGAGTGTAATAAATGTAAAAAATAAAACGGTTAGTAGCTTGACAAACTTGAATGTCATCCACCAATGTGAAAATGCTCTCTACACTAACTTCTATAAAATAAAATAAAAATATTTTTATTTCCAGCTATTTTTAAATACATTTACCTGCCTTTTAAATACATTTACCTGCCGTATGCTTATGCTTGATGGCTTAACTGATGTAAGAAAAAAGCAAACTTCTTGATTTGTCATCATAATATAAAACATCATATATCATCATAATCTAAAACATTGTATATCATACATGACCTTGACGCTACAGAACTAGGAAGTAGGCCACTACCTCCTGCCGCGTAAACGTGGCGCCAGGGATTAATGTGTTAATATTCCTAATGTAAAAGCTAAGCCTTATGATCGACATGTGTTTACATATCAGTACCAAGTTACTTGGCAGTAACACCCTCTAAATCTCAGACACAAAGAGTCAATGTTCACATTCAAAAGTGTTCTCAAGATCCAAAGTATTTTTGTTATTTTTGCGTAATCCCATTTCTTGTTATTTTGTGTAATCCCATTTCTTGTTATTTTGTGTAATCCTATTTCATGTTATTTTGTGTAATCCTATTTCATGTTATTTGCGTGTAATCCTATTTCATGTTATTTGTGTGTAATCCTATTTCATGTTATTTGTGTGTAATCCTGTTTCATGTTATTTATGTGTAATCCTATTTCATGTTATATTTGAACTACAAACACCATGTCGGTGATTCCTCGTCCTTTCCTAAAGCCACCCTGACTCTCAGGTAGGAGCCATTGATCGACATGATGCACAATGCAATTATGCGATTCAGCAGAATTCTGGTGATGATGTGGCCAGAAAGGAGGTGCTCGGCGGACTAGATATTGCCTTTTACCTTGAGACCACAAAAACTAGAAAAATTATGTCCGTGTATGTGTTCTTGGCAAGCCTCTGGTATGTGTATTGTTACTTGACAAAACCTCGTTCTCAGTAACAAAGAAAAGAGCGAAAGTCAACAAGCTTTGTATATGTTAAAAAAAACAATTTATTTCCCTAGACAACAATGTAAAAATTGGTAAGTAGTACTTTAATTTCTTGAATATAATCCAAAATTCGGATCTTTAGAATGTAAACACAAGTGTCCTCTCACAAAATGGTCCTATTAGAATCCAGGTTCGAGTCCCGACGACGTACAAATATAAAAAGGCGATGACGTCAAACGTAGTCCACTGTACAAATATCAAAAATTCTTCATTTGAATCAGTCTTAGTTTCCGAATAATTCCAGAATAAATTTCCATGAATATTATTCAGATTTTTTATATAAAAGTCAACTTGTTGAGTTTCTAGGGTAATATGATTGAATCCAAAAATCAGACGAAGAACAATCTAGCAACAAATTAAAAAATGCACCCTACTCCTTCAATGTGTTAGAATCACTGTCTAAAAAATATTAGAATTCGTTTTTAAAACCCCGAAACCTCATTTCAAATCTCGCGAGACTGGTCATGCAGTCTCTTACTTCACTAACATTTGCACGTAGGCCAATTTATCCCCACTTAAGAACCAATCATAAAAAACGTTGCTTACACATAGTGATTACGCAAAGATAGTATGCCCCTGATATTGACCAATCATTTTAACTTTCTGTTGACATTGATGCCAGCACAAAACAAGCTAGGGTAACTAAAAGATAATTCTTACGTAATATTTCTTCCTCTTAAATAAACATTTATCTCATTACTGAAAAGGAAATCTCGAATCCGACAAATTATTCATTGCAATAAAATACAATAAAATAAAAATGAAATAAAAATAATTTTAAAGCTTACACACAAGCAATTTAATCACATATACGTAACAGTATCTACCTTCTCTCGTTTCATAATTAGACATAGTCTAAGTCAAAGAAAAAAGACAATATAGCTCAGATAAATATACAAAGAAATCAGTGAAACTAAATACAATAACGTTTTACCGTTTAATAGCTTGAAATGAAACTGGAGATGAATATTCTAATCAAAGCAAACAATGGCCATCTGATCAAAGCAAACAATGGCCTCAAGCGTAATATAGTAACGGCGGGACACATTCTTTTAACAAGCACAACACACAGAGGCAATGATAACAGGTTGATTTGGAAAATATCAGCTCAAAATCAACCAAAAGCTAAAAGAGTGTTACATACAGCGGATCCAATATTTATTGCGATTAATGTAACACCGCGGGGCAAGCATGGTGAACGTATCTCCCTGCGGAGATGAAAAAGCTACTGGTTGTTATCGTTATTATTCACCGAACATTTTAGTTTTCACAAATCTCACGTTAGGACATAGAAGTCTACGGAAAAACGAAGTTTTATACAAGTCATCAAATGTTGGTGGGTGACGATCTTAAAAAAAAAACTAAATTATATTGCTAATAATAAAAGACTGTAGACTTCCATGTTTTCTTTCAGTACAAAAAAATCTTCGGTGTTCTTTACGCGTATCTCAAGCGAATGAGCGATCAAAACTGGAGGCGTTTCAAACTATAATTATTTGTTGTCATTATAAAATATCAGCACGCAGTTACTGGTATGATTGCCAATATCATTTTTAATTTTAAAAAAAAATTTGACAATAACAAGGTGAACCAAATATAGTGTGTTCAATACGTTTGATAACCTCTTACATGGACTCTTTGGTTCGGGGTTGTAATTTCAAAGTTATATATTAGCTTCATTAAGAAAATACCGTCGTCAGGATAACGAATGACAAGAAAATAATACAAGGCGACATTTGGCGCCCTGTGCTACTCATTCTCTTCAAAGAAACATAAATAACTGAATCACGCCAAGCTCTATAGCGCTAGAGTACTGCCAGCTTGCATGCTTTGCATGTTAAAAAATGAAGAAAAAAAAATTAAATTAAATTAATAATATTTCTTCTTCTTCCTTGAGCAAACATATTGTTATTGTGTTAGCCATCAGTTGTCAATGAAATCTCTTTTAAGAAATACAAATATTTAAAAAATGTCAATAACAAATTACATATTCTAAATATACATATGATAACTAAAAGCATCACTAATAGCAACAAGACCTCTTCACACATGAATATGCTTCACGACAAGGTTCGAGAAATCACAGAAATTAAATTAACAAACAGAACAAGAAAATAAATAAATAAATAAATAAGTAAATAAATAAATATATACAGTATTTATTTATTAAACATAGGCAGAAAACTGTACGCTTAAGGCCAATGATTGGCGCCGTGAATATCACTCAGACTGTACGCTTAATACCAACAGCTGACAATATCAACAATTACACAAAAACAGTACAATAAAGACCAATGGTTGGCTCTCTGGAAATTGGCACAATCGGTACACTTAAGACCAATGACGTTGAAATATGTTACCTTGAATTGTCGTTATTGTTTGTTTTGTTCCAGGTGACACAATGACCACCAACCAGAAATAAATGTAGCTTATTCTCTGCGTGACAAGAAGGAAATATTGGAAGAGAACCAGAGAGACTTGTACGAATTAGTGCGCTTGGAGAACAGTGACACGCCAAACAGCTCACAAATTTATTGTTAAGTCCCACATATGAAAATGTGCTCGGCGAAGTACAAAATTTTTACTTAACCATTCTTCTCGATGCTTCTGTTTTTCGGGTGGGAATTGTTCCACATCTGGTTCTTTCAAGCATGACATGAATGGTTCTAAAACAAAATTTGATTATAACAACGCGACCAAGAATAAAAATGTATGGCGTAGTTTGAAACAATCTTGAAAAACATTTTACATATGCGTTTTTAAATACGGGCCATCTAGTCTGATTCTCGGCATGGTTGATTACAATTTGGTTCGGAAAAAAATTGCTGATGAGAATAATTTTCAAAGATATGAAGTATATCAGTTTATTGGAACTGTGTTAATGGCAACACAGTCAGTGACTTGGAGCCGGAACCGTGTTCAATCTGAGTCGGATGTACATGTTGGATGGACAAAATAGACAGCACGACCATATCAGTGATGTTCCGAAATTAAAAGGGCAAAATACTAAACCTAATTAAAATCCAAACAATTTAAAAGTACAATGTAATTTTCGTTTTTTCATTTATCCAAACTTCGCCCTGAGGATCATACGTTACAAAACTGTATGCATGTATCCACATCAGGGTCAAGATAAATTTAATAAAAAGTGTTAAAATATGAAATTAAGAAGTAAAGATAATTATTTTCATACCTCTGTCTGTCCAAGCATTGACTGACTAAATATTCTTATACAGCATTACGGAACAGATACGAAATTTGATGTAGTGTTTAGTAATGTCCTGATTTAACAAAAAAGGAAGTTTATGTTGGTGAAATATCCTATTTTGGATCAGATAAATTCTAAAGATAATATTGTATATGTGATCTCAGAAAAATTGTACATAACAGTGACAAGATCAGTTTCCCAACATATTCAAGCTGACAAAGCTAGCTATGCAAAGAAGCACATTATAATATTGATTGAAAGAAAAAGATCCGAGTATGCTCAGAATTAATTAAAACAATATGCTTATACAACAAAGGTGACATCTGTCAAAGATGTTGATTTCAGTAGAGCTCCGAGAAAGTGGAACATGAAGAAAGAGATACATGTTGATATAAGGTAAATATGATCATTTCTTCGTCACTCCTTTGTTTGTTTGTTTTTTGATAATGGAGGAACTTTCCCTTAAGATAAAATCCTGTCATCATCTCTCCCTAAATTCTGCATGGAAAACAAATTTGCAATTTCTCTATTTCATGCAGCGATATTTAGTCAGTGAATGAAGGTGCTGATTTAATAAATGAAACTAGCATAGAATGAGAGATGGAACAGATTTCAGACTGCTCAAGTTTATCGCCTTGTGTTCATTAAAAGAAAATTGTAGAATAGGACTGAGTAAAGTCAATTGTTGTCCTTCACTAACAAATACAAGTACCTCTGGCTGTAGTAGCCTTTTGTTGCATATGTGGGAAATAAAATATGATAAATTGTGTTGGTATTTAACCTTATTCCCACGCTCGGATTTGTTCCAGATGATAATTTCTTTGCACGAGGTAATTGCATTATTTCTTATGTTTTGAAGATAACATCGTAATGTCTTGCAAATGTGAAACTGCAAAAATGAAATTGGTAATAATATGTTTTCCAGTCATTCATGATGTACAAAGCAAAGAGAGTTAAATGGCATAAAACATTGGATAAAACTCACTGCAACCAACAGGGAGTCTGTTTGAAAGTATTGTTGGCATCTTCTCATCACTGAGAACTGTAGTCTGCATACTGGAAAGACATCAAAGAATGGCAACATGCATGAAAGGGCATTACCTACCTTCCCAAGATGGAAACACCACCAGAACCATATGCTTATCGATATGTGTTGTAGACCAATGACAAACGCTTTGAATCATGACACAAACGTTACGCTTAAAACTAATGATAGTTGGTTTGAATAATGACAGTAAGGGAAGGCGTAAGATAAAGTACCGGTGCCTTAAATAATGTTGATCGCTAACATTACATATCATCACGGATTTGTGTGTAGCCAGAAGCAACTTATGTAGACAATTCAGTTTTATGCACCCAACGATAGACAAGAGGTATAACTAACGATGCAAATTATCGAACAACATATAGATGTAGGTATAGTTCTCGTTTAATTGCTGCCAGCTTGTAATTCTACTTCCGTTTGCATGTTAGATCTGTAACATATGAATTTTAAAATCTACAAAACAAAATAATCTGTATCACAAACTAAATTGATAATTTCGACAACAGGATTAAGGCCTGGTTCCGGTATGGGAAAATATTTGGTTTACTCAGATCTTATGTTTAATCTTGCCCTACAAGTGTCTAACTTCGTATCACATAATTTCTTTAAAATGAATCTTCGAAAATCTACCAAAGCCTACAAATCAGCCTACTTATATCCATGCTTGCTAAAGCTAAATAAATATTTTGTGCTTTGATTATGTCTGTATCGAAGTTGCAACTGTTTTCTCCAATGAAAAACCTCAGTAAAATATCATTTGTTTCTCGTAGGTTCCACGAAGTAAAGTAATTTTTAAAACCTGTCTGCAGAAAAAAAGAAAATTATGTAATAGCAATTGAATTTTTCGTGATACAGATTTCCTTTACGTGCACGAGATGTGTGATTTACAAGATCATTTCATGAGAAACGT
>JAEAOA010002224.1:1617500-1725000 GCA_016746295.1 Potamilus streckersoni | reverse complement strand
ATAATAATAATAATAATAATAATAATAATAATAATAATAATAATAATAATACAAATAATAATAATAATAATGACAACAACAACAATTTTATATATATATATATATATATATATATATATATATATATATATATATATATATATATATATATATATATATATATATATATATATATATATATAATTAGACTGTGTCTAATTTGGTTATATTCACTGTGTCTAAGCTAAACCAGAACAACATGTCTAATCATGTTTAGGTTATTCCAATAAGAATCTCTTCAAACATGTAAGTAGTAACTGCCTCAGTTATAAAAGCAATATGTCATCACGCAATAACTCAGCCAGACTAAATCTCATCAAATATGGTGTCCAAAATCAGGCGTCAAGTTCTCAGTTTGTACCATAGACCAAAGCTAATGTGGCCAAACAGATTGGTGGCATGGGTAAACCGCATATTATTGGATGGGAGTTTAACAAAACGTTGCTATGTTTTCTGTCCATAAATAATCTCATTTAGGACCTGTGTAGCAACCTGAATATTTGAATCGATACCAGTGAAATCTCGTAACGAGTGAAATCTCGTAACGAGTTACAGAAGCACAATGGCAACAAAAGACTTTTCTTGTTGGTTTCCTTGTATGAAACAATATTTAGTTTTTCGAACGATTCTATGTGGAAAATACAAATTAATGTAAAATTTTCACAGTGAGAAAAAAGTTAAAGTCTTGGCAGTCATAAATAAATATGAAAGTTGTTGTTCGTTTTATTTTGTTCTTGTAGTTTCCGGAAATTTTATCCACAACAGAAAGCCTATTAGTACCACAACTCTCAGCAAATGCACTTTCGAAATAACGAGTTATTTTCCTCCTGGATGAGTCGCTCCTATCCATCCGTCCCGTTCAATATTTTTCTGTGAGGGCTGAGTAATTCCAAAGTCGTCTAAATTTTCTTTTAAACTAATTATTTTTAGATCAATAAAACATTTACAGTAATAAATATTTGGAAACATAAACATGTCGTCTTTTTGTTTCAAAAAACAATTTTGAGAAAGCTTTCTTCAAAACAAAGCAAGTATCAGAAAATGTTTAACCCTGACTTAACAAGGGGAGTTAATTTTGATCAAAATTTATACACTCGTTTCTTCTGATTTGGTTGGTAGTTTTCTCTCCCTTCATATCGCATTCTCGATGAGAGCGAAAGCCGTCTTCGAAAATGACTGCTTCCTCGAACCTCTCCGTATTCCCTCCCCCTCCCTCCAGAAATAGTTTTGTTTAAATATGGCACACGATTCTTTTTAAGCTTTTAAATGTCGTCATAAGATATGGCTTCAGTTGTCTGTTACAAATCTAAATATTATTCATTCACTCAAAATCGAATTCGCATCTTTTTAGACGTAATTAGATGTGATGAAGAGAAAATGTACGGCTATAACAGTGTGAGTGTACAACATCTAGACTTGTAGGTCCTACCTGTAGTTACCGACAGGTTATCGTTCTAAGAATGTGTGAGTGTATAACAGTTTGTAGTTCTAAGAGGGACATCTGTTTAACAGTCAACGTTTGACAAAATTTATTGCAATTCGAAACGGGCTATAGTTTCCGCATTGATACAAACTCCTGCCCAGGAATTTAGAATTTGTGCGTCCCCCCAAAAAAAATTCACTAAAAAGCAACCGCAACCATTATAAAACTAAAAAAAAAACAACCCCAACCCCCAAACATATAATGATGTTCACTTAAAACTTAGTAAACTATATAAGAGACAAAGGGTGAAAGCGACGAACGTGAATCCATTACGGTCAGAACCATTTCCCAACTGACTAAAGAAAGATTACTAACACGTTTGTGTACAGAGACATTCAGGAGAGAGTCGTTAATCGACTCAGATTGTTGCGACATCATCAACTCCCATTTGGAACTATACAAGTCATCATCACAGACAAGAAGAGCACTACAGGACAACGCTGAAATGGAATCGAATAAATTGACATAGTCCTATCTGTGTATACATTTTGTGAAACTTCAAAACTGTAGGCTAATTTTTATTTAAAATTTTCAAGAAATGGTATATCGTTGTGTATGTGTTTGTTTGTTTGTGTGTGTGTGTGTGTGTGTGTGTGATTTACATTTGTAACGTAGCTTTAACAGTTTGAGTCATTGCTACGATGTCTGCAGTGTTGAAACTTTGTGAAACTTCAAAATTGTAGGCTAATTTTTATTTAAAATTTACATGAAATGATATATCGTTGTGTATGTGTTTGTGTGTGTGTGTGTGTGTGTGATATTTACATTTGTAACGTAGCTTTAACAATTTGAGTCATTGCTACGATATCTGCAGTGTTGCAGTTTATAGTGACGTATAGCATTGGCATCATACCGCAGACATGTAACATTATGTCCCCACCCACCTCACCCAACACCACCCCACCCCACCCACCCCCAAGACACATTATCTTGACACCGGGCCGAAGATTTCTAACACAAACCTCTTTATGCAAAGCAACAATCGAGGCAGCTGTAAGTACCATTTTTATAAGTCTTTGGTATGGCTCGGCCGCAGTTCGAATCCATGACCTCCCAAATCCGAAGCGGGCGCCCTAACCACTTGGGCCACCCGAGCGGTGAGTAGCCATTGCTGCATCCGCAAGGAGTAAGTAAATAATTGCATGTCTATAATATAAAAGAACATCTAATAACCCCCTCACATTTGTTATATTCATGGATGGTTTCCCCGTCAAAGATGTTTTGTACTGCGTAAATAAAAGCATGTACATGAGATAGAAAAAGAAACCTTAGGATGCTTTTGATGACAAAACTACGAAGTATTGTTGTCAGCCCTTAATTTCAAAGGAACAATTTACTAAGACATGGCAGTATAAGAAACCCTTTTTAAGACGGAATGTTGCTATTCGTTAAGAAATGATTTGTAGACATAATTTAAAATGGAACAAGCAAAATGCGTATTATCCTAATGCTCACAATTAAAAGAAATATTTAATTCTTTAACTTTAACTTTTTTGTGTTGTTTCTTTACGTTAACGTAGATATTTCTGGCGTATTTTATATTAACACTTTTAGAACCTTGCTATTAATCGGCACAGTATAGCCTTCATTGTGTTGACATGGCATTTCTCCCTCCTCCTACTACCTTCATTTTTGTTTAAGGTAATCTTCTCAAAATCTGTTATGCTTTTTGAAGAGTTATCATTTCCATGCACAACCACTACTGTGAAATAACAAATTTTAAATCACATAATGTGGTCGTTGCTAACAGAGCATTAAAAGTTGTTTTTTATTGGGAAAATTTAACTGCTTCGTCCTGATTGCTCCAAGAATTGAAAAGATCTAACAACCAAACTTTTATTTCTCCTGACACTTTGTTTGTTTGTGAACACAAGGGCAGTAATTTGAGGGCTAATTTTAAAAAAATAAACTTCATTCTTAATGAGAACAGTGCCTTGAGTATCGATAAAAAAATAAAAGGTAATTGCATTTCACAAGATTTTAGGTTTTTTTTCCCCAGGTTGAGAAAAGACGGTAAGAAAGACAAATGTCTGATAAAGATAATAATTTGAAGAAGCCTAATTTGCCCAATTCCAAACGTATTAGCCTGGCAATTCAAAATTAACGTGATTTTCCAAAAGAATTATATAAATATTCGCCTTCTTGTTGAGTAAGACAGATAATTAGTACCACGGTTTTCTTCAATTTCAAGAAAGACGACGTGAATTTTTCTACATAGAGAAATAAAATGGTTTAAAAAGAGTATTTCCAGCAAGTATGTTTCGATTCCATTGCGGTACGCAATAATCATAGTTAAACTAAATAAACAGTTCTGTATGTCGGACTTTTGTCTCATATGCAGTAAAAGGCCTTTTAAAAAAAAACACCTTTTCATTAGAGGAAAATGAATTTCAAACATCTCAGGGATTGTAGTGTTTATGTTTAAAGACACTATATAGATCTCAGAGGCGGTTACATCATTTTAGTGTGCCGATGTAGGCATTATTAATATTATTAGCTGTCTAAATTATGAGAAGAAATATATTTTGGTATAAAAGAGTCAATACAACGAGTTAAATAGTTCTGTATTTCTAACTTTTTCTGATCATACGCAGTAAAGACCTCTAAAAAGAAAAACCTTTAGTCCTCCTTCGGTATTAGGTCCAGAGTCCGTATCGTTTACGTCAAATTTGTAGTATGTTTAGGAAAGTACAAAGCTACAAGAACAGTTGAAAAACCATTAAACGCGCGCATGTGTGTGTGAGTGTGTGTGTGTGTGTGTGTGTGTGTGTGTGTGTGTGTGTGTGTGCGTGTTCTTACAAACGTGGAGGCAGAATCTTGCGTGTTGGTTAAATTTTTTGATAATGACTACGGTGAGTTTCAGCTAATAAAGAAGGTTAGCTAATTAAATTTCACCATATTTCATTTTCTCTACACTACCATAGATAGATAAATACCTCAAAGAGAAGACACTTCCAAGAAATGTTAAATGACTAAATTAAAAAAGAGTTTGAATTACAAATGGACCTTATCATTTTTTTTCAATTTAACCGTATCTACAATATCAGACTGTTTAATGCAAGCAGCCAGTAAATTGTAGACGGATCCCGATTTAGGTTGAAAATGTGGAGTATAATAAAGGATCAAACGTCAAGTTAAGAGTGATAAATGATTGCCGTACTGTAATTAAATTAATGATATAACATTGGATAAATACACCTATAAAAAGAAAACGTTTAGATAATGTTTAATTTCGGCATATTGTATAGATATTTTTATTGCAGTTTTCTTTCTAACCAGATAACTGATTCTAACGTACACTATCTCAAATTCCATCAAATTTTGATGTTTTGAACTAGGTTTTCCCATGTTCGTGTGTATGTGCATGCATGCGTGTGTGTATTTTGAATGCAACTTTAACAATTTTTTCGGGTCATATCGCTACGATGATGTCTGCACTTTGGCAGTTTATAGTGATGTCTAGAATTGAGTCATCATGTCGAAGACATGTAATATGACATGATGTGGAATCATTTCCCACCCAGTCACATTATCCAGACACAAGGCAAACCAGTCCTAACACTAACCTCTTAAGGCTGAGCTCCAAACGCGGGGTAAGTTTGTATCATTTTTTAAGTTTTTTTAATGCTCATCTGGGGTTCGAACCCGCGACCTACCCCATCCGAGGCGGGTTCTCTAACCACTTAGGTCACTGAAACGGCATGGCATGTACCACTAACTATGAAGCGGTTCACTAAGGTGAATACAAATGTATTCTTCTTTTAAGTAAAGTATTTAAACTCTCCTAAACAAGAAGGAATTTGATCACAAAGAAATGAAACTTTAAATTTAGTATCACCAGAAGAAAGCACACCCACCCACCTACAAAAGACTGAAGACCTAAAACCTCATTACGAAGCTCTGATCTTAGAAAAAAAAAATATGAGCCTGCCTGGAGATAAACGCTTGGTTTCTTCTTATTTATCTTCAGTGTACTGAGGCAATAAAATTAATCTATCGACGAAAACGTATATTCACGTATTTATTTGTACTGATAATTCAAGATCAGCATAAATTTAGTGGGCACATTTACCGAGAGGAGTTAGAAAATGTAAAAGATTTAGTACTAATATGTAGGTTGTTACAAAAATCGATAAATGTGTAGGCAGAATCAACAAAAATCCGTAATAAAAATGACAAAGAATTCGCTGCAGGCGGATGAATTTTTAACATAACAGCAACAGCAGGCGGGTTCGTCGTTTTCTGCAAATTTGACATCGCTCATAATCTAATAGCATCAGCATTTATTTTAAAATTCAGTCGACATCGAATTCATATCAAATTAACAATATATTATATGCTCATCTTTTTTCCCGTTAACTTTACATTGTCAGAATCGTGCAATATTCACCGATATTGAACACCTTCATACTATATCCCACGTGCAAAGGGACTATTTTCGAACAACGCTTATGTATTTAGTTCGGAATACAGCGTACATTTAGTTACTTTGTTTCTTTCAATGTATTTTTGTTTATATATTTAAGCCTTGGGAAGAATAAGAAATGAGCATATAATAAAAAGGTTACTGTATTTGTATGGGAAAATATGAACTCGTTTTGTCGAAGGATATACTGCACTTCCAAGGTCGTGCAGTATATCCATCCGAAAAACTCGTTCATATTTTCCCATACAAATGCAGTAACCTATACATATTAAATTATCGTTTTTATTGGCCGAAAGTACTTTCAACAAAGTGGAGAGAATTTACAAAATCATTGACAAAATCCGCCATAGTGCTAAGCAATGATTAAATGAGAATGAAGCTTTGTTTCTTTTTTTTCAGGGTGATTGTGATGTTTCAGAAGCTAGTGTAAGTGTGCAAGATAGCTTTATATCTTTCATCATCCAGTAATGAAGTTTCTGATTTTTTTTTTCAATTTTATTAAGTGGATTAGGATGTATCTGTCTGCAGTCTGATATGAGTGATTAGCCACTGGTGTAATAATAATTAAGGTTTCATTGTCCACCGTCCTTGAAGTTCCTTTATGATGCCCGCTTTTGACTTGAGAATGCCAGGGCCACAATGCCACTTATTGCTCCATTAATACACAAACGTTCATATCGATAATAATGATGACAGGCCAATCAATTTCAGACCGCTTGGTGGTCACAATTGAACAGAAAATCTACTAATTTTATTATTATAAACGGTTGTAATGCTTCAAAGGAATTATTTGCAAAAAATAAATGTATCTTTTGCTATACATGTCAATTTTGCGTTTGGCGATATAAACATTTATCAATAATAAAGCAAACAAATGGGTTCCTTGTGCACCCTTAAGGCTATAGGTCTATGTTTTCCAACAGAAAATAAATGTACGTCGTATTTTGTTCTCTCAGAATAAAATTCTTTACTTTACGGCAGACGGCTCCGGTGGCCTAAGTGGTTAGAGCGTCCGCTCGGACGCGGAAGGTCAAGGGTTTGAATTCAGGATGAGCCATACTAATAATAGTGCAAGCAGCTGCCTCACATGGAGCTCAGCATTAAGAGGGTAAGGTTAGGACTAGTCGGGCTGGTGTTAGGATAATGTGACTGCGTGGGAAATGATGCTGGATGTCTGTGGCATAATGCTCCAATGCCAGACATCATTGTAAACTGTCACACTGCAGACATCGTAGCGATATGACTGAACAATTGTTAAAGTTGAATTAAAATCCAAATAAAACACACACACACACACACACACACACACACACACACACACACACATTCTTTAAGGCAAATGATTGTAACAATACCAACCGAAACAAAAAAAAACGTTTTTTTGTTTTGTTTTTTTTTTTTTTGTCTGGATTAGACTAATATTCCGCTATGACATTAACAAATCGCCATATTTTACTCTGTTGGACAATTAAAGCCTTCCGATCAATTCGCGTGATTCACAGTTGGATACCGGGAAACATTTACAATTTTCATAATTAACTCTCCATTTTTAGCTCATATATCCGCTATTATTCTTACAGCATGGAAATTTGTCTGCCGTTCCCATTTTTTAAAAATTCAATTTAAAATGGGTTAAAAAAAATATGGTGCGTTGATTACAAATGCACATGCAAAAATATTAATGTTCTAAACCTTTTCTAAAGTTAGACTTTTTCGTTATAGTTTATGCTATATACCATATAATGCCGTTGCATTATGCGACGACAGAGCAGGGTCTGTACAGTTTGCCGTTGGACAATTCTTTTAAGCGACTACATACTGTTTTCTCAACCTAATAATATGTTGTCCGCAGTAATTGGTTCACTTGGGATTTGTTTCTACTAGCTTTAATCTTAACCTAACTGAAATAATTACTCAAAGTCTATGAAAGAATCAAACAGAAATCAGTTCAGATAAATTTCTGATAAGTCTGTGCCTTTTGTTCCTCAATATCACTTTCACACAACGTTGATTATCACAATATTAGTGTCAAAACCCGCATCTTGAAACGGACATGCTTTTCAAAATGGCGGCATTAGATTTCAAGCAAATTTTAAAAATAAATTTTACCGTCAACAGTGTTTCGAGAAAACGATTATCGCATCAATGTGCGGAAGCAGTGATTGCTTATCGCAACTAATTTTCTTCTCAGAACCAACCTGCTTTAAGTATTGAGAACGGTTATTAGGACTGACCGACATACATAACCACAGCCAAAAGGCCCGAAAGCATGTAATATTCATATGTCACGTTTGCTAAGCCCCAGCTATGCTGCTGTTGTTGTTGTTGTTGTGGGGTTTAACGCCATTTTAGCACAAGATCGGCTATACATGGCGGTCAGTATAAATGGTGGAGGAAGAACCCAGGAAAACCCCGGAAATAACCACCAACTCAAGAAAAGCTACTGGCAAGCTCTCTTAATTAAACACATTGGCCGAACCCGAGAATCGAACCCACGCAGACAGAGGTGAGATGGTAGGTGAGCGCTTTAGTCCACTCGGACACTCTCTGAGCTCCTAAACCACAGCTAAAAAGTCATGTATAAGCTATAATCTACCTGTCATAGGAATATTACCGCGGCCATGTGTTTGGTGTCTAAAGATTGCCTCGGACTAGTGTTAATCTCTTACGCAAGGTTACTGACCGGCCGGAGACCTTAATCTTGGATCGGCACAGGCGATAGATAGCACCAGCTAAACAAAAAGCTTGTGGTTATCTCACCTATGTGTTAAAAGTTAGTCCAAAAATCAAAGGGAAGTCCACATGGTGAATGAGGCATGTTCTTATCCGTCCCAACGTATACAGACAGCGCGAGACATTGACCGCTAAGTTTGATTGGATCGGTTAACAGCTACATCCAATCTGAATTAAGATACTGGGTGTGATTACAATTTGACTTAAATGATACCTTCCAACTTATAAGCGAAAATTTAGGAATCGCCTAGAGGGATTGTAGGGTTACTCCGAGAACGAAGCCACTCGTAATTTGACGGCAAGACTTAAGAGGTAGATTCTAAGGAAAGACAAAGCTTTGAAAGAAAGCTTTTTAGTGTGCACAAAGCTATGCAATCCATTGGGTCCGAGTCTTCAAGACTTGGAGAAAAAAAATGAGGCTGAATTCGACAGAAGAGTAGTCATGGTAGAAAAATTGGAGGAGGAGGATAGCAGTCTAGAGAAAGTGGAGGATAGAAGTCTAGAGAAAGTCGATGAGAAGCAATCTAGAGGAAGTCGAGGAGGAGGAGGAGGAGGAGAAGGGTCTGGAGAATAGTCGAGGTGGAAGGAGAGAAGGAATTGGGAGAAATAGAGAGAAAGGATACAACAGATGAGTAGAAATACATGACAGGTGGAAATCTATCTCACACTGCTAAACAATTGATGCCATAGGCTTATTAAAGAGTCGAGTGGACGGAGTGTAATTGGAAATGTTAGTCCTTTAATTACTGAATTGTTATTAAATTGTTATTTATTAAATTGCAACATTTTTTGTATATTTAACATCCAACCGTCGGCATTGTTGATCAGGCTCGGAGCTTTACAACTATCTTTCACGATATTTAACTTCCAACAAAATCGAGCCTGGGTGGGACTTCTATAATAGATAAAATAAAACATTGGTGGTGGGAGAACACAACCACAACCATAACGATTCTCGCAGCATATTTAGTTCATTTTAGCATAGTAGCGTGTTACTATTCGTGATTCGTCGCCACCATTGACTAAAGTGACAAACTTTTCCCTTTTTGAATACAGTTGTCAACTTTTCCTACTTGAAAACACGGGCAAACTTTTACCACTTGAACACAGTGGTGAACTTTCACCTCAGGAACCTAGCTTACAAAACGATATTGGAAAATATCCAAGGAACCACATTTACAAAACGATCGTGGTAAAATATCCCAAGAACCATGCTTACAAAACAATCAAAACGTGCATACACAACAATTATTGGATAATCACGCATGAAAGATCCAATAAATATCTGATAATTATTTTTCAACCGCTAAGTCAGAAATAGCTGCTGATAGTTAAATCGTTTCTCGTTAGAGGAAAATAGAGAACAATTAATAGCACTTAATTACAGGCAACTTGCTAGCCAGTACGCGAAATAAATCACTTGATTACTATGATTTAGGTATTCATTACAAGTTAATTCATGCTCAGAGACAACGATACATTACTTTGTATCGAAAACTAGCTCATTACTTTAGAGATGTTCGCATTACTTCCAGAATGACAGGGACAAATAACAGGCAGATATACAAGACGAAAGGGTGGGGGCAAATTTGCATGGCTTTGGGGGGTGGATGTGATTGGATTCTGGAAAAAATTTCACATTACATTTGAAAGAGTTTTTAAAATATTAATATCCATGTTAGTTCCAGAAGAATCTATTAGTATACAAAAATTAATTATTGGCGATTTATTTTTCCCAGGTGAAAAAATAATGCAGGCTTCTCTGACCTCACTTTAGATTAATGAATTATAGTATGTGTGCTTTTACATATGCACATACATAACTAAATTAATGAATTATATGAAATAATTAATTAATTGATAGATGGGTAGATGGACTAATAATCCAGTAAAAGATAATGCAGGCTTCTCTGACCTCACTTTAGATTAATGAATTATAGTATGCGTGCTTATACATATGCACATACATAACTAAAGGTAAATTAGATGAATTAATTAGTAGATGGATTAATGATCCAGTATGCAAATTACTGGATGGAAGGATGGAAACCGTTAAAAATATGGACAAAATATGTTTCTATCTACGGAGAGAGATTTGGTTTTTCTTCAGACTTTTGGTACGGATCGAATAGGCAGCTATGGAAAGATTTGCAAGAATGCATAGAACAAGAAATTATGGAGAATACTCTCAAACGCACAAAAATTATCATCCGACTCACGAGTGAAAGGATGCAGGTTCGAATCCTACCATCGGACCCCCTGGGTCAGCTGCTGTGTTGTGTCCTTGTTCAAGGCACCTTACTCTAACGCCTCGACATTAATAACTTACTCCTGCTCCTGTGTCCGTAAAGGAATCACGGTACTAATTCAGTTTACAAAAGGTATTATTTTGTTTGATATGCACAAATAGAACCATATGATTCCATTTATAGCGAAATAAATTGCACTTGCATATATGGAGTCACGGTATGGCTGGAGCTGTCTTTAGGAATCACGGTACTAATTCAGTTTCCATAGTAAAACTATGTAAACACCATGATATTACAAATTCAAAAATTTGGGAGTGCTCATGACCAAACTTATTTAATAGATCTTTTAATTTGCCCCCAAAATAATAAATAAATTTATCAGTATAGATGAATCCTGGAAGTCAGCTTCTGTGCAGTGGAAAGGATATGAGCCGCGGAATTTTCTGGAGCTGCACATGTTTGAAACATGTGCTTTCAATTCCGCACTAAAGAGTCATGTGCTAATTTTAGTCATGAGTGTTGCAAACTCACGACTTTTAAAGAACTGAAATTCCATCAATAAAACAATGTCTCTATTGTATTTACATTCAACTAGGATAAGGTCCCAAAAGATTCTTTTCCCTAAAACTTAACTTACATTATTAACCAAACCTGGTCAGCCAAACCCGTATATGCTCTATTTAAATTTCACCCGTTTCTAATCTGGATCCCATTTTTCAATACACTTAGTACCGTGTGTCCTATATCCACCCTTGATTTTCTTGACAACCTTAGGAATAGTAGTTCAGTACATAAGTAAGCAATGTGCATAGTTCTGCTTGTCAAATATTACATTAGTGAATATTAGATTATATTGCAAGTTCATTGTCAATGGTGCATTTACGGCAACATTGAAATATTTGAGTTTTATTGAAGAAAATATGAAAAAATACTATAATAAAGCTATGTAATAAGAGTCATCCTTTTTAAACTTACGATTTATCTTTCTTCAATTTAATACTGAAACATATTACCAGCCTTGTCATATTATGTAATTAATGAGTAAAAGGTCAAGGTGACCATCTATATGTACATGTATTATTACAGAAAAAGATTTAAAATTACAAAAATTATACCATCAGTTTCTTCCAGAGGACATATATTTTAAATCTAAAGTAAGGTAAATATAATTCAATTAAAACGCAAAATATACAGTTTCAAAACATTCACTGAAAAAAAATTAGTGGGATGCAAAGTCATGAGAGGTCATCCTCATTAGGCATGGTGGAAGAAACCTAAGTGATCACATCTGATGCATTATGTTTCAATACACAACTAGGAAATATCATATTGCTTACTATAATTATTCTATAAATGGTCAATTGTATAAATTTTATATATGTATTGCTTAGATATGAACCAAAGTGCAAAACAATCCACCCAACATAGTCAAATCTGCATGATCCCCCTCTCCCCTTCTTGGCAACAGTTGTTATCCTGAATATGTATTTAATATCCCACTTATAGTCGCTCTTTGGTTTACAAAAGGTATTAATTTTGCTTGATATACACAAAAGAACTATATTATTGCATTTATAGTAAAATTAATTGCACTTGCATATATGGAGTCACTGTATGGCTGGAGCTGTCTTTAGGAATCAGGGTACTAATTCAGTTCCCATAATAAAACTATGCAAACACCATGATATTAAAAATTCAATAACTTAAAATTTTGGAGTGCTCATGACCAAACTTATACTTATCAGTATAGACGAAAACTGGAAGTCAGCTTATGTGCAGAGGAAAGGATATGAGCCGCGGAATTTTCTGGAGCTGCACATGTTTGAAACATGTGCTTTCAATTCCGCACTAAAGAGTCACGTGCTAATTTTAGTAATGAGTGTTGCAAACTCACTACTACTAAAGAACTGAAATTCCATCAATAAAACAATGTCTCTATTTTAATCACTTTTAACTAGGTTAAGGTCTCAAAAGATTCTTTTTTCTAAAAGATAACTTACATTATTAACCAATCCTGGTCAGCCAAACCCGTATATACTCTATTTAAAGTTCACCCATTTCAAGGCTGGTTCCCATTTTTCAAAAGTAACAAGCCAAATCAATGCAAGGGAAGTAACTAGTATGGACGGCATTCAAATGATATTCTACTTAGTTGTTCCTCTTGCGCTGCTTCTCTTTTGATTGCATACATTTTACCGTACTTTTATAGGAAAGAACAATTCTTTTGAGTCATAATGCAATGTACCCATACAAATCTAATAGTACTCTAGCTGTTCAATCCAAAATAGACAATATAAATTGTTGCGTGTATTTCATCTGTATTATTTGTTTTCTTAATGATTATGTTATATACATCTGTACTATGTACTTGACTTTCAGGTTCATGGTCTACCTGACCAGAAACATTTATTTTTGTAAACATGACAACGCACATATAATAATACTCTAAGATTATAGATTAAAGAAAACTGCTCTATATCCTGATTCTATTATTGTGTTCATGCTTTTTAAATCAACGTTCTTTACTTTAAAAATTGTTAATTCTTGCCTTAACATCCCTAACAGTATCATTCGTATTGTTGTGTTCTATTTTCATTTGGGTGAATGCATTTATTCAAATTACTATTCACTGGAATTGCAAAGTGTTAAATACTATTTTTGGACATAAATAATAATTTGGAATTATAGTTTATTCTGACAAGAACGCTTTTGGATTATATTATTGTGATACAGGAAAAGATAGTTAGCACATGTTAGAGAATACAGACACATCAACACATTCAGTATTGAACATTATTTTGTGTACCATCCGAATCCAATCGGAACTTTTTATATTTCCATTTGTTATAAAACAGATAGCTAACAATACTGAAAGTTATTTTCCAATTCTCACTTTGTATTCTATGGAAATGAGTTTTTTGTTGCGTTTTACAAAATCTGTTGGATTTTTCTCTTTTCTGTTACATGGTTTAAGACGTTATAGTCATAATATTATGTACATATTTACATACATACATACACACACACACATATATATATGCATACATATATCCATGCATGCATGCATTCATACATACCTACCTCCATACATACATACCTACATCCATCCATCCATCCATCCATCCATCCATCCATCCATCCATCCATCCATCCATCCATCCATCCATCCGTCCGTCCGTACGTATGTACGTACATACATACATACATACATACATACATACATACATACATACATACATACATACATACATACATACATACATACATACATACATACATACATACATACATACATACATACATACATACATACATACATACATACATACATACATACATACATACATAGACAGAATACAATCAGAAATGGCGTTCATATAAACCCAGTGAATGGCTCATAGCAGACTATCACGTACCATAATACCAATAAGTGTGGACGTCAGTACACAATAATATCAATTACTGGACACAAAAAAAAGGCCAATGGCTTCGCCCAATCATTTGTCTGTCTGAAGTTTCAAAGAAATTCAAAAAATGTTGCTAAAGCTAAATATTTACTATTCCAACTACGTCTATAACTAAACAAATATTTTTTTTTAAATGTCTACGTGTTGATGGTAAGGGAAACAACTACGCTGACAATCAGCAGGGTAATGACAAACATGTTTATATCCCTTGCATAAGCAGTAAATACCCGAATCCATCAACACTATACAGATGAATGCAAACCCACCCACCCGCCTCTCTCTCTCTCTCTCTCTCTTTCTCTCTCTCTCTCTCTCTCTCTCTCTCTCTCTCTCTCTCTCTCTCTCTCTCTCTCTCTCTCTCTCTCTCTCTCTCTCTCTCTCTCTCTCTCTCTCTCTCTCTTATTTGAATATATATGTTATTATGCCTCTATTCTTATTATTTAAAGTACACAAAAACCATAGGCAGTTGTTGTTTCACTTTATTAATTCAGTTCTCGTAATAAGCCTGTGCTGACACATTGATATTAACAAAAATAAAATTTAATTTCTGGATATTCCTGATCATTATCTATATTCATCAGTTTTTTTGTGTGGAGAAAGTCACGTCTCCTGTTGCGTTTTCTTGGTTGTTTGAAACATGTTTTAAATTCCGCTCTAAACAAGCAAGTACTAATTTCAGTAATGAGTTTTCCAGACTCAAGATTGTAAGTGGACTAAAATGACATCAGTTCTCTTTATTTATAAGTTACAACTAGGATTAACTCTCAACAGATAAATTTTTACTAAAAATTTATTTTCATTATCAACCAATCCTTTCCATCCAAAACCCATATGAACTTTATTTTTTGTCAACCCATTTCTTGTCTACTTCCTTTCCTGCTATATAATTAGTAAAGTGTCCAATAAGCGCACCAAGATTACTCGCTGTATATTGTACTAGGCCGATAAACACAGAGGGTGATGGGGTGATTTATCGGAATATTTTCGTACCACCACAGCTATTTCAGCAAAACAGAAATATATATCGGACTTTGTCACATTAGTAATTTACAGAAAATCCTGTATTTGCCATGCATTTCTTCAAAAAAAGAATGAAACTATGACCTATTGGGACCCTCTCTGCTACATAGAATATATATATATATATATATATATATATATATATATATATATATATATATATATATATATATATATATATATATATATAATAAGGTAAATCAGAAGATGGCGGTGACATCTTTCCATACAGTTCATTCCTTGTTCAATTTAGCAATAAAACATTGCTTTCGAAACATCAGAAACGTTTTCCAAGTCATCAGAGTGCATACCTAGATAATGAACTGTATTTTAATTACTAGATTGTGACACTACTGAAAAAGTCCATCTGTATGGGTCGACATAGTCACATCCAGTAAAATGGTAGTCTCTCGGGGTCCGAGGAAGACATGTTGTGCAGCCTCATCCACAATGGATGCGCGAGTGGCTCCGGAGCCCAAATTCCGATGCACGCAGGCGGTTGCAGGTGTGGCATATGACGCCGGTGTTTGTGGGTGGTGGGGACAAAGCTCTGTCACGTCTCTCTGCAGCAAGACGCCTCGTCAGCCTCGAAGGTGGATCTGGCTTTTCTGGTCAGGGCTCGCCAGTGACATCTGTCTGAAAGACATAAAAGCTCGAGCTGGTGGAGTTGAAGGTCTGCCTATTTGATGTGCGTCTTGAGGTTGTCATTGTATCTCTTGCTTTGGCGGTCTTGTTTCGGTAGCTCTGTGCTATCTCGCCAAAAAACAGCTGCTTTTTTATTATGTTTTGATCCCTACAGACGACAACAAACGAAACTGGGCCTGGATTAGTTTCGCTTCGATACTTGTTGTGTTGGTTCTCTCAAGGATTTCCTAGTTAGGGATTCGGTCTTTCCTCTTGATCCGCACGATAGATCTCAGGGAGTGCTGGTGGAATTGTTCCAACTGACTGATGTGTTGTGCTTTCGCTAGACAGTCCACGTTTCAAAGCCATACAAGAGATACGTGAGGACAATTGCATTGTACACCTTCATCTTCGTTGACAGACGTATGTCCTTGTGTTGCAAGACCTTGGGTCGGAGTTCGTCTGAGTGCTTGGCTGGCTTTTTGAATCCTCGCAGTGATCTCTTTCTCCAGGGAGCCATATTGGATATTGTGCTGCCTAAGTATTTGAAACTGTCCACAGTCTTCAGCTGCGTATTGCCTATGGTGATTCAGGGTTGTGAAGGGACAGTGTTTGGGGAGGGCTAGAAGAGGGCTTCTGAATATCCAAGGCTAATTGTAAGTCCAAAGATATTGGAGGCTTCATAGAACCTGTCCACAATTGCCTGTAGATGAGTCTCTTCATGGGCCATGAGGGCACAGTCATCTGCAGTGATGAGTCTTTCTAGCGTCTTGGTTTTTGGAGCGACGGATGTCAAACACTGATCAATTCAAGAAATATCTAATCAGGATACCAAGGTCAAGGTCACGGATGGCATGAAAAAGTATCTGCGTGAAGAAGACGTGGAAGAGTACCGGAGCGAGTACACAGCCCTGTTCGACACCGGTCGATTTAGAGAATTTCTCAGAGGGTTCACCGTCGGAGAGAATCTCTCAGTTATATCATCATGGAAGAGGCCGATGAGGTTGATAAACTTCTGAGGCCAACCAAGCTTCCTGAGTAACACCCATGGTGCGTCTCTGTTTACTGTATCGAATGTCTTTGTTAGGTCCACGAAGACAGCATGTAGATTCATGTTCCGCTAAAGGCACCTCTCTTGGACTTGTCTCACTGCAAAGATCATGTCAACGGTGCAGCGGTCTGGATGAAACCACACTGAGACTCGGGGTGGCTATCTTCTGTCACTGCCGCAATAAGCCTGTTGAGAATGATGCGAGCAAATATTTTGCCAGCTATATAGTGCAAGAAGATGCCCCTGTAGTTACTGCAGTCCGCAAAAACGACTGTCGATTTAATACATCAAAACTTCATGAGAGTTTTTTTTTTTCTGTCAGAAAGGTTTACGATTTAATTATAGAAGTCTAAAAATAAAACAAAATACAAATGATATGTTCAATAACTGAATTTGAGAAATAATATGTAGCTCTCTAGTTCAATTGCAGAAATCTCAATTTGAAATATCTCGACACAACAAAAAACTCAATTTAGTTGAATATTTGCAAAATTAAAAACGTAAATGTGGGAACCTACCATCGGATAGAATGGCCACGTGTCTTATGTAATATCACAAGAGAAGGGCTTCTGTGATTGTGGTTCATTTTATCTAAAGCAGATAAAAACTTTGGACCAGTTCGTTCTTAATAGTAGGTGGAAGACATTTTCTGACCAGTTCATGGCTGACATTAAAAAAAAAACAATAAAAACTAGCGGGGAGTGTAAATAATTATCGACATTTTCAACTGCATCAGTTTAAAATTTAAAAACGTTGATATGCTGTCATTACGTAGATATATTTTTGACGCTGAATATATTGCACATGCGTCCCATCTTTCCTCATGTGCAAGCTTCCGGTCCATACACAATCTGGTTAATGATTTAACGAGTGATAAAAGTGACCACTAATGAACTTTAAAAGAAGTCTAGTAATTTTACTTTCCTTCAGGATTTTTTGCAGATTCACATAGCAATGAAATTGAAAATTTGCTATACTGTCAATTTTTGGAAACCCTGAGAAAGTGTGTGTGTGTGTGTGTGTGTGTGTGTGTGTGTGTGTGTGTGTGTGTGTGATTTGCATTTTTAATGTAGCTTTAACAATTTTCTGGTCATATCGCTACGGTTGTGGCAGTTTAGAGTGATGTCATGCACTGGGCATCATGCCACACCCAGTCACATTATTCTCAGACCAGACAGACCAGTCCTGACACTAACCTCATAATTTTAAGCGCCAAACGATACAGCCGCTACTACCATTTTTATAAGTCTTTGGTATGACTCTTCCGGGGTTCGAACTGGGACCTACCCCATTCGAGGCGGATGCTCAAACCACTAAGGCCACAGGAGCTGTGCAAACCATGACAGATTCAGCTCATTCCACACTGTTTTAGAAATAATACAATCTACTGAAGTTTTAATTTAATTTACTTGTACTTAATGATTTAATTATGAGTGCAATAAGTCCCGATCAGATGCAGTTTTCTCCCAGGGATTTCAATTTACTTCCTGGAAGACGATTCAAGAAAACGTGCTGCACGACGATGTGGGGTTCACTGCAAAAGATTGGCATGCAGCAACATGTATAGTGTGTGTGTGTCTGTGTGTGTGTGTGTGTGCGCGCGCGCTGTCTTGGCTATTTAAAACCAGTTAGTGTAAAATAACGAACTGAATTGTACTGGAGTAACTCTGTGTGTGTGTGTGTGTGTGTGTGTGTCTGTGTGTGTGTGTGCGAGTGACTTAATGAGAAAGAGTTAAGTTGATAACTGTACGCATGTAATAATCGATTTCGATATTTCGATGCAGGAATGAAAACCAGCATGAATTGCATATCCTTTCTTAAATACAGATCTTCATATATATATATATATATATATATATATATATATATATATATATATATATATATATATATATATATATATATATATTTATATATACATATATATATATATATATATATATATATATATATATATGATTCATATACACGTCGTCCACAAAGACTTCCAGCGTGGCAGAAAACAACATCCGTTCTCAGACATTTTCCAAAATACATTGCAGGTGCTAATATTAGTTTCACCATCACGCGCATTTGACCACATGTACACAAGTATATGGTTCCCAGACGATTCACTTTAAGTAATTGAAAACTATTCGATTAATCTATTCCCATATGGGACATTCGTGCGGACCTTGTTCACTGTTTTGGTATATATAACCAACATAACCTATACCGTCCCTAGTTTTTTGTGAAATTGGAGTGTTCACCATGGAAACCAGTTGAAATCAGCTTCATTGTTTGAAGTTTAGACGGGGAGCGGTGCTTGACGTAAGCAAAACTCAGAATCTAGTTTTAAGAACTTTGGTAGCAGACAAAGATTGGCTGATGGTGTTACGATTTACCTAGCTAGATTGGAGCCGAGATTGCCATGGGATAAAGGTATGCTCTGTGTTTATACCTGTTCAATCCTCCTGTGTAGAAAATGCGAACGTATGTAATGGTTTTATATTCAGGTACACGTATTTGTATAGTTACTCCTACTCCAGCACTCAAACGCAAGGCGGCTGCCTGTTGTTGGAATGCGCCATTACGATTGCTGCTTCCAAATTAGCTTGAACAAAAGATAAGACAACGCTCGATGAAACAAGAAACTTAGCCCAGTTGCGAGCTTTATTCCATTCGTGGACATTTTAGTATGTACTCGTACAGCATTAAAATACATTGATTTTAAGTTCCACAAAATTCTCACAGTCATTCAATGACGAAGCATATGTTACTGCCACGCCTTTTGTAATAATTATTTTTCTTGCATTTTTGGTTTCACCAATAATTTTTTCCAAACAATAAGCTCAATGAACAATAATCTTCTTTCTTCCATCTCAAGCTAATTGAGAATTACAATAGCATTTCTCATGACACTTTTTACCGATCAGATGAGTCGTGTACAATTTGTTGGTTTTCGGAATGTAGCCACTATATTCGTATATCGAATATGGTCTCCTTTGAATTTTTTTTTTCTTCTGATAATTATATAATGCAATGTCTCCATTATATATATATATATATATATATATATATATATATATATATATATATATATATATATATATATATATATATATATATATATATATATATATTGTCATTTATAAAACGTGAACACCCAGCATTTATACTCAGATTGATAAAAAGCAAAATATCATAATTACTTGGTCCTAAATATTCCGTTTTTGAGGGGAATAGAGGAGGGCTGGTGAATAATATGCTAGTACATAATTAAGACACGGGTCACTAAATTTGTATGGACTGCCTAGCTTTGTAGTGTCCGTATTTGCTGGTTAAATGAGAAAATAAACTGAAAACTAATGAAATCCTTCCCTAACTTCTGATCTGTGCAAATCCGGTCTTCTTAACACTTCTGCTTCTTCTTCGACTGCGACGGTGGTGTAAACGGCTGGAGCGTCTGCCTCAAATGTGGAAGGTCGCGGGTTCGAATTGCGGCCTAGTCATACAAGAGACTTATAAAAATGGTAGTAGCCGCTGCCTCACTTGGCGCTCAGCATTAAGAGGTTAGTGTTAGGACTGGTCGGCCTGGATATCAGAAAAATGACTGGGTGAGACATGATGCTACACGTATGATGCCATAGTGCTAGATATCGCTAATAACTGATACACTTTAGGCATTGTGCCAATATAACTGGAAAATTTTTAAAGCTATGTTAAAAGTCCAAATCATACTTAGATTTACACGCTTCTTCTTTTTTTTTTCTTCACAGTAGCCATCCTGCTTGTCTTCACTGTAGAAGACGTAGTAGCAGAAGTAGTAGTAGTGGTAGTAGTAGTAGTAGCAACATAAGTAGTGGTAGTAGTATCAGTAGTATTATCAGCAGTAGTATTAGTAGCAGAAATAGTAGCAGCATTAAGTGCTTTACAACTGCTAGTTACTTCATTATCAGTATTAAGGTAATTCATGCCTTCTTCTACTCGGTGAAAAAGCTTTGTTTCATATATGCATCGTCTACCTGGCTCGTCTTCATTTAATCCACCTTGCAGATGCTAGCTCTTCAATAGAATAATGAAACATTCTTGCACCGTAGGTGAGAGTCAAGTTTCTTCCAATAAAATGAACCATGATTGAAAACCCATTCTTACAGGAGTCGATATTTTGACTAAATGTCGTCCCTTGTCCAGTTTGAAGACTATATACTACCTCATTTTGTCGTGAGCTGTCGTTTTTGCATGTAACTTTGTCCAATTGATTGTCCTTTACAGACGGACTCAGTATAGTTGATAAGACCATGACATAATTGTTTCAGAATCAGACGGTTTCAGATGTCACGCTGTGAACTGGTTCGGGATAAAAGTTAACACAGCATGGTTTTAAAACTTTTTAAAGCTTTTATGAAGTACTAAGCAGTGACATACGTGTATCAAGCAGTGACATACATGTATCTAGCAGTGACATACGTGTATCTAGCAGCGACATACGTGTATCAAGCAATGACATACATGTATCTAGCAATGACATACATGTATCAAGCAGTGACATACATGTATCAAGCAGTGACATACAAGTATCAAGCACTATCAAAACTGAGAGAAAACTTAGTAAACCTTAAGACAACTGACTCATCTCCCGACTGTTACACATGTCAATCAATTATGGCACATAGGAAATCCATAAGGACCACAACATATGTTTCATCTCCAGTTAGCCGCGAATCATTACAAAATTGAGTAGCAAAATCAAATAGGAGATACAGACGTATTGTGCTGCATAACACGTACGAATTAAATTGAAGCCTGGACAATGTCATTGTTTTCCAGTTATTTTGCAAGAAGATAGGATTATTACATAATTCTGGCATAAAAATGTGCAGTACTGATCGAGAAAGAAACATGATATTTTGCGCGTGGTATTAAACACATGACAATGAATAAAGTGTATGCATTTTTCCAAAACCTGAAAACGTCCAGCATGAAACAAATGTTTAAATGTTTCTCCAAATAAGACACAAATGGTTTCTAATTAATCGTGCTCTGAGAAATGAATTGTAATCTAAGCAGTACTTGTTAAAGCTGCTATCCACATATAATATATCACGTTTGCTAGCTGAGGGTCATCGAAACACTTGGTTCACACCAATGTAGACCAAAGTGATTCGATGATCCTGAACTAACGAGTGATTTTTCGTGCGGTAATATTGTAATATACAATGACCATAATCTGAATAACAGTATAATTCAACATTTAAATAACAATACAATAATAATACAATCTACGGATTCAATATGTAGTGGTATTAGGGTCCCTGTCTGCAGCTATTGGTATATCAAGCACATGGATAAAACGTTAAGATGTCTATCTTTAAAATAACTACTGCAGCTTAATGTATACTCCAGTTGTATATAGAGGCAGATAGGGAGCCTGTTTATAACTATAAATTCCAAGGATTGCTGAGAGTATTAGTAACGCACTCAGTTTGCGCCCTGTATAACTGTAGCAGTTAAAAAGAAACAGGGAAGAATTTAGATTTGCGTCTTACGGTATAGCAACACAGGTAGGTCATTTACAGCTGCGACAATTGTAGCAAGGGATTGTACATAAAAGACGTCCGCATATAATACATGTTTTCCTAAAAGAAACCACGCACCCACCCACCCCCGACTGCAGAAGTCCCCATCTAGCAAGACTGATATGAGAGCTATGCAATCAACCCCATCACTGAGAGCCAGCTCTATATATTAATGTCAACCCATTTATACACATTCTGTGGCACGTATCGTACAAATTGAAATTAACAAATAATTTATAATTATGGACGACCCATAAACGACGTCCGCAAAACATACACGCATTAGACCCAAAGCAGCTGTTCAGCACAGAAAATAAAAATAACAAAAAATACTAGCTTGCAGACGTCAGCAAAGGTCCTTTACACCCCCTCTTCCTTGTCCACATTTGTCCGCACTTGAACCAACTCCCTTCCGCATCTTTGTGGTCGTCCTTTATTGGTGCTCCCTAAAGTGTCATTCTCCTTTGCACAATAAATAGCCGAAACAGGCCAATCAGATAGTAGGATTTAAAACCAGACCGTTTCCGTTGCGAGTCCGGAACCCTAACAACAAGTTACCGCGGCTAGGTGCCCAGATTATTACATATGGGCCCATTGAATATTAAGCTCGTAGCAGAGAAAGAATGAAAGAAAGAAAGATTTTATGAACAAAAGAATGATTTAAAAAGGATTTTAAACACAAGAAACGGTTGTGTGGAATGGGGACTATTCTAATGTTTAATTTTAAATTAATTTTTTGCATTTTTTTGTGCTTATATTTTTCATAACACCCAATCGATCAACGAGCTGTGGGGGAATTGTTGTTTAGTTCTAATAACTGCAACACATTAAAAGCTACAAAGTGCCAAGGCGATGGGAGTAAAGAGTCTTGTCTAGAGACAATCCGCATCAACTATCATCAACCGTCGAAGGCTGATATGGGCAGGATTCGAACCTGCTACCTTGTGCCGAATGAATATATATATATATATATATATATATATATATATATATATATATATATATATATATATATATATATATATATATATATATATATATATATATATATAATTCTAACAATTCCTATCAAATAAGAAGGCACAAATATATGACTGGAGTGGTCTTGGCATTAACAAAATAAAGAATATATTTATATGTGTATGGATCTGCCATTTCACAAGTACGTATTTTACATCTCGACTACACCCTTTGTTTTTCAAGTAAATATATAAGATCTTTATGGATATTTTCTAACCAGCTTGGTCTAATAATCTCAAAGTACAAGCGCTCAGCTTTGGACGGTAATGTAGCAGGACCGTTGCTTGACGAAAGAAGTTTTCTTTTCTCACGTCACAGAAGATTTAATATCAATGCTCATTATTTCATTTTACGAGGCAATCATTATATTATGTTAATATTGACAGAAAGCCATTAATAACTGTATGACGTCCTCCTCCATCAAGGACTTCAGAGCTAAACCGTTTATAAATAACATCAATTTTAAAAATAGAACAAATGGGATTTTTTGAAATAAATATTACGGTGCTGTGGCAACTACAGTTATTACAGTAACGTCTGAAATATATTGTGGCATGGTCACGTAGAATAATAAGGCAAATTGGTCATTTAGGATTGCATGGTTAAAATATAATACCTCCTCCCCCACCCCAATAAAAAGGTCAAATTCCTGACGGTTTTTCATATGTCAACCTTCATCTAACAATATATCTGGCTGCCAATTATACAACATTAGAAATATCTTACAGATTCCATAGCATTATTATCAAATTCACATTTTTTTCCTACTAGCTGTTTGGTGCTATACGATAAAAAAAAAACGTGAGGAATGCGTTTGTAGTATATAACTAAAGCCAACTTACTGAGAAAATTACTTAAAAGCATATTTTTTAAAATAAAAAAGGGTTTATTCACGTTATTTAACAAAATCATGATAAAGCATATCAACAAATATCTGATCCGCACTTAAACCAAAAATTTTAAACTAAGAAGAACGCTACATACCACAATAAAAGTTTGATTCCCTGCGAAAGAAATTACTTTTTACTGAATTATCGTTAATGTGGATACATTGTAACGAAATCTTAAATATTCGATTGAAACAAAATCAGTGATAAGTCATGAAAAGCGATTCTCTTGTGATGTGATGTATTTACGTTCCGGAAACATTTGTCTTGATAAAGTGCATTGCAAGTGTTCTATAGAAATTATGTTTAATGTTTTCACCAAGAAATATGTGCTTAATGAACAAAAGACAACAGCAAATAAACTAAATTAGATTTAAAACTCATGCTGTTATATGCATCTATACACCCACTTTATCAATTGCGAAATATGTCAATTATCACTCTACACTGGAAGAAGTAGTACAGAAACAGAAATATCAAAACCACTTATAAATGGACTAATGAATTTGCTTATTAAATTTTCTTACAGGGATACGATAATTCTGGACCACTCATAATTTAAGAACAGTAAGACCAGGACTCTCTAGACCGCAAACTTAAGCGTGTATTCCGTAAGAGATTACAGCCAACAGAGAGAACATAAAATCAATAAATGATACAAAGTTGTGTGCCTAGTCACGTGGTCCATATGTCCCTACCCCTGGATCAGAAATTTCCACGATGCTGAATATAAGTAAGCAATAATTGGATTAATATAAAGCTCAAGAATTAACAATGATTAATTGCAACATCATATTTTATCTTTACACGGAATTTATCCGCACACAACAAATACAAAAATAAATAACACGTTGGGAAATTAATTCCATAACTGTCTTTATAGACTGAAACATCAGACTTTTTACCATCATTATACTAAACATTTAAACTAATAATAAATTGAGTTGTTTAACTGCATAGATACTACAACGCAAAAAGACAGGCAAACAAATTGCAAATTCAACAAAACGAAAAAGACCGTGAAAAAAAAGAAAAGAAAACAAAACAAAACAAAACAACACCAATTATAGTATGTCTGTATCAAGTATGTTCGGTAGCGTATAAATGTTGTATTTCAAATTGTGAAGTCATCTTGGTCGTGGACAAACCCTTTCTGTTCAGAGTGTGAACCGCCTTCGATTAGATTTAAATATGCTCATTGTTTGATAAACTTAAAAGACTGCAACATTTATCTGGAGATCAAGAGCAAATGATCCGAAAGTTATCTACCACACAAGAAGAAAGGGTTATGAGAGACTACAAACAAACTGTCCAAATTGCTTTTACCGGAAGCTTTAAAAGCAGAACTCACACATTTTGACAAAATATTTAGACAAATAATTAAGGATGATAAAAATTAGGTCGAAAAATATAACATGATAGTTTGGAATTATTATTTAGACATATCAATAATTTTTATTTTAAAAAATAATTTTTACAAGTTCATGTAGTTCATTTACAAGTTTAAGTGGTCAGTTATTTAACTTTGTCAAAATTAAATCGAATTTGCTAAAATTTACTAAGTATTTGGTTTGATGAAGCCAAAACGGCATCAGCAGCACTGACAGGAATCATTGGTGACATGATAATATGGTTTCTTAATAGTGCTGACCAAATTGTTTCTTTCTTTGCTGAATTTAGGATGTGTTTAGGATTTTGCTTCTTTACGTACAAGTAGGATTGTTGCTTAATTATTTTACATCAAAATTGTGTGTGTGCGTGTGTGTGCGTGTGTATTTGTGTGTGTGTTGGAATTTTAACGTAGCTTTAACAATTTTCCAGTCATATCGCTACGATGTCTGCAGTAAGACAGTTTATAATGATGTCTAACACTGGGGCATCATGTCCTACCCAGTCACGTTATCCTGACACCAAGCCGACCAGTCATAATGATAAGCTCGCAATGATGAACGCCAAACGAGGCAGCTGCTACTGCCGTTTTTATATGTTTTTGGTATGACTCAGATGGGGTTCAAACCCGCGACCTCTCGAATCCGAGTTGGACGCTCTAACTACTAGGCCACCGGTATACAGTTTGTAAACTAAGCCACTAAGTAATATTGTACAGTTTGTGCAACCGTTGATTTCAATATAAATGATTTTGGGGTTGGGGGATTGGGAGATCGTGTTCATTATTTAAATTGTTCATTTCTAAGTTGACATGGTGTCTTATGAATATCCCATAAGTGTGACGGTAAGCATACTAAAAAAATCCTCCTTCTCCATTCCTTCATTTGTTTTTACCTGCTCTTTGAAATTTTGTCATTGAAAATTTCGTGTTGTCCTGTCTTTGGACAATCATGATGTATTTTTAATCTGTGTTGTAATCTTGATCATCTAAATTAGTTTAATTAGCCTGTAACTGCGTCTGATACTGTCGAAACAGACTGTATAGTGGTGGTTGCATTTATTCACTTGTGCAATTAGATACAGATCACGTGATATAATGCTAGGCTTCAATTAAACTATTCACACACCTGACGTACCATTACTATCTTGCTAATTTTTCACACGCCTGTCAGACCATTACTACTTAACTATTCACGCACCTGTCGTACCATTGCTATCTGGCTAATTTTCACACACCTGTCGTACCATTACTAACTTGCTAATTTTTCTCACACCTGTCATACGTTTACTATCTTGCTGATTTTTCACACGCCTGTTAGACCAGAACTATATTGCTATTCACGGACCAATACGAGTTTAATAACTATTCACTCAATTATCAGACAAATGCTATATAACTATTCACATAGTTGTCGGACCATTTCTGTGTTGCTAATTATTCACATATCTATCATCACTCACCTGTCAGACAATTACTTTCTAACTATTCACACACCTGACGGACCATTATTGACTTGCTGACTATTCACACACCTGTCAAACCATTACTATATTGGTAATTATTCACACACATGTAGGACCATTTATATCTTGCTAACTGTTCACTCACCTGTCAGACCATTATTGTCTTGCTAACTATTCACACACCTGTCAGACCATTACTATCTTCACTAACCTGTGAAGCAATTACTATCTATTCACGCATCTCTCGGACCATTACTATGTTGCTAACTATTAAAACACCTGTCAAACCATTACTATCTTGGTAACTATTCACTCGCCCATTAGACTGTCACTATCTAACTATTCATACACCTGTCAGACCATTAATAACTTGCTAACTATTGACACACCTGTTGGACTGTAGGTGTCTTACTAACTATTCACACACCTGTCAGAACAATACTGTCTTGCTAACCTTTCACACACCTATCAGACTATTACTAACTATAAACACACCTGTCGGACCATTACTGTCTTACTAACTCTTTAATCACATGTCGGACTTTTACTATTTAACTATTCACACACCTGTCGGACTATTACTATTCAACTATTCACACGTCTGTCGGACAATTAGTGTTTTGATAACTATTCACACAAGCCACGCTATTAACATCTTGCTAAAAGAAGTAAGTCTCTTTACAAATTTTTCTCTTTCACATTTATAACACTTGCAACTTCTAATTGTGCTTCGAGTACATGCAATTTTTATACTTGGTACATCAAAACAAGACTTCGTCGGCAAGATCAAATGATGATTGTACAATTTATTTAAGTAATTTAACTTTAGTTACAACTAAAGGTCAAATTAAAAGTATGAAAAAGGTTTGTTTTTAAAATATATACATCTACAAACTGAGAAAGGTGTAATATATATATATATATATATATATATATATATATATATATATATATATATATATATATATATATATATATATATATATATATATATATATAAACAAGCTGGAAACATCCTTCCAATATCCATTTATTTGGATGAGTTTTGTGTTAATTCTTTGTTATGGAAGATTGTATGGATAAGGTAAAACGACATGTGGTAAACAATTTATATAGGGAAATTTATTGTCGGGTGAGTATTTGTGCTAATCGACTTGACACCTTATTTTGAGTGCTGTAATAACTGCATCAAAATCTATTTAATTTTCATTATCCTTTACTTTGTTCAAGATATCGTATACCAGCTTTTAGTTTTTTACATTGTATTTGTGGGTTTTTCTACTTTTTATTTAGATCTAGTGAGCATCAACAACATATTTTTTTAATGTTATCTCTTTTCATTGCTTATGTGTTGTCACTAATTTCCCAGTAGTGACATTGCATATTGTTATCTATATTTAATTTGCATTGTTTATTAGATTTTTTGTATTCATTATGTGCTTTGGGTAAATGTATCTTGGACTTGACTTTGTCCAAATCAAGTTCATTTCCTGTTTGACCTGAATCATTGATGTTTTTGTTTAATTTATAAACAACTAATAAATAACTAATATTTTTCTATGATTATGAGTTTAATATTAGATAATTATTAATAGAAGTAAACTAATTTTTTTTAGTGTTTCAAGGACATAATTTTTCATGTTCTTTATTTTAATTTTAGTAACAAACTTTCTAAATATAACTAAAATTTTATTTTTTAAATTTTGGAAATTACCTGAATGAATTTTCCATTAGGTAATATATTTTTTTCAAGTAAATTTTAATTGGGACATGAGGTTAGGTAGAGAATTATATACCTTTTTTCTGGAATAAATGTTTATCGTGCTGTAAAAAATGAGCAGAATCAGCTGTATTAATGTCGTATCCAGTATTTCATTTGGGCTGGAATTTATTTATTCAGCTATTTGTTAACTGGCAATACAAGGTGCTTAACATCTATATTCTTGGAAAGCGACACTGACTGGGATTTATAGAAAATTCAAGGATATGTTTTTGGATAGTATTATTATGATCCAACAAAAGACTTTTGACACATCACCACTACATGGACCACCACAGGCACATCAACACTACCAGCGTTGGATTTAATTAGGAATATCACTGCAGTTTATCCAGAACTTTAAATATTAGGACCTGTGTTAGAAATTCTATGATTATTTTGGATTTAATATTCGCAATATGGTAAGTAGACCTTTACATTTTCACGTTTTATAACGGGAAATAAATTATTTGTTAAATTTTACAAAACTTGTTGATTCTCTCTCTCTCTCTCTCTCTCTCTCTCTCTCTCTCTCTCTCTCTCTCTCTCTCTCTCTCTCTCTCTCTCTCTCTCTCTCTCTCTCTCTCTCTCTCTCTCTCTCCAATTTATGAACCACCGAATGACCTAACAGCTTTAAATATATGCTAGGATAACGTGGGTTTGTTTTACGAAGCAAACATACAGGTTGATACAGTTCATTGGCGCCCGCAGGATTTTGTGCAGCGGGCGGGCGGGTGGGTGGGTGTCAGTAACGGCCGAATGAGTTAGTATAAGAAGCAGTCTGAAACTAAGCCAATACATTGTTTTAATCTACTACGCACTATATTATCTACTGTTCATACTATTTCATACTGAATGAATTTTGATCACCGAATATGCTTCAACCGTTGTTCACTTAAAGATATAAACAGATGCCGAGCATTTTTTATTAAATTGATTTCTATATTATCTATCTTTTATGCATTTACTATTCATTATTACATTGATCATTGATTGTTATTATTAATTACGTTTCTTGTATGTAACTAACTGTTAAATTTTAGCCTACTAACTGCTAAATATAATAAACGGATGCGGAAGGTCGCGATTTCGAAACCATTGCCGAGTCATACCAAAGACTTGTAATAATGGTGCTAACAGCTGCCTCGCTAGGCACTCGTCCTTAAGAAGTTAGTGTTAGAACTGGTCGGACTGGTGTCTGGATAATATTTCCAGGTGTGAAATCGTGATACATGTCTGCGGTATGATGTCTCAGTACTAGACATAACAAGGGCAGTAGAGTGCGATCGCGGACCATGGGGAAAGTAACATCCAGGCCTCATCTAGTTCTTGTTCTAAAAAAATTTTCTTTATAAAATTAAAAAGTTGTTCAGCTCGGGCCCCCTTACGGCCCCGGACTCCGGGGATATATCTCCGATTCCCCCACCCCGGTAGGCCATGGACATCACTATAAACTGCCACAATGCAAACATATTAACAATATGACTGAATGTTTTTAAAGCTACGTTAAAAATGCAAATCACACACACACACACACACACACACACACACACACACACACACAGAGTCACGTAGAAATTACAGCCAAAACAGGGAGGACTCACGCACGTAACGGACGGGAAAAGACTGATTTCTGTATACTGTAAAAACGATGATATAAACACACAAAAAGGTCAAACAAGATGCATAATACTAGCACAGAATTTTCCAGAATCCAGGGTTGCCTTTTCCGTTAATCATTTTTTTAACAAAATGTAAATAATCGTTGTTTCAGTATCTAGTATTCCCACTACTCCTGAATCTGGCGAAAAACTTCAAGCTTTGTCAGAATCTCCGTTGCCAAACTTGTGTTTAGCTACATGGCGTCTACAACTAACTTATCAGCTAAGTTGAAAGCAGGCCAGAGTTGAAATCTTTCTATAATATCTGATATCTGATGCATATGTATGTATGTATGTATGTATGTATGTATGTATGTATGTATGTATGTATGTATGTATGTATGTATGTATGTATGTATGTATGTATGTATGTATGTATGTATGTATGTATGTATGTATATATATATATATATATATATATATATATATATATATATATATATATATATATAGAGAGAGAGAGAGAGAGAGAGAGAGAGAGAGAGAGAGAGAGAGAGAGAGAGAGAGAGAGAGAGAGAGAGAGATTAAATGGTCAATGTGAGCTGATATACTTTTCATTGCTTAATGCATTTTGTTGCATATAAGACAAGTTTATAAAACTTATACGTATTTGATCACGTGATTTAATTCGCCTTGCAAACAAAAAGCTCTGCCTACTCCTTGGTATACAGTATATATTTCTGTGGAAAACGGGAATATGGACTTAAGAAAACTTGAAATGAGTGACAGGAGAGCTTGCATTATATCATCAAATCAGGGACTTGGGACTTATGAAAACTTTTAATGTTTGACATGTGATATTTTTTTTATATCAAATCAGTGGCTTTGGACTTAAAAAGGACAGTTAAAGGTGACAGGAGAGTTTAAAGTGCAGTGTAAAAGTCAAGGGTTCTTGACTCAAAGAAAACGTGAAATGTGTGACAGGAGGGTTTAAAGAATGGGTCGACAACCTATTGTACATAGCGTGCCACTTTTTCCGGTTTAATTACAAAATGAAAGAGGGCGTGCCACCAGTAAGAGTGTAACGCTGTTAAAATCGAGATTTGTGCTGCTTTTTGTGTGCCACACAAAATCTCTTGACGTGCCACCTTGTGGCACGCGTGCCGTAGGTTGTCGAGCCCTTGTTTAAAGTGTACTGTAAAATCAGGGCTACACAAGAAAACGTGAAATGTGACAGGGTAGTATGACGTGTATTGTATGAAAATGGGACGCAAAAGATCGGTGCAATACCTTTTTGAAACTGTTCATTTTATGTTGCTAGAACTGCCACTTGGTTGAGCAAATTCCTGTCCGACCACCCAATTAGTTATACATCCAAACCTATACTGGTTAAAAACCATTTCTTGCCTCGTACCAATTGTCGTCATATTAAAAATAACTCGCGACCGCATTCAAAGTTTTGGTTCCTGTTTAAAAAATAGAAAGAGCGATTATAGCTGACAAGCCCGATCGAAAATAAGCATCATGTAATTATTATTAACAGAGTTATTATTGTTATGGTGACAATTAGTATGCGACGAGAATTGGTCTCTAACCAGTATAGTCTGACTATAGATCCCCGTTTGTTTGTACCCGACCCCCACACTGATTTTAATAATGGTAGTATTTAATGTGATAAAAAGTGCACTAAACTTAGTCAATTCATTCATTCATTTATAATTTCTGACTTGAATGTGACCATAGTGGCCCTAACACTGGCGTACATTTCGTCTTTCACGCTTAACGGACTTTCTATTCTACCACTGCGCCATGTACACTATGGCAAGTTGATTTCCTCAGACAACATTGTGGTGTAGTTCATCCTATTCCCTAACTGACCGATAATTCCGTAAGTGACCATAATGTTGACAGTTTAGAGTTATATCCTTTGCACACTTGTACATAGAAACTACACCGCTTGTTAAATCCATGTGATAGGCAAATTTGTAATTGACATTATTTTCTTTGCTTGATTCGACATTGATAATATTAGAAGCAGACGACATACTGTTTTCTCCATACAGACATGTGAAGTCGTGATACATCCCGTGGACTTGTCCAGGACCTGTCGTGAAGTTGTGATACACCCCTTGGACATGTCCAGGACCTGTCCTTTGCACTGGAAACTTCTATTTTTAATGAAATGCAGACGACAACGGTCTAAGGGTCCTACCCAGGAATAATCAGGTTGGAAATTATAAATCAATAAATCAACTAAGTTCAGTGCATTTTTTATATCATTTGTGCATTTCGACTTTTAAATGGGGTTATGGGGTGGTTTGCAAACAACTAGAAGGTATATTCAGACTAAAAATCATACAGATAATGTCGGCATTCAACACCGACTAGGTTATTTCAATAATGAACGTCACTTTTTAAAGTTTGATTCTACATACCTTTAATTGGCAAGTATTCACTTCATCTAGATTCTTATGTATCCAAATTTCTGTGGTAGGTCATTATTAAGACGCACGGAGAAGTGCATACTGCAAAATCTATGTCAAATCACAGACATTTTTTAATCTAAAAGTGTGATCTAGTACAATCCGGACTGAATATTACGCGCTGTGATGTCACAATTAAAGCTGCGCATATTGATAAACAAATTCGTACTACCCTGTATTGTGACGATTCAACTGAAAGTGCTCTTTTCTTGACTAAAGTTTAGTACCTGGCCCCTGTGCCAGATTTAGGACAAATAAGGCCCTGTGTTAGTTAAGTTATGAGTCCCCTTACTTCGTCGTACATTATTATATTTTTTTTTTTGGCCAAGAAGATGGACCCCCCCCCGGCCAACAGGGGCATTATGTTTAAGAACAACTAAGCACAATGATAAATCCGTTACTGCCTGGCCCCCATTGTAAAATGCCATAGAGATCGATAATTTTCCCTCAGGAAGTTTCTTAACGACAGTTAAGATGAAGAACATTCAATAACAAGGACTTAATAGGTTTTGCTTAAAGAAAATTAGTGTTAAATTTAAAAAAGCCATTTATATTTAATTTAAAATGAGTAAATGTGCATAAATGATCCATGTGACTTGAGCTATAGATTGGTTACTTAACTGATCAATGGTATACTGCAATACATGTATATGCTACGCTAAAGTTGATTGAATGTTGCAGCGCTTGGCTGAGAGGTCACTTTAAATAGCTTAGGAACAATTGTAGGTCAAAAGCGTTGGCATTCTGTAACTGACGACATTTGTCTTAGTTGACATTAAATAAGAAGTGAAACTGTAATACCAGAAATCGACCTTTAAATTTTGGTCTAACTTTTATTAAATGTAGTTGACTGAAAAAGGCTAACGCGGAACATGTGAACCAATGGGAACCAATGGAAAAATTTTGATGCAATAATGTACACGTTGTGTCTCGTTTTCAAAGTCCATCAAGGAAACAAGGAAAATTATTTACATTTTTAAAAAAAAAAAACTGATCGGAACAATATGGGTGAAATTTAAAATGGCATTAATACCAGATATTTCTGTTGTAATATTTAGTTGATTTTGGTTTGGCTGATTTTGAGACGAAATGGTTTCCTTTTCCATTTCCTTTTTCCGTATACTTAGCAAATGGAGCCATATCACTGGGTGGATTTTTATCATATCTAGCATCTTCGCTAGCCAAGGTTCCAATATGTTAACCCTATCTACACTTTGGCAATATCTAATGAATATGCCACCGCATCCAATCAAAATTAAGTTTTTCAAATTTGAACACTGTTCCTACATGATCGATACAAGGGGAGCACACAGCTTGGATTGACTGATAAATAAGCAATTTTCAAGTGCAAATACCTTTCACCCAAATAGACATAGTCATACTTTCGATTTTAAACTTACAAAATATCCTTTTTATGTCAATTGCCACCACCATTTTTCGTCTGATGTACAATGCACCACGCTACTGGTTAGTTATAGTTTTATACTAAGGGAGGCAACACATGAAATCTAATAGATGTCGCTAGGACAAAGCACCGATATAGCTATTTCGGGCCGCTAAGGTGTAGATAGGGTTATCAGAATCTTGGCTAGCGAAAATGCATATATAGCAGCTTCAATGGACGTGATCCTTCGAAAATATGTTGTCATTCTGGTTCTGAATTGTTCCAGTTATACTGAAACTATTTATTTTTTAAACTTAGAACCAAGTGTGATGTGATGTGATTATGAGTTATAACTTAGCTTTAACAATTTTTCAGTAATATCGCTACGATGTCTGCAGTGTGGCAGTTAATAGTGATGCCTAGCACTGAGGCATCATGACGCAGAAATGTAGCATGATGTCCCACCCAGTCACATTATCCTGACACCAGGCTGACCAGTCCTAACGCTAACCTCTTAATGCTGAACGTCAAGCGAGGAAGCTGTTAGTACCATTTTTTGTAAGACTTTGGTATCACTCGACCGGGGATCGAACCCACGACCTCCCGAATCCGATGCGGACGCCCTAACCACTAGGCCATCGGCGCGGTTTAGAGTCAAGTGTGACCTAATAACAAGAAGCGTTGACGTTACATCTAATAATATTTGGATGGCCATACAACCTGTATGGTCCCCTTTACTTTGCTCAAAATTAGCGAGTGGTTTTCAAAAAGAATTAGGTAACTTATTTTATTGGTTATTGGCGCCATACTTAATTAAAAACGTTTTAAAAAACCCATAAAAAATATTGACTGCTGGCTTTTAAAGGGTTTTTTAAATGATTGTTTTATTATTCGTGACTTCAGTCTTTCACATGTAAGGATGTCCAAGGTGACTGAGTGATCTAATGTACCAGCCTTTGCAGGTTACTAACAACTCACCTCTGTCCGAGTGGATTCTATTCTCGGCTCCGCCAACCTGGGTATGTGAGAAAGCTTGCCAGAGGCTTCCCGGGGGTCGGTGGTTCTTCCCATGGTTTTCCAGGATTCTTCGTCCAAAAATATCTGGCAACCATGTATAGTCAGTCACGTGATGAACTATAGCGCCAAACCCACAAAACCGGACCTTCGTATGCAAGATCATCATCTCGATTCTCTTCGTTAACGCTTTAGATATTAGATGGATTCTGTTTTGTTTGTTTGTTGTTGTTTTTTTTTTGTTGTTGTTTATTTTTTGTGGTTTTGTGCCTTTATTGCTGTTGTGGTACTTTTTGTTTGTTTGTTTGTCTTTTTATTTTCGTGTTTTGTTTTGATTTTTTTTGTTTAAGATTTCGTTAAGTATTTCTCGTTCGCTCCACAATCAGTTTTGTTTCGAAAAAGGATTAGAAAAAATATTCATTTTTAATGATTCCTGACCTAACCTCAACCTGATATGAGGCTCAGGCATTGCCGTGTGTCTTCGACGTTCGTCTTCCTTCAGTTTCTTAACCTTTTCTGATCTAGTCTTTATTCTTGGTTTGGTTCTTACCAATGTGTATGTGGAGGAGAAATTTAAATCCGTACCTTCTCACTAAACGATGAATGTCAACATTTTCTATATAAAAGATAAGATGGTGTTAGTGGGTAAATTGTTGCATTTACCGCCTCATTAATGTATGTGTATTTGTTGTATATGTACGTGCTTCCGAATAAAACTAGTCTGAAGGGTGTTGAGAGGCTTCCATGTAGACCCCCTTTAATGTAATGCCAATGGTGTTTCTTGTTTATGAATAACACTATGGGAGGTTTGCGCTACTGCTGCTGTGCTATATAACCGCAATATAGTTCCAACGCCCCTCAGAAGAGCGGATACCATCTTGCTGTAGTCAACACGGCTAGCTAGGCCGCTAGTTCCTCCTCGACAAAAAAAAGTTACGAAACTTAACGAAAACGGTCAATGGAATCGTGTCATTCTGTGTCGCGGCCAGTAGCCACAGTGCCACCTACCTGTCTGCCAACTTACAGAACTCTTGGACAACTCATTCAGATAGTAAGCTGGAGTCTGAATAATTTTTTTTCTTCATATTTTTCATGTATATTTGGTACCATTTATCACCGTCATCATAATCAACATCAATAATCATCATGCATTAGACATTATCAATAACGTAATTAATATCATCTGTGTCGCCAATACAACTACTCTCATCATCATCGTCTTTTTGTTGTTCTTGTTGTTGTTGCTATTATTATTATTATTATTATTATTATTATTATTATTATTATTATTATTATTATTATTATTATTATTATTATTATTATTTATGTTATTTAAGTGCACAATGGTTTAATGGTGAATTGATATTAATATTAATAACAATAATGATATATTTATATACATGTAAGATAAGCTAGCAGTCTTGTATTACGTGACTTTCCAAAGAATATTGAGAGAAAATGAATTGATATTTATAGATTTTGAGAAGTATCACATAAACGTATACCCTAAAGAATCATCTGTATTATACTCGTATGTCCAAACATAAAGAGATAGACCTTTTATATGATACTTTTATATGATACTTTTCTTGTTTGCTACATATTCCTAGTCGGATTCTATTTGATCTCTACGGTACATATTTGACGCGTCATATGTTAATTCCACTATTAATCAGCTGAGCTTTATTGAGCTGATTCGTTTCGAATGTGTTTCAGTCCTTTTTCAGTACAGTAACCGTTCGAATCAGATATATGCGTCTCATTTCTATTACGTCATAGGCCAGATATACTCATCGGTGAGACACCAATACGTATTTTGGTCAGATACGTCAACAAATTAAAATGGGTAGCTAGTTCAGGTGTTTGAGCCCGAAGTGTAACACAGATTGTTAGAAATTATTTTTATTTGTATTTTAAACAAGAGTAGTTTAAATGCAGATAACATATTCGTACTTTTACAACGTTGGAGGGCGACATATTCCAATGAATTCGAAAATTGTTCTATTTTTTAAAAATACAAATAAAAAGGTTTAGTGTGACTGTATCTCTCCATATTAACGAAGCAAACTTGTATCTGATAGCGTAAGGTTCCACCTATCCTAGGTAGTATTTTACATGAAATAATAATCAAACTTTTTATGTAAGCTTAAAAAATCCTGACCAACATAAATATTTGACTAAAAAAATATTTCTATTAGAGAAGTGATACGACGTCAGAATAGTTAATCTACATTATTTATCAAATATGATATGCAAGTTTTTTTCATTTAAATCTCAAACTAATTGTGCGATGAGTGACGTCAACTCATATAAGGTCATATGATGCATGATGATTGGCTGGGTTTGTTAATACCAAATATGCTGAAATTATAAACAATTTGCTTTTCGTTCACACTTGACAACTAGGCTTATTTCACCATGCGAGTGACTTCGGCGATTTTCGTCCTTATCGTCATTATTTCTTATACCTGTTATCACTTCTATAGGTTGTATTTCCAGAGTTTAATGAAGCTTAGTATTTAAAATAATGACTTGCAGACCCAACAAAACTCAACTATGCTGAACATTTGCATATCCACATATAGTTCAGATGAAATTCCTTCACCGTTATTTAATAGCTTATAACTCGAGTAAATTTGCATATAACAATGATTCTGATCTACCGCAGCATAATGCGCATGCGGATCAGAATCTATATTGTTTGTTCTACAAATTACTCCGAACAAATTGCATAGATCCAGACCTGCCGGCGGATTATGCAACGGCAAATCTGGGTCTGAACCGTTTGCAGTCGGACACTCTTAGAAGTGAGTAAAGACGGTGCATTTATGAGCCTTCCTGGCATTTGAATTGTTACATACATCCATACTAATATTAGAATTTATATTTGTATAGAACTTAATAAATCAATAATTTGGCTTAGGAGCGATGGTTGGCTGCTTAGATGTGTCTTTGGAAAATCTACTAGCTCCCATTTTGCTGGGCATGATAAGCCTAATATTTATGCTAAAAAAAACCTATTAAAACCGACACAACGAAACAAAAACATACATACATACATACATACATACATACATACATACATACATACATACATACATACATACATACATACATACATACATACATACATACATACATACATACATACATACATACTGTATGCCCTCGATGTAAATTATGTTAATGTATGCATGCTCATGAGATCAATTGACTGATTGCACCGAACATGTTTATTTCTCTATTTGCATCAAGACGATTTCTGAAAGTACTGCTTTTTAGCAATTTTGTTTGCATTTAAAACTCAAATGGCCAATCAGGTAATGATTATTAAAATCAATTTTGCTGTTTGTCCTTTTGCACTTGTCGAAGACCAGAATGTTTAGGCAGTGTGCGCGTTCTTCAGACTGTCCATCCATACGTCATGCGTATGTTATAGTTTAATCCTCGAAACTTATTGGAGGGAAACAACCAATCCGATTAAAATGAAATCTCCACTCTCTTACTAGAAGATCTGACAGCGACTGCTTACGGGTCTAGTTCTGGTAACCTATTTTATTACCATAATCGCTAATTATATCAGCCAATCAGATGCAGTTTTATACATTCGTGTTTGGAAGACTGAGCAGTGTGTCCGAGGAGCATCAGTGTGTGCCAAACGATCTGATTCACTTTTAAATTTCTGAACGGTGCATTTCAATTGGCCAATTCAAAGATCACAAGAGCATGACTCCTATGCAGTCGCTGTCAGATCTTCACGTTGGACAGTGGGGATCTGATTTTAAAATAATGAAACATGACCTAGTTTTATCCTGAGGTCTAATGCTCTCGAGTAAAATTTATACACTTCGAACATCCGTTATGTCCGTTTTGGCGGCCAGCTTGAAAATCTTGGTATCGCTACTCCTCTCGAAAAATTGGTCATACGTTAATATGTTTTCCATTTAAAAGATTTCTTATGACATATAGACGGTCGCAAATAAATATGGTGTAGATTTGGTATTCAGTGTGGCCAGTAATCCGGTGGTTTTCGAGATCATCCCAGCTGCTTTCATTTCCCATATACACACTACTGTACTTCACGATCTGAAATATATTTCTTTTTGCTTTAGTCTTTGTCGGTACATTTACTTGTCAAAACTTTGGCGATAGTTTACCAGAAATAATTTGTGTATGTTCCACCTGAACATTTTTCAAAGAAGTATAGAAGCAGATTGTCTTTTAAATTAGCGATATTTTCTTTGAATCCCCCCCCCCAGGTTTTATATTTTTTGCAACCTTTACATTTCCCTAAATTAAGGCCCTCGTGTAATTTATTGCTTTATTTAAAGTCTCCATTTAAAATTGCAATATTGTATTTTTTGTTGTCTTTTATTTTCTTCTCCATCAAAGTCAAGCTGTTACCTTATCCAGTATTCTGGCATGCGCCCAATTAACGTCATTAATATCTTAAAATAGTTTCATGAAATATGTGAAACACATGTTATGGCACACTCCAGAGTTTTAAGAGTAGTGGTAGCCATGTTTGGCTAATTATCTAGGCTTATAACTTTGGCCAAATGTGATAGGATATGCTGTTTGAGACTTCTGTATTAATACTGTGAAATACATCAGCAAGAGATGGTTCACTGTTTCTCATAAATCATGTTGGAATTTGCTTTAAACCGAATTATGAACACAGATTCATCCTGGTTTACCCTTGTTGAGCTTTAAAGTGTAGCAATTCAAATTTGCTCGTACAATATATTTGTAAACGTTTCAATGAAAGGTTTGTGACATATTGGGTTTTATACACCTAAAGTATCAGTTATTTGCCATTACGAATGATAATCTTAGGTAAATTCTCTGTTAGAATTGTGTAAACCAGTCCGCTGCTGCGTACAAAATCAGAACGAATATTTCCAAGGAGTAGGAAGATTTTCACCCACCCACCCAAATACACACAAATATGTATGTATGTATGTATGTGTGTGTGTGTGTATATATATATATATATATATATATATATATATATATATATATATATATATATATATATATATATATATATATATATATTAAAGTAACTCTTTACTGCCTATTGGATTATTTGACGCAATTTATACGAAATTATTACCCTAGTAAAACGTAGCATAAATACGTAATCTGTCAATATGGTGTCATTTTGGCATGTAGAGCGTTGGTGTAAGTGATGGTATTTGTTAGCAGAATTTAATTCTGCTACTTGTATGAGCACAACAACTATGTACAATGAAACTGGCTTTCGTTGTAGAGCAATTTCCTGACAATAATAGGATAAATAATCTGTCAGTGTCCTTCTACTTGTACGGAGAAATTGATTACTTGCGCTAGATTAGAGGTGTCGCTATTCCAATTATCGTATACAGGGTTTTCGTACTGTTTTATGCGTCTTGAAGCAATGAAACTCCCAGGGAAAATACCTTAGCAAATCTGAATTCAATGTATGTATGTATGTATGTATGTATGTATGTATGTATGTATGTATGTATGTATGTATGTATGTATGTATGTATGTATGTATGTATGTATGTATGTATGTATGTATGTATGTATGTATGTATGTATGTATGTATGTATGTATGTATGTATGTATGTATGTAGTACAAACACATTTACATTGTGCAAATTAAAACTAAAATTTCACATATGTAAAAATTTAGAATGGTAAAATAATGTTAAGAAGATAACCCAACCCCTGCAAAAAAAAACCTTCAGTACAAAAGAAAGATGAAAAATAAAGGATCAAGATGTTAGTATCCTGTAAAACACAAAAATAATAAAGGTGCCAAAGTATAAAATGCTTGTGTTACTAGTCTATGCTCTTAAAATAAATAACAGAAAAGAGTGAAAAGCAAACAATTTTGAAAAACTCAACAAATAATTTATTTCCCTTGAATGCAAAGTAAAAATATAAATAATAAGGAACTGCGGTATTACAAATCAAATCCCAAATAATCGTAGAATTACAGATTATTGTACTAATAATTAAAAGTCCTGAAAAAAAGTAAGTAGAGGTCCAAAATAAATCCAAGACTTAAGGAGGTGATGCTTATGTGGTAGTTTGTAGAGTGTTGGTGTGTCAGCAGTATATTTGTTGAAACAAAGTAACATAGTTCCATGTTTGAATTCACAATACATTCCTGTGTATGTCCTGTGTATGTCTCTGTTCAAGAATTTTTTTTTTATTTCCAGAGAAAATAATCACATGAATTTAATAATTGAAAATAGATTCCAGCCCGGAATAATACTGGACACAACATATAATGCAACTGATTGTGTTAGAACTTAGAGCACAATGAATTTTCCTCTCAGTTACAAGACCTTAGTCACAATTAACATTTTCTACTTACTCCCACCCCTCACAACTATTACTTATGGGGGGAAAAACCCTCTAGAGTGATCCTGATGTTTAAAATAGAAAAACATTAGTTATTATTAGAAACCAGAACCTGGACTAAGTCAAATACACTAAGGAATTTACAATTAAAAAAAAACTAGACGTAGACCCAAAATAGGCATATTTATTTATATCAATAATAATTTTGGTTTTTAGCTACGTTTTAGTTAAACAAATCGAATCAGGTCAAGCAGAACTGAACTCAATTTTGGACAAGGTCAAGTCCAACACACAATGTTACATTACAATAGCATGTAGCGAAAATTTGTTGTTTTTTTTAAAATTAATAAACAATGCAAATTATATATATATACTTCAGTGATCATAGTCATGTGACCTTTGCAACTGACAAATCAGACAGCGACTTGCATATTTATGAAAGCGTTAAGCCTTTGTTTTCTTTTTATGCTTATTTTAAAAGGCTACCACACCATTAATATCAACGACTGCATATGAATGACTATATAATGTTTGAGAACTATTTTTCCTTTTACATCATTACATTAAGACCTGTACATGTTTTTCTTAGTTGCATAAATTGTGGCAAAAATAGTTGATTATGTTAATTAGAATATAATCCAACCCTGTAGTTAGAAATGTCATGCAGAACTCCTTACACCGATTACACTCGTTATACCGATTACACTCGTTATACCGACAAAATATATTGTGGGTCAAGCCTTAAACGTCATTATAATAAAATGTAACAATACGGATGCGTTAAATCATGCACTGCTGGAAACCGTAATATAGAGCTGTAATATATATGGTGGCGCGTTTCGAACTCTCTTTTCTTTTTGGGTTGATTAAATAGTATCTTGCCTTATTTCTGTGTGCTGTTCTTGAAATCTTAAATTTTTCTAAACGAATCGATTCAAATCTCAGTCTGAGGTGTTCAGATCCCAAACGTAGGATCAATTGTTTTAGAAGTAACTATAGTCATGGTACTACTTCTTATCAAACTCCATGTCCCACAACCGCAATTCAGCAACAAGTTATTGTTGAACTTTGTAGAAAATATATCAAACATAATATTAAGATAAGTGAGAAAAAAAATTATAAGTGAAACATTGTAAACCAGTTATTGAACTTTTAAGATTTGTAACTGAAGCAAATTTTGTCATCTACCACTAAATCTAGGAAAACACGATGAAGTGTGGATGGTGGCAAGTAATTAGAAATAATGGGTTGCAAAAGAATAGAAAACATGAATAAAATGGTATCTTGAGAAACAGATTTAATACATTAATACAACAGATGCGAAACTATTGATTGTTGCATAAATTGTGATCTAAAAGCTGTACCTAGTATGGAAATATAAAGCTTACATTATAGTTGCGTTTCACTTTACTAACATTAAGGAACTTATTTGTGAAAGCAGAAAGTATTGACACTAAAGCCTACAATTTACTAGCTACAGTACTGATATAATAGGCAGTGAAATATTCAGTGGGATGTCAACACCCGAGAAAGATATCTAGCAGAAACGACCAGTAAACATAAAACACACTTAATCGACAAGGAGAAAATGCTTAGTGCACTTGAGAAATTATGTAAAATTCAAACTCAAAACAACTGCTCCATTGAAAATCTTTGGATGATTCGTAGTCTTACAAAGGACTACATGTATTTATATCATTAACATATGCCAGTAAATAGCTAAGAAAAAAAAAACAATTCTTCTTTTAAATCCGAAATATTTCCAAAAGGCGGGTCATTGGCCCGAATATCTTTCACCACACCCCATTTAACCATCATACTGGCCTACGTGATAAGCGTCCAACACGTGATTAAATGTTCATAAATATAATTTTGTTTGTAATATTCGAAATCAATTGGTGAAAACACAAGTTTTTGTGTTTAAAAAAAATCCGAATAATATTTCATGAAAATGTAAACATGCCTTTAATCTTATTAAGTTCATAACAATACTGCTTGGGAATTTCCGTACATTCCTTTCTGGCGGAAACTACTAAAGAACCTAAACAGTGCAAAACTATTGTAGTACGTACCACCGGAAAAATACTGCGATAAAACTTATAATCGTCTTGTGTCTGCTCTGACACCTGCGAAGTACGGTACCGCCAAGAATGTGTGGGTATGGTCGATGGAGTGTTCACGGGTTTGACCAATGAAAGTTGGGAGTGCTCTGAGTGTTGAGTTACAAATTTCTCAACTGGAATGTTTGACAAAACCCTCTCTGAATTCGGCAATAGTGCCACCTTCCTAAGTAATTGTACCCAAAGAGACAGAGAAATTAGTTTCAGCGATCCAACGACAACATCATCACAAAATAAACAATGCAAATCATCTACTGCAGATGTTCTACCTGGACAGAGATTCTATCTACTTTTGAGAACTCCAGTAAATTGTCGATCTATTAAAGGATCTGGGAAGAAGGAGATACTAAATAATATAATAGCATCAATGCAAGCAAACATCATTATTTGAAAAAAAGTCCTAACTAGACAAATGCGTGCTATTAGCAGAGGTTTTCCCGGTTAACTGCAAGGTCTATCGCAAAGACAGTACAGATGGTAGTCAACTGGCGGTGTGTTTGTACTGGTCTCGGATCACTACTTGAGGTGTGAACCCGAATGACTCACTGGAGATAGAAACTGTGAGATGCTATGGGCCAAAACTCATTGGAGATAGTAACTGTGAGATGGTATGGGCCAAAACTCATTGGAGATAGTAACTGTGAGATGGTATGGGCCAAAGCTCATTAGAGATAGTAACTGTGAGATGGTATGGGTCAAAGATCATTGGATATAGTAACTGTGAGATGGTATGAGTCAAAGCTCATTAGAGATAGTAATTGTGAGATAGTATGGGCCAAAGCTCATTAGAGATAGTAACTGTGAGATGGTATGAGCCAAAGCTCATTAGAGATAATAACTGTGAGATGGTATGGGCCAAAGCTCATTAGAGATAGTAACTGTGAGATGGTATGGGCCAAAGCTCATTAGAGATAGTAACTGTGAGATGGTATGGGCCAAAGCTCATTGGAGATAGTAACTGTGAGATGGTATGGGTCAAAGATCATTGGATATAGTAACTGTGAGATGGTATGGGCCAAAGCTCATTAGAGATAGTAACTGTGAGATGGTATGGGCCAAAGCTCATTAGAGATAATAACTGTGAGATGGTATGGGTCAAAGATCATTGGATATAGTAACTGTGAGATGGTATGGGCCAAAGCTCATTAGAGATAGTAACTGTGAGATGGTATGGGCCAAAGCTCATTGGAGATAGTAACTGTGAGATGGCATGGGCCAAAGCTCATTAGAGATAGTAACTGTGAGATGGTATGGGCCAAAGCTCATTGAAGATAGTAACTGTGAGATGGCATGGGCCAAAGTCAAGATGAAAGGCATATCCGATGTTAACGTTGGATCCTTCTACAAACTACCGTCCAAGACTGACCCAAGCAACTCAGCACTCCATATCTGTCTCTTATGGATTCTTCGTGGCTCACACTTATATATGGGAGGCAACTTGAACATCCCAGATGTAGAATGAAAATGCCAGACCCTGGTGTCACATACTAAAACAGCCTCCAGTACCAATTGCTACAAACGGTTACCAAAGATGCCTACCTGGAGCAAGTTGTTGATGCAACTACAGGAATCAAAGAATATTCATCAAACATCCTTGACCTCTTCTTCACTAACAGCAAGACATGCATCAATAAATATGAAGTAATCCATGGTATTGGTGACCACGAAGCGGTCTTTATTGAGTCTAGCTTACGTCCAGTTAAGGTAAATAAGCCTCTTGGTCATGTTTACCTGAACAAGAAAGAATTCTACAATCAACTTCGCGAAGAGCTGCGATATTACTACGAACCGCTCATACGAGAGACGAAATATTGTCTCAATAAAGAACATGGGAAACCTTCTAGAGGACACTTAATATATTGATGGACAAATCTCTGGAAGAAAAAATCAACAAACCTTTGATAGATAAATCTTATTAATTACAACAAAGAAGACACAACACACTCTTCACTCAACAGACTGTTACAGGAAGGGCACAAGATTGTATGTAGAGTGCAGAAATAAATTTCAGCAACTGGAGGAACACGCTTAATGGAGATATATAGAGAACCTCATTGGACATGCGGACCCAGACCAATGAACATCAACCCAACAAAAAAAAAGCTGTTCTGGAAATAAACAATGTTCCCTATAAAGACGAATATGATGTAACCCTCGTGAAAGAACGCGAGAATCTTCATTAGGAAAGAAAGGACAGCGCCAACATATTGAATAGGCAATGTCAATCCGTCTTCACCTAGGATATAAGAGTGATATCCCCGCCCACAGTGAGAACCCTTCCCACCATGCTAAATATAACAGTCACCACAGAGGGTGTAGGCAGTTTACTACTGAAGCGAAACCCACAGAAGGCATCTGAACCGGCCATTATAACAGCAAGGTACTGGAAACAACTAGTAAAAGAGTGTGAGCCATTGGTGTACCTTATATGATAGAAGTGGCTTTCAACAGGATTATTCTCAGCAGTGTTAGAAACTGACAATGTGACAGCCACATTCAATAATGGGAAAGATACAAAGCTGGCAATTACCACACCCATTTCCCTTACATGCATATGTTGAAAGCTGCTAGAGCACAGCATAGTTATGAACATAAAACGCCAATTGGACGCACATCATATCCTTAGAAACTGTAAGCATGGCTTCTGTGCCAGGAGGAGCTGCGAGACTCGGATTCTATCACTGGTGGATGAGCTGCCCAAAGGCCTAGACATGGAAACAAAACGGCCTTAAGGTCCTCGACTTCAATAAGGCTTTTGTTTGTGGCCTTCATGAACGACGACTTAAAAAATGTGACAACTACAGACTTCGGGGTAACACTCTTTCATGAATCAGGGGGTTCCTGACAGATCGCAGAGAGTAACAGTTCATGGATCAATATTTGAGCCATTTCTAGTCATCAGCGGTGTGCCTAAATGCAGTGTGCTGGGACCCATCCTCTTTTTGGTCTTCATTAACGACCTTCAAAACACCGTTCAGTCCAACACGAGGTTGTTTACCGATGACTTTATAATCTATCGACAGATCAAAGCTGAGAGCGACTGCAGGATTGTCCAAGATGACCTGGTTAAACTGACAGTGCGGGAAAATTTATGGGGTATGGTCTTTCATCCATAAAAAATGTAGCATCTTTAAAGTATGCTGGGAGAAATCTACACTCATCTACGCTCATGGGCCACATCCTTCATATAGAGGATGTCACGAAGTACCTAGGAGTAGAACTATCCAAGGACATGTCGTGGAAACATTATATTGACAAGATAGTTAAGAAAGGAACAATACACTAGAGTGTTTTTGAATCCGTAGTGAGTCAACAAAGACCAGGCTTCGAATACTACTCAACCTCCATACCAAGGATCAGATACACAAGCTGGAAATGGTACTGCGAATGGCTGCTAGACATATCATGTATATGAATATCAACAGCATCTTCGCAATGGTAAACTACCTACAATGGGGATATCTGGAATCCAGAATAACCAAGGCACAATTGACTATGTTATATAGGATCGGCGACATTCCTGTTTCAAGCGAAGCTAGAGCGCACAACATCAAGTACTATCAGTACATATCTACCTCTATAAACAGCGATAAGACAACAATAATAATAATAATAATAATAATAATAATAATAATAATAATAATAATAATAATAATAATGAGGACTTTATATAGCGCCTAATCTTTAGAAACTCTAAGCGCTTTACAAACTTTGACAATGCTTAAAAAGAAGATAAAAAACAAACCATATATAATAAAATTAATTAAAAACACCACACAAATTAGAAACAGAAAACATACTGTAAATTTTTAAGGCAAGGATACGTTAAAAAGGATACATTATTACGTCATTATGACTGTTCTTGCAGTTAAAATAGGCGGGTTTTAAGGGCGCTCTTGATCACTGTGTCTTTGTGTCTAAGTGTAGTGGGCAATTCGTTCCACGTTGCTGGGCCCTGGTATGCAAAAGAACGTTATCCATCTGATTTCAAATTCATAGGGAGAATATTGAGAATGCGAGTGTCGGAAGAGGGGCGTAAGCATCTTGCAGGTGTATACACAGGGGTGAGGTCAGATAGGTATGTTGGACTGGAGCCCGTCAGTGAAACGTAGCAGAGAGAAGAAATTTTGTGTTTAATTCTGGATCGTATGGATGACCAGTGTAGGGTACAGAGCAGGGGAGAGGCATACTCTGATCCGGGTATTCTAAGGATGATCTGAGCAGTGGTGTTTTGAACTTTTTAAAGTTTCTGAAGTAGATATTGAGATGACCCAGACAGAATTGAATTACAATAGTCCAGTCTTAAAAGTACTAAGGAACACACAAGTGTTTTGTGGCATCAACTGACAGATACTTGCGAATGGAGCTGATGCGTCTCAGTTCAAGATATGCAGCCCGGCATATGTTCATGACATGTTGATGTAATGAGAGAGTACTGTCAAGAGTGGCACCGAGGTTTCATACTGATTGCTTGAATTTAATGTTGGTGTTGCTAATATTTATTGTCTAAGGTAAAGGATGTGATCAAGATGGCTTCAGTTTTATCATCATTCATCTGCAGCTTGTTACAGTTTCTTCCTCCGTACAGTTGGCAGTTGACACTCCTTACCAGAAAATAGTTGTAGAAGCTCCTAGCTTGGTATCGTTAAAAAAGAAACCTCTAGGCCATAAGCCAGATAAGAGTAGGACCTAAGAATTGCCAAAGCTATGGCGGCTGAAGTACATTTACTTTGCCGCCACGGTAGCCAGACAGATCTGGGACGAAGGGACGAAAGCGAACCTTGGCAAAACTTTCCCGACTTCTTCCTTTACTAATATCTGTATCTATCTATCCAATTACTCTGTTAATTATTCTTTCTCCCGTACACCATCCCACCACTGTCGTGAATAGTTAACGGAGACTGCAATATAGATATTTATATTTTGACTGGTTTGCTGACGTTCATTGGGGAGGGGGGATAGGACTGTAAGTGCGCATATTTTCAAGCTCATGGTATTTATCCAATGTCAGACATACATTTCGGCTTGTTGAGAGATTATGCATATGATGTATTTCTTATATCATCCACATATAATGATGCTGACTGCTGATCGGTGGTGGAAGCAATTAGCTTTTTATACCGCTTTAGAGTCTAACGTTGGCACATGGTGAGCAAGGCGGATAATTATCTAAAACTGCAATTACTTTATGAGGATTTTGTTGTTTTGTTTTTGTTTTGAAAATTTCAAAAATTTGAAGGAACAAAGAAAGAGCATTTCGTCTGCAAGACTATTTTACCCATGGTTGAATCAAATTTAAAATGTATGGAAAGGGGTGGTGTTCAGAAATTTCAACAAGGTCATGGCTTTACTCGAAAGGGCACCAAAGCAAAACTATGTGTCTGTTTACTTAGATCGTGCAAAATACTCAACAAACGTGCGCAAGAATAAAACGAGCGCAAAAATTTGAAGTGACAAGTGACTGTACATGGCCGGATGGGAGGTGAGGTGAAATTCAGGAATCACCCAGGCTAACGAATACACTCGTACAGTTACTTGTCAGTTGAAAATTAACCATCATTTTATTCTTACTCACGTTTGTTGTGAATAGACAAACCGACTTTTGCATTATGGTGCACTTTCGAAGAAAGTCAGTGTCTGCCCTTCCCCCCAATACTTGACGTGATGGGGCCTTGCTTTACGTTTTTTGTTTTGTGTGGGCATTGTTTTGTTTTGTTCTTTATTTGTTTGGTTGTTGATTTTTAGCCTGGGGGAGGGGTCGTAAAGCATGGATAAATCAGCGTAACTATCTTAAAACTGGATGCAGATTATTTACGTTTCAAATAATCTTCATCCTAAAATAATATCAAGACAATACGATATTTGAACAAAGGAAACCAAATATTCCCACTTAAACAAGGAAATATTTTCGATCCAAAATATGAGCCCTTTTCCTTGCTGCCAGTACGGCAGACCAGGGCGGCTAATTTTGTATTATGCCCTGTTTATAAGCAAGTAAAACTGTGAGATCCAAAACGGAATAACGGGTTTAACTTGACTAAGAACAGATTTAAATTATAAACCTAATTGTACAACCTACGTATCGCGCTTATCCATCTATACAATATGGGAGCAATTTAGAAGGAAAGATAGTAGCTTTTGTTGTTGTTGTTGTTATTGTTGTTGTTGTTGTTGTTGTTGGGCTTTACGCCATTTTTCAGCACACGATAGGCTATTCATGGCGGCCAGTATTAATGGTGGAGGAAGAAACCGGGAAATCACCGGAAAGAATCACCGACCCACGAGAAGAAAGATAGTAGCTGCTGCAATGTAAATGTGGGGAGATTTTCAAACATCACACCTGCTGTTACGGCATATCTGTTTTAGATTAGAATGTTTTTTTTTTTATTATTAGCAATGATTTCAATACTTAAACTGGCAATCTGCCATGTATTTAACAAAATACAGGTGAAACAAATGCTTGATAAATGGCCTGGCAGATTTTGAAGCTGCTGAAAAGAATCCATGCTTCTAATTTAACGCGTTTCCTCGAATACATTTTTGAAAATGAACATCATAGAAGGTAAACGCATGATCGAATGCCTAAAATATCGTGTAAAAAAATTCTGAAAAGAAATATGGAAAGGTGATATTAGTTTTTGCATTGTAGTTTGTGCCAATTTCCTTTCTTATGTCTACTAAGGATACAAGTACCGTATATACCCTAAAGAAAATATATTTAGTATGACGAACCTCTCATTTAAAAAAAAAAATTAAATATTTACCAAGGATGACATTGTTTCATACTAAGCTCCGATTTTTTAAAAAAAATTACTAGGCTAGACCCATGGTTTTGTCCTGGGGAAAAAAGCATATATCCTCAATGTTTAAAAATATTTTCCTTTAAAAAGAAAAAAAAACTTGTCGAGATTTTCCTAGTGTGATTTGGAAGAAAGCAAAGGCCCGTCATTTGGGGAAAAATATAAATCAGTTGGGAATCAAATTTAAGGTGTAAATTCGACATGATTTTGAAATATTTTAAATTGGAATTTGTCCATTTGCATTTGGAGTCATGCCTGATAGCACCCACTCCTCAATCATAGATGACAGTTATGAATTTGTCCATCTAAAAATTATTAAAATCTATCCCTCTTTACAGATTAAGGCATTCAGTGTTTTGTTATAATTGTTTGGTCTTGGCTGCATATTTAGAAACAAGCTTTCTAGTCTTTTATCAGCATTTCACTCTAAGTCATCTGCACATTTGCATCAAACCAACATAACCAGATTCATTTAGTTGTCAAGCTTATAAGAGGCTGCAAAAATGTGGAGACATAGCACAAACCTTTTTTTTTGTGTTGTTGTTAGATATAGTTGGCTGCTAAATATGATATTATCAATATTTAACATAAAAATGTACAATTAAATAAAACATGGGTTGACCAATAGATTGCAAGTTATCAATGAGCAGGAATGACATTTGCATCACATGTTTCTGATGACAAAGACGATTGCTTCACATGTTTCTGATGACCAAAGCTCTTGCTTCACATTTGTTTATGATGCCCAAAACTCTTATTTTACATTTGTTTCTGATACCCAAGACTCTTGCTTCACATGTTTCCGATACCCAAAACCCTTGCTTCACATATTTCTGATGCCCATAACCCTTGCTTCACATGTTTCTGATGCCCAAAACGCTTGCTTTATATGTTTTTGATGCCTAAAACTCTTGCTTTGCATATTTCTGATACCCATAACTCTTACTTCACATATTTCTGATACACAAAACTCTTGCTTCACATATCTGATGCTTAAAACTCTTGCTTAACATGTTTCTCATTCATACAACTCATGTTTTACATTTGTTTGTGGTACACAAGACTCTTGCTTCACATGTTTTGGATGCCAAAGACTCTTCCTTCACATTTGTTTCTGATGCCAACGACTCTTACTTCACATCTTTCTAATGCCCAAGACTCATGCTTCACATGTTTCTGATGCCCAAAAGAACATTATTACTATTGAAAAGAACAGTTAAACCCAGTGAGTTCAGAACTGAATTTTAGAGATAGGTGTTCTTTTCACTGTGGTCACCAGACTGGGCAAGCCATAGATAAAAAAATTAAAAGATCAAATATTAATATTTATAATATAGAGTAAGCAATACACATTTTATATACCAGTGTGTGTGTGTGTGTGTGTGTGTGTGTTTTCTTAATTTACTTAAATCAGTAAAATGTTTTTCAAATATTCAGCATTAATGACATACAAGGAATATGATGTGCCAAACAACTGTGTCAATTGCACTGGCTGTTGACTACTATTTTGACATTCATATATGGACTGAGTCAGAAAATTAGGTTCATATGACCACTCTTTATATAAAAATTGACCACTTACACGTGTTAGACTCTTAATATGATCAGGCATGCTAATGTATGATGAAATTCCACAAAGATTCTCCTTTTGCAAGCAGCAAATGTAATCAGTGTACATTTCCACAAAAATGCCCCATTTACCATGAGATGCAATTTACCTTTCCACTAAAATGCCCTATTTACCATCAGATGCAATTTACATTTCCGCACAAATGCCCCACTTGCCAGCAGATGCAATTTAGAGTTCCACAAAAATGCCCCTTTACCAACAGATACAGTCTACATTTACTCAAAAATGCCTCATTTACCAGCAGCAGGTGCAGAATCCCACAAAAATGCCCCTTTTACCAGCAGCAAATGCAATCAGAGTTCTACAATATTGGGGAGATTTCTTGCAGGTGAGGTCATTATGATCTGGTTTTGGTATCTGTGTGACAGTCTGACCACGAAGCCCAATTGGAACAGGATTTTAGTAGCCATCAGTGAACGGTTTTATGAAAGCAGCATTACATCAAACAAGCCATCTGTTTATCAACATTTTTGTAGACATTCCATATCTCATATAAAATAGGTTGTTCTTTGACTTTTGCACAGATAATAAAACCATCTAGACTGGATCAAAACAGCAGGATTTACATTTTTGAGATCATCCCAATCAAAATGGCAGAGGAAGGGAAGAAAGGCACAATATAACATTGTAGGTTATGTTTAAGTGTAATCAGGGTTGGAATTTTAGTATGTCAAATAACAACTTAGAGGTGAAAAATAAACTTAAAATTCAACAGACTATCATTTTGCTGCAGAGGTCTGATTTTGTACAATATATTCTTGCTTATATGTGGAGTAAAGCTGCAAAGTGCTCCAACAAAGACCTGCCTTCACATAATGCACCATCAGGCCTGGGTCTATACAGTTTGTTAGAAGAAATCAGTAGAACAAAACAACATAGACTCTGATCTGCAGTTGTACTATGCAATGGCAGATGAGTATTTATGTCTCTTGCAGTTGAACAGTACCTAATAATTTCAGAAGCAGTTGAAAAAAACTCTACTGTATTCAATCAACACTGGTTAATGGAGGTCAGGTCTGAAATAATGATCTGAAATATGTTCTCAGACTACCTCCAGCATTTTCTTGAAATTGCACAGTCAAGACTTAGATTATTTTTGATGTTGCATTCAGTGCATATAATTCACTAACTATTCCCTGCTTATGACTCATCCCCACTTACCACATTACATTACATTATAGAATCTTGTGCACAAGCATCCACATTTCATATATGTAAAGATACATATATAATAGTCTTTGACATATCTGGATTTTTCATAGAGCTTCCAACAGCGTACAGTAGACATTGAGCTTCCATCTCATAATTCACCGCCAGATGAAGGTCTGTGTTTTCTCTTCTACTGATTACTCCAAACTGCATAGATCCAGATTTGCTGGTGCATTATTCAATGGCAGATATGGGTCTGTATAGTTTGCAGTTGGAGTGTATGAGTTACTTCCCTTGGCAGCCATGGTAGAGCATTACATATATAATCCAAGGGTTCTAGGTTCCATACCCACCCAGATCAGCTGCCTTGATGATTTCTTTGGGATGACATTTAGTGTCATATTTTATCGGCATAAATAAAACACTCATGTTTTAAATTGCTATTAAAATCCAACTAAATGTCTCTACCTACATTAAAAATATAGCATTGATTCACACCAGACTTACTGAATGCCATATTTTATCTTCAGGAAGACATGCATCAGCTAAAATATTTTTACACTGTATAACTTCATTGCCAAATATTTTGCTTCGGCAAATTTTTGGAACGAGGATGTGAGTGGATACCATTTTAAGGCAAATATTTGATATCAAAAGAGAATTTCATATCTAAGCTGTAACCGGATGCTGATGGAAGGAAGCTGTCATTTATTCAAAACATCATAGTTGTCTTCTTGTGGACAGCATAACCAAATCATGAGGAAAATTATGTATTATCAAAATGTTAAATATAAAAAGAGGATCCAGATTATTGACTATTTGTGTATATGTGTGTATGTGTGTATATGTGTGTATGTGTGTATGTATGTGTATATGTGTGTGTGTATGTGTGTGTTAGATCTTTTAACACAGCTGTAAAAATTTTCAATCATAACACTATGATGTTTACAGGGTGACAGTTTATGGTAATGTGTAGCATTGTGTAATCATGCTGCAGAGATTTAGCATCATGTCCATTATCCTGACATCAGACTGACCAGTCCTAACACTAACCTTTTAATGCTGGGTGTCTAGCAAGGTAGATGCTTGTACCATTTTTATAAATCTTTGGGATGTCTCAGCTGGGGTTTGAACCCATGACCTCCCGCTTATGAGGCAGACTGGAGTGGTATGTGCTACACACTGCCATTGGGAGCCTTATAGTAAGACCCCTTATAATGAATTACCTTATAAATATAATTTCACTAATATGTAATGAAATGGGATCCATTACCAGACATGTCTAGTAACAGAAACAGTGTTATATTGCAGGGCCTTATAACAGGAACTGTGTTATAATGAAGGACCTTCTAACAGGAATGTTTATATGAAGGGCCTTGAAATAATGAAGAGCCTTAGCACAGGAACTGCTATAATGAAGGGTCTTATTACAGGAACTGTTACAATGAATGGCAGCATGACAGGAACTGTTTTAATAAAGAGAATTGTAACAAGAACAGTATTATTAATGGAGGGCCCTATAACTTGAATATTTTATAATAAAGGGAACAGTGTTATAATAAAGGGCCTTATAACAGCAACAGTTACAATTAATGGGAAGGGCCTTATAACAAGAATAGCATTATAATGAATAGCCTTATTACAGGAACTATTATAATGAAGGGCATTGCAACAGGAAAAGTATTAATAATGAAGGGCTTAAAATTAGAACTTTTATAATAATGGGCATTATAACAGGAACAATTATAGCAAAGGAAAGGGCCTTATAACACGAACGGTATTATAATGAATGGCTTTATAACAAACTTATAATAAATGGTTTTATAACAGGAACAGAGTTACAATGAAGGGCCTTATAATAGGAATATAGTTTTAATGACAAGCCTTGTAACAGGAACAGTGTTATAGTAAAGAACATTGTAATGAGGTGTTTAAATGAAAGGTGTTATAATGAGGGAGAGATGTACACAATTTGTGATTCTTGAAAAAAACTCTTGTACTAAATCTTTGTACTCTAGGATGAAAACAATGATAATACTCAAATTGAAAATTTTGTTGCCTTCATCACCTGAGAATTGAAAATCAGGTTTTTTTGGTAAATCCAAACAAACATTATGTTCATATAGATACAGACTCATTCAAAATTTAGTTACTTATCATTTTATGACTCCTGACAAATGTTAATGACTGAGTTTTTTTTATAGTTAATATAAATGAAACTTTTGGCAAAGTTTAAAAATTTTACAATTTTTTTCATTAAGTTGATTTAAGAAAGTTACTGACAAAAATAATGTTAGTGATCATTCCACATACATGTAATTCTACCAGTGGTAGGACAATAATACTGTTTTAAAGGTTGTTCTACAAGTCAGGTTAGCAGCTGTTGATCATGCCATCGAAAAGAATGTTTAAAGTCACATCAAGTACTTCAGTCTGGACCAATGACAGTTGACTGGATTTGTCATTGGTCCAGACAGATGATCATGGGTGGTAACTAGACGAAATAGAAAACTGGTGATTGATATATTGCATTATCTTTTTCTTCCTGACTTCAGATTGAGAAGCTAAGTGAAACAGAAGATGTTCACAGCATTCTGAAGAAGATTGTCCACGATTGTGATGAGACCAGTCTGACATCCACCAAAAAGGCGCATCAGCTTAGACTGGATCCATGGTCAGTCCAACGACTGTCCGAAAAACTGGCAAGACTTAATAACTCCAGGCTCATTACAATGGCAACTGATACTGATGGGACCAAAAATGCCTCCTCTGCTACCTCGGTGAGTGTTATATTTACTCCTCATGAAACTCAGTGAGTGTTATAATTACTCCTCATGAACCTCAGTGAGTGTTTTATTTACTCTTCAGCTACCTTGGTGAGTGTTATATTTACTCATGAACCTCAGTGAGTGTTATATTTACTCTTCTGCTACATTGGTAAATGTTATATTTGCTCCTCATGAACCTCAATGAGTTATATCTACTCTTCTGCCACATCAGTGAGTGTTATGTTTACTCTTCTGCTACCTCAGTGAGTGTTATATTTACTCCTCATCTACCTCAGTGTTATATTTACTCTTCTCCCATCTTGGTGAGTGTTTTATCTACTCCTCTGTCACCTCAGTGTTTTATCTACTCCTGTTACCTCAGTGTTATATTTACTCCTCAGCCACCTTAGTGAGTGTTATATTTACTCTTTTGCTATCTTGGTGTTATATTTACTCCTCTGTCACCTCAGTATTTTTAAGACAATCAGTTTTATTTCTTGGGATTTTAACTTGTTCAGGCACCAACTAAAAACATGATGACCATGAATGGAAAATGTAAAGAAGACAAGAAAAGTCTTCCTCTAAATCACTACTGCATTTATTTCATAGCATGCAATAAGTATATAATGTAAACTCATGTTTCAAAAACTTTCTCGATGGGAATTGTCACCCAAGCATTAAACATTATTATCCAGGCATGGAAGCCTTAAATCATTAGAGGCTGATAAAGGTATGAATTTAGATTTTATTGATTAAATGGGAAATAGGTATGGATATTTGCAGCCCCTTTTGTTTTTGAGTTGACTCCACTTTTTGGCTTGGTAGGGATCCAAGGAACTCACGTTTTTCATTCTTATAGTTATAATTAATATTATAATTACATATATTAATTATATATGTGACGGAGCCAGGACATCATCTCAGTCAATTTCAAAATTGTAATTAGTAGCTTCGTAATTTTAGTTAATTAGCTTTTATACCATTAGATTTTTTCATCAACATAAATTCGAGCTCTTTATAGAAATTAAATTTTTTGCCATATGTATTCTCAGTCATGACAAGGAACTCCTGACTCTTACACATTTTTTGCAACTGTGCTATCTAATTTGGGGGCTAGGACTTGGTGACAATGGGTGCTGCCTTGTTAACGAAAATTTATCTTCCATCTCCAAGTATGGTGGGTACAAATATTTCTGTGACATCTCCGAGAATATAACGTCACAGCTTTGTAAAGTCATTGGCAATGAGGAATGGTAAATTTATGACAAGAAAGACTCTGGAATTGCTGCTTAAATCACTTTTGACCAACAGGCTTTCAGTGTGTCTGTTAAAAAGAATCATATGCGGTCGATGCTGTCTGTGTATGTATGGTGATATAATTTCTTCCTGTATATACTATCTTCAAATCCAATTTGTATGATACACACATTGCATACTTAGGACTTTTGGTATAACATATGCACATTTAAACTCTGATTTCTCAACTTTTGAACTTGTAATATTGAGTATCTTAGCCATTGTTTTTATTTAGCATTGGGAGGAAAAGCACCCTTTGTAATTTTGACATGAACTGACGGAAATATATAAGATAAGACCTGCCCTTGTCTTAAAAAATAAAAATGGTCTGGCATTTGATCTGAAAATAATTTTGTGGTCTATATTCATTTTTTTTTTATCCTATCTGTACCAAGGTTGGTTGGTATTTATTTGAAGACATAATAGGCCCCTTTTGGTCCCTTTATTACTTTTGTTCCCTTTATACTTTTGGTCCTTTATTACTTTTGGTCCCTTTATTACTTATAAGACCTCAAAAAAAAAAACACCCTGCCTTTGGCTGTAAAAATAAGGTCATGAGTTTACAGCTTGCTATGTACACATGTAAGCTGTTGTTTTAGAATTTTTAATCTGACTACCCATAATGCATCATTGCACCAAATGTTGCTCAGGTGGAAGTTCCAGTATAGGCTGGTTTCTGCAATGCAACCCATGTTGATTATGCATGTTTGTTTATGGTGTTATTATAGACACAATATTTGCACTGCATCCCACTTAGTTCCAATCTAGGATGACTTTAGCACATGTAAATGCTTGAGTTGTGTGCCCTTTCTGTAATATGTGGACAGAAACATAAAAACTGCATTTGTTTCTTTCAATCATTTCCGTTTGTTTTAAAAAATCTTTTAATTTTCAAAGCAGTAAGTTCCAGCTATAAAATATTTTTTGTGGTAGACAACCTTTACAACAGTATTGTTGTCCTACCACTGGTAGAATTACATGTATGTGGAATGAACACTGCCTTGGGATGCTGAATGGTCAATTATTATTTTGATAGCAAAGCTTGGACTCTAACTTGCACCATGCAACAACCTGGATTCTAAGTCCTGTCTTTAAGCACATCTCTGCACAAATACACAGATAACTTTTATTACTTGAGAAAAGAATTTGAATGACATACTGCTTGCATGAATTATGCTTTCTTCTTTATTTCAGTCTGGCTGCTCTGAAGGAGAGAGCAGCCAGAAATCTCAGATAAAAGTTGCCGAGCTGGAGTTGGCACTTAAAGCCTCAATTTCACAGGACAACTCTCAGCTGGTGAGTCTCGTTACACACCTCACATCCTCTAGAAAATACCAACCAACATAAAACCATAATTGCTAATCCTTTTACAAAACAAAGCTTTGAACAAATATTCACAATTTACATGAATATGATGATCAAGGTAATGGGGGTGATGATAGTAATGATGATAACGGTGATGATGATAATAATGCTGTATTTATTTTATATCATTTGTACAAATATTCACAATTTACATACTCATTAATCGTGATCATGCTATGAGGCAAAGTGGGAGACTAAGCCATAGAAAAATACTTGACTTCTTCTATACAGAAAGTGAAAGTGACTTTGCTGTTTTAAATCTTCACTAAGTGACAGTAATTTATTGCTTTTGAGATGCTTCTTTACTTAACCAAGTAGTTATAGTGTTGTAGCCCCATGCAAAATCTGAAGCAGCCTTTTTAGATCTAAATATAGATTTTCATAGCCATGTATTTTAAAAGATAATTGATCATTAAAATAGTGTTTATTAATGGAATGTACAAGTATCATTGACAGGAAATACATGGACACTCTTCCAAATGTGGCCATGTTTATGTTTTATATAACCCTTTCTGGTCATTGTGCCGAGCCCATCGTTACGTTTTCTTTTTCAACAAAGGTCATGGAAAAGATTCTTTTAGTATCCTGGTGGTTTTCTTGTTACTTAAGAAGCCTTATAAAATTTTAAATAATTTTGAAAAACATATTTGCAAGGCCTGAAGCGTTGTTTTACCAACCAACCCATTGTTGAAATTCAAGATCCCTAAAACTACTAAAACTGAAGATTTAGGCTTAATAAAATATTTAGAACTAGACTATGGAAGCAGTGCTAGGTTGCAGGTGTCTGACATTCCAAATTTGTTTCTTAAATTACTGATTGTGGCTTAATGTCTGTGTGCAAGATTAATGTTTTTCAATTAGATCAATCCTGGCTGGCTTACAGGGTGAGCCCTTGAGCAACATGTTTTACTTCAATCACCGTAGCACTAAATAACTCAAATGTATTGCTATGCCATACAGCACCAAACCAAACACAATAAAAAATCCACAAAAATGCAACATTCATTGGATTGTAATCAAGCTAATTATAATCAGATCTGTGCTTTTCTACCTGAAGATTTGACAGTGACAGGTACATGTTCTAGTGACCCTTGAACTAGCCCATGGAAATGCAGCTTTTAGAAATCTGAATGCGAATCAAACCATGTCACACACATTGATGCCCTTTAGCCATGTGGCTCATTCTCCAAATACTAAGATGTAAGACTTCATCTGATTGGCTGATAAAATTAGAGATAATGGTAATAACATAGGTCACCAGAACATGACCCCTAATAGATGCTGTCAAATCTTTATGTGAGACAGAGGAGATCAGATTTTAATCAGATTGGATTTAACTAATGTGCTACCTTTCATTCATCTACAATCGAGTAAGAGATTTAGGAATATGAGAAATTAGGACCCTACAGCGTGTTTGTTTTGGATTTTTAACATAGTTTTGAAAATTTTTTAGTCATATTGCTATGATGTCTGCAGTGTAGCATCATGTTCCACCCAGTCATATTATCCTGACATTAGGCTGACCAGTCCTAACACTAACCTCTTAATGCTGAGTGCCAAGCAAGGAAACTGCTAGTACCATTTTTGTGTCTTTAGTATGACTCAGCTGGGTTTTGAATCTGTGACCTCTTCAATCCAAGGCAGATACTCTAACCACTAAATGACTGGAGCAGACAGAGTCCTAAAGAGAAAAATGATATTGTTTTGAAGAAAGAAAAGGCAAATAAGACATCCTGAAGGGATCTCTGACTGCAATAAATTACTTCATTTTTCACAGACATTTACTGATGCTTAAAGTAAACCAAAAAAAAAATTTTCATTTCACGAAGAGCTTCACAGTTAGAGACACCTTATCATTCCTTGCTTTTCTGCCAAATACAACCTGGATTTATTGAAATGGCTCTGAGTGGTCTAAAGCAGTGGTCCCCAACCCCCGGGCCAAGGACCGGTACCAGTCCATGGATCAAATGGTACCAGGCCGCCCAAAGTAAATTAAATTAATTCCATTTTATTTACTGTTGTGTATTTCTCTTGGGTTTATATTCACTTTATATTCATTTATATTTATATTTATTTATATTCATTATTGGTCTAACTGTATTTTATTTTGAAGGCATGTTTAAATACAATTAAATTAAAATTATTAAATCAGAACAATTTAAAATATAAATAATCAACGTCCTACCCCCTCAGTGGGCCACGGTAAAATTATCAAACGTTGACCGGCTCGTGGTGACTAAAAGGTCTAAAGCACTCACCATTACAGATCATGGCCATCTCACCTGTCTGTGTGGGTTCGAGTCTCAGGCTCGGCCAATGTGGTTATGTGAGAAAGCTTGCGGTAACTTCTCATGGGTCGATGGTTCTTTCTGGGTTCCCCTGGCTTCTTCCTCCACCATTAATACTGGCCACCATGTATAGCCTATCTTAAGCTGAAAAATGGCATTAAATTCTATAACAACAACAACAACAATAACATATATCCCAATCCCATATACCTCAATAGTAATTATTGTTTTTGTTATCACAAGGCTGCAGAACCTTAATCTAGATTAATCATATATTTCAATATTCATTAGTAAAAATCTGAGATAGATATGAAAATACATATATTGATTCACGTTTACTTCACAACTACCACTCCAGTGGCCTAAATAGTTAGAGCATCTGCTTCCAATGCAGGAGTTCATGGGTTCAAACCCGGGCCGAGTTATACCATAGACTTATGAAAATGGTACTAGCAGCAACTGCCTTGCTTGGCAGTCAGCATTAAGAGGTTAATGTTAGGACTGGTTGTTTCAGGATAATGTGACAGGGTGAGACATGATGCCACAATTGTCTGCAGCATGAAGTCCCAGAGCTAGACATCACTATAAACTGCCACACTACAAATATCTTGGTGATATGACTGAAAAATTGGTTAAAGTATGTTAAAAAATGCCCAAAACATATGCATACACATTTCAGAACTTCTTATATTGAAGGAATAAATCGTAATTGTAATTGTAATCATAATTCCTTGATAAACATGACAGAATAACAACTTTTATTCCAAAGCTTGTCAGTTGCAAATGAGTGAAAATATTTTGGAAAATTTATGCTATATTTCTGTGGCAGTAATCATTAAAAGCAATAAAAAAAGAAAAACATTGAAGTTTGTGTGTGTGTGTGTGTGTGTGTGTGTGTCTGTGTGTGTGTGTGAGTGTGTGTGTGAGTGTGTGTGTGTGTGAGTGTGTGTGTGTGCATGTCATTTGGATTTTTAACATAGCTTTAACAATTTTTCAGTCACCTTGCTATGATGTCTGCAGTATGACAGTTTTTAGTGATGTTTAACATTGGGGCATCATGCTGCAGACATGTTCCATAATGTCCCACCCAGCCACATTATCCTGACACCAGACCGACCAGTCCTAACACTAACCTCTTAATGTTAAGCGCCAAGCAAGGTGGCTGTTAGTAACATTTTCAATAGTTTTTGGTATTACTCAGCTGGGGTTCAAACCCATGACCTCATGCATCCAATGCAGACACTCTACCACTAGGCCACTGGAGAGGTTAAGAAACAAAGTTGAAGAGATGATTATGATAATAATAATGATGATACATACTTTTTATTGTAATTGTTTTGCAGATAAGAAAGCTGAGAGACCTGGAACAAAAATGTAAATCTCTTCAGGAAAAGAACAAAAAATTCCTGGAGAAGAACATGGAGTTGACTACAGCAAATAGGAATTTGAAGGATGACATCAAGAAAGTAGATGATGAAAACAAGAAACTGGTGAGACAAATAGTTTTAAGTCTACCTACAAATAATTTATACACTCCTGTCTATAGTCCTGAATTTTTATCGATATAAATGACCTAATGGTAAACTGAGAGTTTGACAAAAGTGGTATACTTTATCTTTCAATGTTCATGTAAATATGGCATAGATGTGCTTAAATTTTAGCAAGTCCTTGCTAGAACACACACTGTAGATAATAGTTTATAAGTAAAGTTAAACTTCTAACAAGAAAGATCCTAGTCTGCCATCGGATGATGCACCTGCAGATCAGAGTCTATGTTGTTTCTTATACTAATTACTCTTAACAAACTGCAAAGACCCAGATTTGATAGCACATTATGCGATGGCAGATCTAAGTCTGTGCAGTTTGCAGTTGGACTCATCTTATAAGCAAGTATATACAGTAGTCATTTTGATAACTGATTTCCAGGTATACTGAAAAACTTCATTATACAATTAAACCCAAAATAAAAATGCAAACCTTATTTCATGTACAATAGGACTGATAATGAGAGGTCTCAGGACAGCTTGAGAGGTAGGGGAGGTGGTTAGGCAGCATGAGAGGTATGGGAGATATTTAGGCAGCATGAGAGGTATGGAAGGTGGTTAGGCAGCATGAGAGTTATGGAAGGTGGAAGAGCAGTCAGTGAGGCATGGGAGACTGGAAGACATCCTGAAAGGTAATGTGAGGTGGGAGAGCAGCTTGAGAGGCAATTTGAGGTGGGAGGGTAGCCAGAGAGGTAATGGGAGAGTGGCAGGAAAGCATGAGAGGTAAATGAGAGGTGGGAGCAAATCCTGATAGGGTAGGTGGGTTTATCTTGAGGTGTTGATTCATCATATTAGAGTCAAATTATGGAAAATAATGGGTGTATCTTGCTTCATTATTTTTTACATTGTCATCTATGACAATTCACTGAGAGTTAGCTGTGCCTTGTTTTTTGTAACAGCTATTTGCTATTTTATCCATTTAATAAATAATTATCAACTTGTTTTCATGCATCCATATCCCCACCCAACTCCCCAGGGAAGGAATATATGCAACCAGTTTGATGTGGGTTGCATTCATGTTGGAGACAGGAGGATAGGCTGGGTTGTTGCCATTCCAAATTAGCACACTTCTTTCGCCTAAAATTTAGTTCAGACTGTAATAGGGTTATTTATTTTTTTATCCATTTGACACATAATTATCAGCCTGTTTTCACGTACAGTAGAACTTTGATTAACTATCTGGGTGCAGGTCTGAGACCATGATGGATATGAGAATAGATGGATAATAGAATATGTACATTACAAGTATTATATAGTCAACTGGGTCATTAGAAAATTGTCATATCTACATATGTGAATGTACCTATTTTTAATATTTTGATATACAATGCCCTGACAGTTACCAGAGACTGACGGATAATCAGATAATTGTAATACCTACATATTTTTAATATTTTGATATACAGTGCCTGGATAGTTAACAGAGACTGATGGATAATCAGGTGCTAAATAATTGAAGTTTTACTGTACTCATATTCTGTTAAAAGTTGTTAGACATTCCCCATGCATCTCTTCAGAGCAGGCATGGAGGCAACCAGTTTGCTGTGGATTGTATTCTATGTTGATTATGGGAGAGAGAAGAGGCTGGGTTGTTGCAATTCCAATATAGCAAACTACCTTAGTCATAAATTCAGTCCAGACCTGGAGTCAAAGAGGCCTGGTCTAATCAGATGTATAGTAAGGCCAAGCTCTGAAGACTTTTTCCAGCTTCAATTTCCATATCTCCCCCACACACTACTCTTTTTGGTCACCATGACAGCATTGAGAAACCTGTACTGCTATGTTTGGAACCTGACAAAGGACATAGCCTATCACAGCACTACTAGTACAGGTTAGTGGAGTTAGGATTTATATTTGAGTAGATCATCCAGTGCAACCCAGACATTTTAATATGGAAATATTAGTACAAATCTATATCCCCTTGATTCAGAGTCATTTGGATAGCAAAGGCAACAAAATTATATTCTTTTGTTGTGGTTTGATACAGAAAGCATTGATTATGATGAAGACACTACTGATTCACTCATAGATGCAATTTAGAAATTTCTTATCATTTTATTATGAACTCTGTTAAATTAAAGTACGGGGCCCTGAGTGGCCAAGTGGTCTAAAGTGCTGTCTGTTACAGATCACTGTCATCTCCCCTCTGTCTGCATGTGTTCGAGACTAGGATTCAGCGAATGTGGATATGTGAAAAAGCTTGCCAGTAGCTTCTCGTAGGTCAGTGGTTCTTTCTGGTGATTTCCCAGTTTCTTCCTCCACCAATAATACTGGCCGCCATGAATAGCCTATCGTGTGCTGAAAAATGGCGTTAAGCAAATTGCACAAACCCAGATCTGCCATTGTATAATGCTGTTGTATAATGCACTAGTAAATCAGGATCTGTGCAATTTGTAAGGAGTAAGCACCAGATCAAACTAGATAGACCCTGATCTGTAGGTGAATTAGGTTATGGAAGATCGGGATCCTTATTGTTTGAAGTTTGATTTAACTTATTAATGAGTATATTGTGATGTCATGTGATGTGATTTAGGTTTCTAATGTAGCTTTAACAATTTTTCAGTCATATCACTACAATGTCTGCAGTGTAACAGTTTATAGTGATGTCTAGCACTGTGGCATTATGCTGCAAACATATAGCGTTATGTCCCACCCAGTCACATGATTCTGACACCAGTCTTAAAACTAACCTCTTAATGCTGAGCGCCAAGCAAAGCTGCTGTTAGTATCATTTTTTTAAGTAATTTGGTATGACTTGGCCAGGGTTCGAACCTGTGATTTCCCGCATTTGAGGTGGATGCTCTAACCACTAGGCCACCAGAGCGGTAATGAGTATATTTAGTATTATTTTCACAAAATAAGAAATCCAACACTAGCATTGATTATCACTTACATTTATGTTTACTTCCAGTTTTCAGATGCTGATAATCCTGTTTAAGGATTGATTAAACTCCATACATTAACACTATTTTTAGCTACCTAATTCCACTGTCTCAATTACCAATATCCTTTTAGGCAAGTCTTGAATAAACACCATGCATTAGCACTATTTTTAGCTATGTTACTCCCCTGTATCTATTGCTGATAACCTACTTGTCAAGTCTTGAATAAACTCCATGCACTGATGCTAGTTTTTGCTACCTTATTCCCCTGTGTCTCCTACTTGGCAAATCTTGAGTAAAGACCATACATTAGCACTCTTTTTAGCTAGGCTACTCCCCTGTGTCTATTGCTGATATCCTACTATGCAAGTTTTGAATAAACACCGTATATATCACTAGGTTTTGCTACCTTACTCCACTGATTTCACTGCCAATATTTTAGTCTTGGATAAACTGCATGCACTAGCACTATTTTTAGTTATGTTACTCTCCTGTGTCCATTGCTAATATCCTACTAGGCAAGTTTTTTTTAAACAGCACATAACTGGCATACCTTGCTCCATTGTGTGATTATAAGTCAATTCTGATATCTCTCTAGATTAGCAATTTTGAGTTGTTATGTATATATAATTTGCAATCTTTGTTAGTTAAATTTTTATTTATTTTTTTATTTCATTATCTTCTTTTGGAATGTATGTTGAACTTAATGTTGGCTAAAATCAATGTTTACTTTTTTCTTGATCTGAATTGTTGATGTCTTTTCTTTTCTTCTGTAAACAACTAATAAATAGCTAAAATATTTTCTATGCATATGGGTTTAATATCAGGATTATTATTAATAGAAGTAAACATGTTTATTTGCATCTGGGTCTAGGTTACCCTACAATTTGCCGGGCATACCTGACATAGTCCAAGTTATATATTTGAATTTTAGTAACAGACTTTCTAATAATAATTAACATTGTATTTTGCATACATTAAGAAGTTTCTAGAAAGCTATTTTCCTTTAGGCAATAATTCTTAGAAAATGCTAATTGTGATATGAGGTCAAGAAAAGGACTAATTAATCTTGTCATTGGAAAGATTATTCATTTGTGCTTTAACACCCAAACAGAATCAAGTTATTATTGTGTACAGTATTTGATTAGGAATTAATCATTATTTCTTCTCTGGAAATACAAATGTGCTCTGATAGTATTCTTATAAATAGAGACTTGAAATTATACTGAAATTTCAAATGAGGATTTTTTTCTTGGATTATATTATTGTTTCAACAAAGGACTTATTCGTACAACCATGTGATACAGGCTATAACAGGACATCAACACCTTCATCATTGAACTTAATTTGGATTCCTACTAAAGTTTACTCTGAGCTTTCATTATTCTAAGGACTGTAATTCAAAGATTATTTTGGGATTAAATTCCCAATATCAGTTCCTTTTTTTTCATTTTCACTTTGTATCCTAGAGAAATAAATTATTTGTTTCATTTTACAAAGCTTGTTGCTTTTCACTCTGTTCTGTTTCTGATTTTAAGAACATAAACTCATAATACAGGTAGGGTCATCTCCCACTTCTATGAACATCATAACACTGGTGCCAGGTGTGCTTACAAATCAAAGTGTGTCTTGTTTTCTTTTATTCTGAATGATTTGATGTGCACTACATAGACCAGTGGCAGTACTATATGTTCTGTCAGATGAGAGTCAACATCATTGGCAGTCACACCTATTTTACTGCCCTTTAGTGGAAATGATGTGTTCAGTTACTTTGGCATTTTCAACATCAACCATTGACTCCCTAAAAACTCCTGGATTTGACACATGAGGGGTCAGTCGATTCCCAATATGAATTTGCTAGTGGGAATTCTGCTAATGTTTCAACATGACAACATGACAAGTTTATTGCTATTACCATTGCTGTGTCATGATATGAAAATGAGATGATGATGGTGGAGGTGGTGGTGGTAATGATGAAGATAATGTTGATGATGATAATTACAATTATGGTAAAGATGAATATACAAGTGGTAGTGGTGGTGGTGGTAATGATGATGATGGTGGTGGTAATGATGAAGATGGTGATAGAAATGATGATGCTGGTGGTGTTAGTAATGAAAATGAATTTAGTAGCAGTAATGATGAAGATGGTAATGGTGGTGATAATGGAGGTGATAATGATGATTTTGATGATAGTATTGTTGTTGATGAATATGATGACCAAGGTGATGAGGGTGGTGTTAGTTAAATGAGGATGACAGTGATGATGACAGTTAACAATGATGATAAAGATAATAGTTTTGTTATTAGCAACCATGGTAGCTAATGTTCAAACATGTGTAATTGTATTTGCAGCAAGAGCTACGAGAACAGAATAAGCGTAAAGCTATGCAACTGTCACGACAGCTAAGTCAAGAGAGACTGGAAAAAGGAACTCTAGAACTTCAATTGCAAGAACTAGATGGTTTTCGTCACCAAGTTGCAGAACAGACAAAATCCATTGCCGCTCTCAAACAGACCATTGCTGTAAGATAAGAACATAAATGATATCAGCATATTAGTGTGTTCAAACTTTATATTTTGAATCCATCAGTTATGTACAGTTCAGTAGCATATCCAAATCCAATATGCATATGCATTGATACATTTACATTTGAGTGTTATATCTATATGTATCGATACATTTACATTTGGGTGTCATATCTATATGTATTGATACATGTACATTTGGGTGTCATATCTATATGTATTGATACATTTACATTTAGTTGTCATATCCATATCTATTGATACATTTGCATTTGTGTGTCATATCTATATGTATTGATACATTTACATTTGGGTGTCATATCTATATGTATTGATACATTTACATTTAGGTGTCATATCTATATACATTGATACATTTACATTTAGGTGTCATATCTATATGTATTGATACATGTACACTTTGGTGTCATATCCATATCTATTGATACATCTGCATTTGTGTGTCATATTTATATGTATTGATACATTTACATTTGGGTATCATATCCATATCTATTGATACATTTGCATTTGTGTGACATATCTATATGTATTGATACATTTACATTTGGGTGTCATATCTATATCTATTGATACATATTCATTAGGGTGTCATATCTATATTTATTGATACATTTACATTTGGGTGTCATATCTATATGTATTGATACATTTACATTTGGGTGTCATATCTATATATATTGATACATTTACATTTAGGTGTCATAACTATATGTATTGATACATTTACTTTTGGGCACAACAGTAGTCTCTTGGTTGATTTTAATGAAACTTTGCATTTATTGAAAGAAAGTAAATTTATAAACAAAATGACCCGAAAGAACATTTTGCAAATGGATATGAAAACTTTGTGATATGACTACAATTTCAGTTTCAATGTGTATCTGAGAGTGAAGTATAAATGAAATATTGTACTGTATTTGCTGTATGTGTTCAGATGCAGTATTTGTTGGGATGCCAAAATTATTAAATTCCCCATAGTATCTCATAAATAATGCCTATTTTATCCAATTACATTCCCCGTTGTATCCCATTAAATTCCTTATGGTATCCCTTTAAACAATGCATCAAAGCCTTTTGTAATCCATTAATCAATGCTTCAAAGCCTATTGTATCTCATTAATTGGCTGTGAACCACTGGACTAAGTGATCAAATTTTTAGGGCATCCTGACCTAAAATTTGAAATGGCTACTTAAAATTCCAAATAGGTTGCAATCTGGCAAGTTAGCTTTTATTGGTTCTTCTATTGCTTGTTACTTCAGTATTTACATGTATCATCTGTTAATAGTTTCAATTTCGAAGTTCATGACTGATTTGTCTCCCTTTCTATGCTGAAGCTCACAACTGTTGTCTCCCTTTGTATGCTTTCTAGCAGTAAAACTAAAAGCTATATGACTAGTTTCTGCCATGCTAAAAACACCCTGATAATATGGTTTATAACTATAACATTTTAAATTGATCTACTTGAAAGAAAAATAATTAGATGAAAATGACCTCTCCACTTACACTTTTCAGGAGAAAGATCGCAGAATGGAACTCTTGCAGCATAGAAAGAAAAGAAGATTGAGAAACTCTCATGATCAGGTAAAACAGTAAAAAAATAGAAAAGAAATCCCTTTTTTGGGCCTAAATTGTAATTTTACATTGCCCATTTCTTTGGATTTTTAATTAAAATTTACATTACCCCCTATGTGGGCCTAAATTGTAATCTTGGGCCTGAATTGTAATATTACATAACCCCTATAATGGTCCTGAATTGTAATAATATATTACCCTTTTCTTGGGCCTTTATTGTAATATTACAATACCCATTTCTTGAGCCATAATTGTAATATTATATTACACCTTTTTTGAGCCTGATTTGCAATATTATATTACCCAATTCTTTGGCCTGAATTTTAATTTATATTACCCCATTATATGGCCTGAATTGTAATAATACATTACCCCATTCTTTGGCCTGAATTGTAATATTACATTACGTTATTGTTTGACCTTAATTAAAATATTACAATATTCCATTAATTGGCCTTAATTGTAATATTAATATTAAAATATTGTCATATTAATAAAAAATAACCCTATTCCCTTGATAACATGACAAAAAAATAAAAACCATTTCAGAAAGTGTTTATGTTGAAAAAAAAATGTAATTTATACCAAAACAGAAATTTAGTTAGAAAAAGCTGTTGATTGACATGTTTATAAAATGAGTATTTAGCAATTCAACAGCACTGGTTATCTCCCCTTCCATGGTCATCCTGATGTCTGTTAAAGATGGCATCATGACTTCTTTTTTCAGAGGTACCTCAGTAAGTCATGCTATCTCTTTTAGTGCTATCAATGTTTTTGAACCATGTTGTGTGCAGGTGTTGGAGAGAATAAAGTGCAAATTAGTATCTTCAGAAGTTCTTTATTCACATAAACCCAGATATGTCATTACATAATGTGCCAGTAGATCTGGGTCTGTCCAGTTCTTTAGGAGTTATCAGTAGAATAAATAACATATGTAGACCCTAAACTGTTGGTGTATTATGTGGTATGTCAGGATCTATATTGTTTGCAGTTGGACTTGACTTGCATGTAAGCATATCTAATAACCCACTTTTCATACCTGTATGAATAACTTTCAGTGACACAGTTGAACTTGAAATGTGTAAGAGTATGCAGTTTGTCAATGACATAGTTGAACTCCAAATGTGTAGTGGTGTATGGTTTTTCAGTGGCATAGTTGAATTCGAAATGTGTAAGGGTGTGCAGTTTGTCTGTTGCATAGTTAAACTCCAAATATGTAAGGATGTGTGATTTGTCAGTGGCATAGTTGAACTTCAAATGTGTAAGGTTATGCAGTTTTTCAGTGGCATAGTTGAACTCCAAATGTGTAAGGTTATGCAGTTTTTCAGTGGCATAGTTGAACTCAAAATGTGTAAGAGTGTATGGTTTGTCAGTGGCATAGTTGAACTTCAGATGTGTAAGGGTGTGCAGTTTGTCAATGGCAAAGTTGAACTGTATGGGTGTGCAGTTTGTCAGTGGCACAGTTGAACTGTAAGGTATGCAGTTTGTCACTGGCAAACTTGAACTGTTAGGGTGTCCAGGTTGTCAGTGGCAAATTTGAACTGTTAGGGTGTGCAGTTTGTCAGTGGCAAAGTTGAACTGTTAGGGTGTGCAGTTTGTCAGTGGCAAAGTTGAACTGCTAGGGTGTGCAGTTTGTCAATGGCAAAGTTGAACTGTTAGGGTGTGCAGTTCGTCAATGACAAAGTTGAACTGTATGGGTGTGCAGTTTGTCAGTGGCACAGTTGAAATGTTAGGGTATGAAGTTTGTCAATGGCAAAGTTAAACTGTATGGTTGTGTAGTTTGTTAGTGGAACAGTTGAACTGTATGGGTGTGCAGTTTGTCAATGGCAAAGTTGAATTGTTAGGGTGTGCAGTTTGTCAATGGCAAAGTTGAACTGTATGGGTGTGCAATTTGTCAGTGGCACAGTTGAACTGCTTGGGTGTGAAGTTTGTCAATGGCAAAGTTGAACTGTTAGGGTGTGCAGTTTGTCAATGGCAAAGTTGAACTGTAAGGGTGTGTAGTTTGTTAGTGGCAAAGTTGAACTGTATGGGTGTGCAGTTTGTCAATGGCAAAGTCGAACTGTATGGGTGTGAAGTTTGTCAGTGGCACAGTTGAACTGTATGGGTGTGAAGTTTGTCAGTGGCACATTTGAACTGTATGGGTGTGAAGTTTGTCAGTGGCACAGTTGAACTGTATGGGTGTGAAGTTTGTCAATGGCAAAGTTGAACTGTTAGGGTGTGCAGTTTGTCAGTGGCACAGTTGAACTGTTAGGGTGTGCAGTTTGTCAATAACAAAGTTAAACTGTATGGGTGTGCAGTTTGTCAGTGGCAAAGTTGAACTGTATGGGTGAGCAGTTTGTCAGTGGCAAAGTTGAACTGTATGGGTGTGCAGTTTGTTAGTGGCAAAGTTGAACTGTATGGGTGAGCAGTTTGTCAGTGGCAAAGTTGAACTGAATGGGTGTGCAGTTTGTCAGTGGCACAGTTGAACTGTATGGGTGTGAAGTTTGTCAGTGGCACATTTGAACTGTATGGGTGTGAAGTTTGTCAATGGCAAAGTTGAACTGTTAGGGTGTGCAGTTTGTCAGTGGCACAGTTGAACTGTTAGGGTGTGCAGTTTGTCAATAACAAAGTTAAACTGTATGGGTGTGCAGTTTGTCAGTGGCAAAGTTGAACTGTATGGGTGAGCAGTTTGTCAGTGGCAAAGTTGAACTGTATGGGTGTGCAGTTTGTTAGTGGCAAAGTTGAACTGTATGGGTGAGCAGTTTGTCAGTGGCAAAGTTGAACTGTATGGGTGTGCAGTTTGTCAGTGGCACAGTTGAACTGTATGGGTGTGCAGTTTGTCAGTGGCACAGTTGAACTGTATGGGTGTGAAGTTTGTCAGTGGCACATTTGAACTGTATGGGTGGGAAGTTTGTCAGTGGCACAGTTGAACTGTATGGGTGTGAAGTTTGTCAGTGGCACAGTTGAACTGTATGGGTGTGAAGTTTGTCAGTGGCACAGTTGAACTGAATGGGTGTGAAGTTTGTCAGTGGCACAGTTGAACTGTATGGGTGTGTAGTTTGTCAGTGGCACAGTTGAACTGAATGGGTGTGAAGTTTGTCAGTGGCACAGTTGAACTGAATGGGTGTGAAGTTTGTCAATGGCACAGTTGAACTGTATGGGTGTGAAGTTTGTCAGTAGCAAAATGGATTGTGAAGTAGAATATCTTGCTTACCTGATCATTCATCATCCACCTTTTTATTAGTGCATGTGACTCAATTATTCTTTTCAGCTATTTGTTGTTTCAGAACTTATTATTTCATATCTGCCCTAACATTATGTGTCATTCTAAAAAAAACAATATTTTACTCCAAAACCCACTGCCACAGTAATGTTTTGAAAAATACAATTTCCCTAAACAATTTTCAACTACCCCTCCCCCATAAACCCCACCACTTTTATTATATATCCATAACATGCAGTGTGTTTAAGTGATATACATTCCTGATTGGAGATGTTGTAAAACTCTCCCTAGGGCAGTTTAAATATCAGCAAAAGGCAAAGAGGTCAGGTGTAAATATTGTGGTGGTTTATACCTGACCTCTTTAACTTATTACTTAATTGACTGACAATAGTTAGTGTGATCTGTTAAGTACTTTGAAGACTATATTGGAAGAGGCTATTGTGCTAATTTGCATAGGTACAGTTCACTTAATGGAACAACCCAATATAGGTAAATAAAAAGATATGCTAGATGCATGATGGAGAACAAAAATTATTACATACTATTGCCTTGAATGTGAATGTTTAAGCCATCTGCATTAAAAATTATTGACAAGATTGTGAACAGCATAAATGTTTCTCTGATGTTGGATTTTACTCCGTGCAGCAAAAGATGATTATTTGAGTTGTGGAAATAGTGTTCAAGTGTACTTAATTTTTGAAAGTGAGTCTGTAATCAATTAGCTATCAGCAAAGCAAGCTAAGCCCAATAAAAAAAAATCTCAGAACTCTTGGTTGATGGAGTTATACTTTTTGAGGGAAGGAATTTAATTCTTTACATATACTGCAAACATATAAATATGCATCGTTCCTGTGTGTATAATGTCCGTTGAAATAAGAACACCATTTATATGTAACGTATTTGACACAATCAAAAGAATATTCAGGATGATTTTACCTGTGAAATAGATTGATCGAAGGACAATCATGAGCACACATTCATGTTTAATCAGTTAATTTGTGTTGATAAAAGGTTAACACCAGTACTGGACTGACGATTTTTATTACGTATTACATGTACCTGTATAGTCCATATTAAACTTGAAGACATTATTCCCCTCCATTCCCTAATGAAATGGTCAGTCCTAAATGTGATCTATATTCATTTCTTGATAAAGGCAAGCATATCTCACAATCAGACTACATCAAATACAGTTTTGATAATATTGCTGTAATGTTCATCCAAACCATCTCGGTTTTGAGAAATTGCTTACAGAATCCACCAGAGAAAGTTGAACACCAGTACCATCCATTCTAAACCCAAACCAAAATTGTAAGCTTTTTTTAAGATTGCAGCAAGCTTGCAATATAACCTTGTGCAAGCTTATACTTGAAACCACACAAGCTTACCAATTATGAGCTTGCATTAGCTTGCCAATTATGACCTTGTGCAAGCTTGCCAGTTATGAGTTTGCACAAGCTTGCCTATTATGACCTTGTGCAAGCTTGCCAGTTATGAGTTTGCACAAGCTTGCCAATTATGACCTTGTGCAAGCTTGCCAATTATGACCTTGTGCAAGCCTGCCAGTTATGAGTTTGCACAAGCTTGCCAATTATGAGCTTGCACAAGCTTGCCAATTATGACCTTGTGCAAGCTTGCCAGTTATGAGTTTGCACAAGCTTGCAAGTTATGAGTTTGCACAAGCTTGCCAATTATGAGTTTGCACAAGCTTGCCAATTGTGAGATTGCACAAGCTTGCCAATTACAAGCTTGTGCAATCTTACCAATTATAAACTTGTGCAAGTTTTCAGACAGAGCTGACCTAGATAGCTGCATGAGAAGAACTGATATGGCATCACTTAAATTATTCTATACATGGTCACATACATCCATTTTTCTAAGAGATATTAAAATGTAAATATATGGTAAACATTAATATGCATATCTTATGAGATCTTACAGTCACAATGAAAGAAAAGAATAAAGTCATCAGATGATTTAATAATATTTAATCCGATACAAATAAGAGCTTATGAATGGGATCTGTGTGAGGAAACTCTTTATACTTTTGTTATGTATTGTTTTGGAAATGTTTTACAAATTTACTTCCATGTAGGAATCCATTTGGGGGAGGAAGATGTCAAAAAGTTAGGTTCCATCTCTCATCTGTCAAAATGATAAACTATATTGTGAAAAACAAGAATGTTTGTCATTTAAATTACTCTGAACCACCTCTTCCAAACAAAATCTTTTACTTCTGATGCGATACAGGTATCCACAGAAATGGATTATAGCAATATGTACTATGTAACCAGGAAAAAAATCTGAGTATTTACCTCTGTGGCAAAATTATTTAACTTTTAGTTCAACATTCCAAAATCACTTGCCAAGTCCAAGAAATATCAGTAAGTGTTGTTCAAGATCATCCTTTAATGAGCTCCTAAATTTTAGTTTTAGCATCCATTTTGAAAGGGCTATGACACATGTCAAACGAATGGCACTTAAAAGAATTTAAACATAAAATCCAGTGAAGCTGGTCAGGTACCTTAAAGACATTTTGAAATAAAGAAACTGTCATCTTCTTTGAGAATGTAAAGAATTAAGTGTAACAACCTCTAAACAATTATTGAATTTGATATGTGAGAGGAAAAAAAGACCCCAAGAATAAAGAAAATGAGATTCACAAGTGTGCAGGTACTTTTATATTCTTGTAACCCTATTGTTGATAGCTGACAGCACTGTATCGATTACTGCGGTTTGGCAAGTGCAATAGTAAATAATAATGATCTGCAAAGTTGTCATCTTAATCATTGGTGAAGCAACGTTACAAAGTCATTTTTTGATGTATTTAAATCGTAAAAGTGAAACAGAATGCTACTGACAATCGACAGTCCTGAAAACTGGAAAAATACAACACACTTTTGAGTTTACTCACCAACATGATAACTCCATGATTTCAAATTATCTCTTGGGTTATAGGATCGGTTATTGCACATATGTTGATTCTGTGGGCAATGAAATTTCCAAAATTAATGAGCCAAACTGTGATGATTTAACCTTGGAAATTGTGCCTAATTTTGAATGTGAGGCTAAAAATCGTTGTTTTGTGTTCTTGTGACTCAAATAAATATGTCGTGTATATATATAGTGTTCATCAACCAGTCTCCTGACCATAAAAAAGGGGAAGTAACTGCCTTTAATGCCTCAATACTGAATAAAGTCTCTGTCACAGAAAACCACATTTCATCCTTGTATGCTTTTATTTGATTTTTTTCTTAAACAAACAAAATTTACAAAGCTCAATTCTTTATAGAATTTTGGCAGAATGGAATGCATCTCTCTCTTGGAACCTTTCCCCAAAGTTTTATATATTTTAAAAATTTATTTAGAAAGTAAATAACTGACAATTGTATTTTTTCTTTTGGCAGCAGATTGTCATTGAAATAAATATATGACAATTCATTCAAAAACTTAATACCAGAAGTTAATAACAAGATTTACAGAGACTATATTTGATGGTGCATACATTATTATAAATAGATTTACAAGTACTTGACATCAAATATCTTGCTGTATTAAGTTAGTCTGTAAATAACTTTGCAATCAACAATTACTATCTCTTTTCCATTCCCTGAGAAAATGACTGCATGGCGAATTGAGTGTATATACACTTAAAGAATTTCCTTTATGCAAAAAATAGCTCAGTAGTTTCTCTAACATGTATAATATTTGTACAAATTTTAAAATTAGAAGAAAAAAAACTTTGTAGAAAAAGAAACATTTCTTATTTTGCCTTGATCAAGAAATAATATCATTTATTTTGAAATATAATAATAATATTCATAGTTAATTTAAACATAGAGAAATGTTGGAATAATATATTTTATTTATGTATCAGCTAAGTATAAGTAGTTCAAGTTCTTAGCAATTTCAAACACTGAAAATGTATATTATTAACTCAAGTGAATTATCAGATGCTTTAAATCAAAACTAGATTACCAGTAACATCATTTAATGTGACAAATATATATATATATATATATATATATATATATATATATATATATATATATATATATATATATATATATATATATATATATATATATATATATATATATATATATAGTAGTTTCTTATACTGAGCATGATTTAGTCACAACATATAGTCTTCAACATTTCAGGAAGTACTAATCTCATGCAGAACTGTCAACTTTCAACTTTTATGATTGATTATTGCAAACTTACATCAAGTATTATAGATTTTGAAAGTTTGCAGTCTTGGAAAAATTCCTTTTGCATGCTTGTGCAAGTTTGAACTTTAGAGTTTGCAAACTTGTAAGCTTGCAGACTTGGAAAAATTCCTTTTGCAAGCTTATGCAAGCATGCTTACTAGCTTTTGCAGCCTCAATTAGCTTGTAAGCTTGCTGCAAGCTTGTATTAAGCATGCATTTTGGATTGGGTAGTAAGTGTAAAGAAGAACAGTAATGGAATTTGCATTACTTTCTTACTGAACTATTGAGAGTAGCAAAGACTGTTTAACTAAACCAATATTTTACCATCGGACCTCAAAACACACATTTTGAGTCTTCATGAAAACTAATACTGGCTGGGAATTTGGCAGTGTGTATTTCAGAATAAGGTCTGTAGTTAAAACAAATTACAAGATTTTGGACTTGAGAAGCTCTTTGTTTGATTAAAAAATTTATTTTGCTAAAATTTTGACTCTAAAAATATGTACTGATTTATTGTCCAAACATAGTTTATGTGCGAGAAATTCAAATAAAAATATTTTTGACTTCCAAACCTTCCCAAACACGTCAATAATCTTTGTTTGTTTGTTTGTTTGTTTCTTTATTTGTTTGTTTGTTTGTTTGTTTGTTTGTTTGAGAGAGAGAGAGAGAGAGAGAGAGAGAGAGAGAGAGAGAGAGAGAGAGAGAGAGAGAGAGAGAGAGAGAGAGAGAGAGAGAGAGAGAGAGAGAGAGACTTTTCTTGATGCCATGCTGCAGTCATGATATGTAATTTGTAAATAACCTATGCACAATCAAAACTACCACCTTGGGGCAGTTTTTATAGCTGATTATCATAGACTCTGAAGACATTAAATGGTGAGTTAGTGAGAGATAAATGACCATCCTTGAATAGATTACTTATTTGACTGTCAATAGCTAGGATGATGATGTGATAAGAATCCATTGTGGGAGAATCCATCTGGCTAATTTGCATAGGTAAAGTACATGAAGTGGAATGACCCAGTTTGAAGTTAGATATATTTAAGAGATAGATATTGAAGAAACAAAAGTTGTTGCTCTTTGCTGCTTTGAATATTATGTTTTAGCCATCTTTATTACAGATTATTGATTAGCTTGTGATCAGCAGCTGCATCACTTATGCAAAGTTGGATTTTTCAATATAATTGTAGTATTTTTGTAGTAGCTATGGTGTGGAAGTGGAATTCAGTTTTGAAGGCAAAATGTTAAAATGTAGCTGTGATTCAGGATTCAGGGAAGGATGTGCTGTCAATAAAGTGAATCAATTCCAGCAAAACTAGATTGTGATCTTCTGGTACATGGAAAGGGGGAGTATTATTTTTCTTTGCACATATATATATATATATATATATATATATATATATATATATATATATATATATATATATATATATATATATATATATATATATATATATATATATATATGCAATAAACTGATGATGAACGGTGCAAAACTAGTAACTAACTAGCCTGAGTGTTTTTGACTCTAAATGAGTCTTTTTCAAAGGCAAATAAAAAACATATCCAAAACAAACAAATAAGTACAAAATTGTTGTGTTTGTAAAACTCTACATGGCTGTCTCCACATGAGTTAACCCTATATATACATTGTCTCAACCAGCCTGTATAGACTTGTTGAGAATATTGAAAAAGGTTTATAATTCCCTAAAAGTCTATGAACCAAAGCAACATCTATTACTTTGTGTATATTTATGTAATGCAGATTATATCCTGGATTATATATATATATATATATATATATATATATATATATATATATATATATATATATATAACAATATCCAACACAAGGAGAATGCATGAATCAATTCCATGAGTAACTTGCATGCTTAGACGTTCTAACTATTATAGTCACTGAGTGCTTGACACTGTCAAAGCAGAGAAAAATTAGACAAGATATTTGTGGATGTTTGAATAACAGTACCAGCCATTCTCTATTGAATGCAAAGACAAACTCAAATGACTCTTGCATCACTTTCAAAATCCCATAGAATTATTGAGGGCAGCACAGATTTAATTAGTTAGGACTGTATTTCAATGTCAAGTAGTATATAATAAAAATAGAAACTTGGTGTATTTATTTTTAGTTAATGTTGTTGATGTTGTTGTTGTTGTTGTTGGTGGTGGTGGTGGTGTGTGTGTGTGTGTGTGTGTGTGTGTGTGTGTGTGTGTGTGTGTGTGTGTGTGTGTGTGTGTGTGTGAAAATGATAATGCTGAGTTTATCAACTGTTTTCTGCTTGAAAGTATATTGAATTTCCAGTCATTTTCTTTAAGTTTGATATGAATAGATAACCATTTCTCAATTGTATTAAATCACATTTTTTGGGGTTCGCCTGCACCGACCCCATTTGGGACCTCAGAACACACTTTCTGATTCACAAACAATCACCAGTGCTGTCGGAAAGTTGGCAGATATGATATCATTGTGTGCAGCACCTGTAACACCCAAATATAGTTCCAAACCTTGTGACATAATGGTCTGCTAAATTGTCAAAAAAAACATATTTGTTACAAAACACTGACTGGTTTTCTATTTTGTGTTTTAGCTGTTAATGTTGAATGCCAGCCTCGATGAGGATAGATCTCTTGGCTCAGAGTGTTCATTCTCATCCTCAGTGTCTGCTGGGACAGCCAGTCTTGACAGTCTGCAAGAAGAGGTAGGGCTATAATAATATACAGTAAGATAGGACATTTGAGAAGAGGTTGAACTGTAATAATATACAGTAAGATAGGACATCTGAGAAGAGATAGGGCTGTAATAATATACAGTAAGATAGGACATCTGAGAAGAGATAGGGCTGTACTATTATACAGTAAGATAGGACATATGAGAAGAGATAGGGCTGTACTATTATACAGTATGATAGGATATATGAGAAGATATAAGGCTGTAATAATATACAGTAAGATAGGACATATGAGAAGAGATAGGGCTGTAAAAATATACAGTAAGATAGGTCATCTGAGAAGAGATAGGACTGTAAAAATATACAGTAAGATAGGTCATCTGAGAAGAGAAAAGGCTGTAATAATATACAGTAAGATAGGACATATGAGAAGAGATAAGGCTGTAAAAATATACAGTAAGATAGGTCATCTGAGAAGAGAAAAGGCTGTAATAATATACAGTAAGATAGGACATATGAGAAGAGATAGGGCTGTAAAAATATACAGTAAGATAGGTTATCTGAGAAGAGATAAGGCTGTAATAATATACAGTAAGATAGGACATATGCGAAGAGATAGGGCTGTAAAAATATACAGTAAGATAGGTCATCTGAGAAGAGATAGGGCTGTAAAAATATACAGTAAGATAGGTCATCTGAGAAGAGATAGGGCTGTAAAATTATACAGTAAGATAGAACATAAAGTCTAGTTAGTCTGCAAGAATAATAATATACAGTCTGCAAGAGTAATAATATACAGTAAGATAGGACATCTAATCTAGACAGTCCACAAATAGAGTTTAGGCTTTGAAAATATACAGTAAAAGAGAACATCCAATCTAGACAGTCTGTGAGAATAGGTCAAGCTGTAAAAATATAGAGTAAGACAAGACATCCATCTAGACAGTCAGTGAGAATAGGTCAGACTGTAAAAATATAGAGTAAAATAGGACATCCAAGCTAGACAGTCTGAAAGAAGAGGTCAGGCTGTAAAAATATACAGTAGGAAAACCTATCCAATCCCATCAGTCTGTGAGAAGGGTTAGGCTGTAAAAATATACAATAAGATAGGAACAAAATAGATTTATGATGATGTATCACAATATATGTTCATATGAGATGTTTGGTTTCTGAACAAACAGAATGTTCATATTTTTTTTTATATTCTAATATATTTAGTGGCTTCTCAGGGATTGAGTATAAGTCATTTTTTACTCAACTCCAATTGTAAGTGATCATTATTTCATTCGTATTAACTTGTTTTTTTACTCTGCATTAATTTGACTAGTGCTAAGGTTTATCAAGATCTTTGAGTGGATTTGTTTTCTAGCTTTCACAGCAGAAGTAAACCGATTATTTTATTTTATTTTTATGGCAAATAGTAGTAATAAAACAAGTTTGAAATGTTAATCAATCACCATGTTTTTCTTGCAACAGTTATCCCCCGAAGAGGTACAGAAGGGATACAGAAAATTAATGAAGGAACATCTGAAACTAGAGAGATCAACAGCACTTTTACAAACACATTTAGATTGTCGCACAGATCCTTACAGATACAAAAAGGTAGGCATACAGAGGTAAATGGCAACTCTGTAAAACAAATAAAACATTTAAAATTCAAACAAAATAAAGTTTGGATATTTAGCTCTTAATTTAAGCATAAGCTTTTAAATTTATTATCGACTACATTTCCTGCCAATTAGAGACTGATTCACTTAATTCATGAGTAATATTAATCACATCACCTGTTGATTAAATATTATGTTACTGGAGCTTGTTTATTATGATAGAGATCACTGGAGCTAATTTTTTATGATATAGGTCACTGGAGCTTATTTATTATGATACAGGTCACTGAAGTTTGTGTATTATGATACAGTCATTGGAGCTAATTTATTACAATACAGGTCACTGGAGCTTATTTATTATGTTACAGTCATTGGAGCTAATTTATTACGATACAGGTCACTGGAGCTTGTTTATTATGATACAGGTCACTGGAGCTTGTTTATTATGATAGAGGTCACTAGAGCTAATTTATTATAATACAGGTCACTGAAGTTTGTGTATTATTATACAATCATTGGAGCTTATATATTATGATACAGGTCACTGGAGCTTATTTATTATGATACAGATACAGTTATTAGAGCTAATTTATTATGATACAGGTCACTGGAGCTTGTTTATTATGATAGAGGTCACTGTAGCTAATTTATTATGATACAGGTCACTAGAGCTAATTTATTATGATACAGGTCACTGAAGTTTGTGTATTATTATATAATCATTGGAGCTTATATATTATGATACAGGTCACTGGAGCTTATTTATTATGATACAGATACAGTTATTGGAGCTAATTTATTATGATACAGGTCACTAGAGCTAATTTATTATGATACAGGTCACTGAAGTTTGTGTATTAGTATACAATCATTGGAGCTTATATATTATGATACAGGTCACTGGAGCTTATTTATTATGATACAGTCATTGGAGCTAATTTATTACGATACAGGTCACTGGAGCTTGTTTATTATGATACAGGTCACTGGAGCTTGTTTATTATGATAGAGGTCACTGGAGCTAATTTAGTATGATACAGGTCACTGAAGTTTGTGTATTATTATACAATCATTGGAGCTTATATATTATGATACAGGTCACTGGAGCTTGTTTATTTTGATAGAGGTCACTGGAGCTTATTTATTATAATACAGGTTACACAATCATTTGTATTATGATTCAGGTCACTGGAGCTTATTTATTATGTTACAGGTCACTTGAGTGTATTTATTATATTATTGAAGTTGTGTATTATGAGCCTGGTCCCTGGAGTTGTGTATTATGATACAGGTCACTGGAGCCTGTAATCTATGATACAGAATTATAACAAGACAAAAAATATTACTATCACTCTCAACCTATATTTGCTCCGATATTTCAAGAATTTCTAAAATATTTATAACCCCATTGAATGAAAGAAAACTGAAATGCATAGTTTTTAAAGCACTGATTTATTTTTAAATAATACTATTAAAATATTTTAATTTTTTTCTCAGATAAAGACAGATTTAGAAACAGAGTTGTTTGTTGCTCAGTGTAGAATAGAGCAGCTAGAAAACCTATTGGAGAGCAAAGAGGTGAGTTTTCTCATTTTGCTAAAATTTTAGTTGGTCACTAATTATTTCTCTCTGATTCAATGATTCATTTTTGCATCCTAATAGGCTAGAAGAAACAGTAATCCCAATGTGTTAATTATTTATAAGTGATGCAGAATTCCATATGTGTTAATATGATTCCCCAAAAAATGGTCCCAATACTGTGGCATGAGTCATTATAGCATGTACCTCAGTGTGGAAGGTCAAGGGTTCAAACCAAAGACTTATAAAAATGGTACTAGCAGCTGCCTCGCTTGAAGCTTAGCGTTAAAAGGTTAGTGTTGGCATGGTGTCAGGATAATATGACTGGGTGGGACATGATGCTCCAGTATTATACACCATTATATGCTGCCACAATGCAGATGTCATAGAGATATGATTGAAAAATTGTAAATGATACATTAAAACTTCAAAATCACACACACAATGGTCCCAGATTGCATTAATGATTACCCAAGAAAAAAACCTGAGATAGTGATCTTTCCATTAGGATAGATTTCTCAAGAATTTAGCAAGACAATAAAATCTGAGGCTATTTATTTACATTTAAAAAAAACAAATGTGTTTTGAACCATTCATTTAGATGCACACATTTTTTTTACATAATTGAATAAGAGAGTAATATAAAATCAGTATGAAATCAATATGAAATGAATATTACATGTCTATTTCCAGGGCTGTGATTACAGCTGGGTTTTAGAAAAGGACCAGTTGTCTGCTGAGAAACAGTCTCTTCTTGAACAGGTAGACCAGCTTACATTTATTACTCTCCCAAGAATGTTTAAAGAAAAGTATGTAGTATAGGTATCTCTTCTGTTCATCTGTCCTTCATACTTTCATTTTTACTTCATGAAATTAAGAAATAAAGCTTAGTATACTAATATATCAACATTTGATAGTATGTTATGTAGGTCAAGACCAAGGCCATTGCCTAATATTTAATTTTTTACTTCTCACATTTCCATTTTGTCTTTAATGTCAAGGACAGAACTCAATACTTTCAGTTTTCTATCACCCTTACCTTTCAAATCTATAACTTTAAAGCCATTTTAGGTTAAGAATGAAACTTTGTATGCTTATACATGGTAACTATAACTTGTGTCATGTTGTTGACTGGGATTCAAATCTTGAAGGACAAAGTCACAGCTCAGAATTTTACATTTTCATTATATTTTCCCATTTGCTCCATGACCTCAAATCCATTTTAGAATAAGGGATGAAACTAAGTATACTTGTACATCATAACTCAAGGACATGTTATTTATTACATTGGAGGGTGCTAAAGAAGAAGATCAAGGTCATGCTTTAATATTTTTATCTTTTAAATTCAGTATAAGTTAAAAGCCATTTGAATGGGTCAAAGTCATAAATAAAACTTGGTATATTTGAATCTCATCATTAGAAGGTGTTTTACATACCTCATTCAGATGCTATATTCAGGGTCAAGGTCATGCCTCAGCATTTTCTTTTTCATCATAGTTTCCAGTTTGCTGCATAATGTTCAAGCTGTTTGAGATTGGTCAATGAAACATTTATACATCATCATCTGAAGGTGTGTTGTGTACTACATTGGGAGGGCTAGGTTCAGGGTATAGGTCACAGCTTGGTGTTTTACATTTTCAGTCTCACATTCCCTTTTGCTCTAGAACATTAAAGGCATTTGAGATCAAGGGATTAAACTTTGAAAACTTGTACATCATAGTTTGAATGTGTTAATTATGAATGCAGGGAGTTGTAGGACTCTACTAGGCACTGAACAAGTATCAACTTTATGGCTTGATAAAAAGGACAATTATGACTCAGCATTTAAAATTTCTTGTCTTATTTTCCCTTCCACTTGGAATTTTGTGCACATTTAAGCTTAAAGAATGATAACTTAACCATGCTATAGAGGGAAAACAATTTCACTGAACATTCTTGTTTTTTAATGCCATATTTTTAGGGGTATTTAGTATTACCATTGTGACTAACCTACCAAAAATTGGGTCATTGTGTCCTGATTTTCCCATCTTTGTAATTTTGGTTAAGTTGTATGTTTTTATCAGGTTGTCTGATATTATAGGTTTCAGAGTCTTGTTTGTTTGGATTCATTGTCTTGAGTACTAAACTGTCCTTCAAAAATAGGTTCCCTATGACCTACATTTCATGTCTAAATGATTCTATTTAAGTTTTACAGTTTCAGGGGTTTTTAAAGCCATAGAATTACACCACTTTGAATAGATATCCCCTAGTAAGTACACCAATGGCAAAATTAGATTACCATGGCAGATTTTTCATGTTTCAAGGTTTTTGCATAGCTTAAAGTATAAATATTTATTGTATTTGTTTGTGCTGACAGAGAAAAAATTACAATACAGTGAAACCTGTCTAATTTTTTCATCTGGGAATGGAAAACAATTTAAAGCAGATAGGTCAGTTTTCCTTGATGATGTCTGATCATTTGTAATGGAAATGATGGAATATATCTTCTAAACGTAAGGGTGAAAATCTGGAATTATTTTGGGCATTATTGCGAAGTTTGATGGAATAGGCCTTTCTGGAAACTTGCCTACCATCCCAGTTCTAATTGGTGGCACATAAGACTATTTTATTCCAGGTCATAAGCATCCAGTATTGTGGTCTGATAATGAGAAAGAAAACAATTGTTCATGTCAGATCAAGGGTTCAATACACTTATGGTGATGGTGCTGCCTTTGCAAAAAAATAAATAATTATAATCAAAATATAATAACTATAACATGAAAAAGATAAATTAAACATTTATAATATTTGAATCAGTGTCTCTGCCAAAAGAACCAGGCAGCTGGTTTAATCTGTATTGTGATGAATTCTATGACTTCACACACACTCACACACACACACACACACACACACACACACACACACACACACACACACACACACACACACACAGAGTATTTCTTTTTCCTCAGTGCAGATAATATGCGGATGGAAAGGAGAAGACATTGTTGGCTGTGGAGGGACATGATTAATTTGATTATCACTATATTCATTAAGGATTATTGTTTTTAAATTATTTTAAAAATTATTGCCATGAATAATCTAAAGTGTAATAAAAGACAACAATAAAAGAATTACCAAAACATATGAATGTGCTAACAAATGAAAGGTTACAAAAGAAATAAAAACAAAATAACTTTGAATTTTCTTGAATTTTTGACAGGCTTTTTTTACTTTATTTTTTTTTTCTAAGTCAGCGATGTCAGAAAGAAGCTTGTAACTATAATTACATCTTTACAGAACTTTTTCAGACTGTTTCATAATAGTGATTCTATTTTGGTATAATTGCCCATATTGAAATTAGTCCTTGTCTTTTTTTTTCATTCAGATAGAAAAGTATCTGCAGCCCATTGTTCAAAAATTTGGAAAAATACTTTAAGGAATTTACAGAATTAGGAAACAACATTATTATTGATTTCATTGCAAAAAATTTAGGATTGAACATCAACAATTAATGATGTTTATCATCAGTTTTGTGTATTGTAGTCTGTACTAGATAGGAGTCTCTTGTCTCATACATTTTGACTTTGAAGAACTCTCAATAAGGGAGATAACTTACCTTTTTGCAAAGGCCCATAGTTGAAATGGATACAGACAAAATCCCTCCAGAGACAAAATCTATCTTGGATAAAATCTCCCCAGCAAAATAATAGGACATAATAACCTTTTCCAATATCTAAATTTAGCTTTGTTAAACTTTTCAAACCATCATAAACATACATCTTTGCGTGTTAGCTTGGGTTAATCGAAATTTTGTGTTGATTTCACTTTAGTAGATTAAAGATGTGTATCATGTGGGTTTCATGTTAACAGACAAATATCTTCTTAATCTAAAGTCTAATTTTATCTTGTATCTAATATTGTATCTTGTCACCTCACTTTTATGCATACTGAGTTTGACTAATATTTGACTAAAACTGTTATATTTAAGAAAGTACTTAAAAGCTAACTCATAATTTTAGTCGATTAGCTTGAAATTTCATAATTAAATTAAAAATAAGGTGTATTGAGGATCTGTCCCATTTCCTCTTTCTTTTCACTAGGGTGTAAAGTACTTCAAAGCTTAAGTCATATTTTTATTGCATGAATGTGAAATTCCATAATTACATTAAATATTTGATGTATTGATGATATGTCACATTTCTTGTTTTGTCTTGCTATCTGGTTTTAAAAAAAGCCAGCATATTTGTGATGGTTTAAAAAGTTTAAAAACTTAGAATGGGGAGGAAATTACGTACTATCTTTTATTATGCTTTGGGGATATTGTCCTAGAGGGATTTTGTGGGGTGGGGATTTTTTTTCCCTGAGGAGAGTTTGTTCTCCAGCCAAAAAAAGTATATTGGCACATTTCTTTTTTTAAGGCTGCATAGCCTTATATTTAAGTTTAAAATAAAGTGGATAAATAAAATCTGCTTCATATAATAAGAGAAAAATCATGTTCAATGTAACAATGAAATACTGTATATAGATTTCTGATTGTGAGGAAACTCCCATAAACGTACACGCATACAATTCATTTGGATACCGTAAAGGACAGGACTTAAAATGAATGAATATAATGTTTTAGTAATTTATAATTATATTAAGTTTAAATTAAATAAGAGCTTTATAGTAACTATATCATCTAAAATGAATTTTTTTTTTCCTTTATCTGAATACATGTCAAAACCTGTGATTTTGCAAAAGGTAAATGACAAATAAAGAATAGAATGAATTGGAAAATTGATGGTTTTCATCACAAACAAATATTTTCATTACAAAAAGATTTATGTCATACTCACCAAAATATAGTCCTGAAATATATGTCTGAAATGTATTTGAACATAAATGAATAGGTAAAAAATACATGAAAAATTGGGAGAAATGATGTTTTGATACTTAACAGATCAAAGGGAAATAAATCCTCTATGCTTAATTTGATCATGCATTTGAAATGAATCTCAATTCGAAGTGTGTCAAATATTTATAGTTATATAGAACATTCAGAGCATCATTTCGTTACTTGAACTAATTGTTTTGTTTTATTAAAAATTATTCTTATTTTATTTTTGGACAACAAATATAGCCATCTTGATTTAATACATCATCATGTCTCCAGTATACTATTGTCTCTCATAGTACTTTAAACCTTTTATAGAAATACCACCCATCCTAGAAGAAATAAAATAGGGTCTTTATTACCCAGAAAGTTTTGGTTATGATAATTTTTGTTTTTTTTCTTCCTGTTTTTAATTTTAAAAATTAATGTATCATATCTTAATAATTACAATTCCTATCTGCCAATTTAAAAGCAATTATTTTAAACATTATTAATTTTCCAATCTTTAAGCAATGATTTAATTGTTTCTTTATTCTTCCTTTTTTCATTTTTTTAATTTTATAAATGAAATGTAGATAGAAATTTTTGTTTTTTGGAATTAATATATGGGTTAACATTTTACATAAAGAAATGAATTTTAATTTAAACGTAGAATATTTTCTTATTCACTCACAGGTAGAGAATCTGGAGAGAAAATTGGAAGAATCTCAGGAACAGATAGAGACAATGGAGTTCCAATTACTTGAAATGGTAAGTGTCTGTCTGTCTGTCTATCAGTCTTTTTGTTTGTCAGTCCATCTGTTCATTTCACTATAGGCCATTTTCTGTCAGGTTGCTTGATATTTCTGATAAGAAAGAACCTCAGCAAATGTTGGAGATGCAGCATCAGTTATCGGAAATCCCCTTAACGTTGTAATTATATTTGTCTGTAATTGTGTCCTTTTGTCACTCTTTCCCAAGCTTGGCCCAGTTCAGCACAGCACAGTGATAAATTTAATCGATTTTGTATCTGTGTAAAAAAAATGTTTCTGGTAAAGTTGTCTTTTAGATATTATATATGTCTGCATGTCCTTTTTTATACAAAAATACAATAATTATTTTTATATTGGTATGCTTGGTGAGATGTGATGGTCACTTTCCATTGGTAACATTAGCAATGTTTGAGGTTTGCATTAAAATATGAGAAGTCACATGTTCTGGATTTGTTGTTGAATTCAAGTTACACTTGGAGTTAATTATGAGTTAAGGTTGGGAGATCTTTGCTGTAAGTTCCTGTCTTACCTGTATCATCTGCTTAAAAAACAACTTGTTATGTCAAGGTGAGCAATATTAAAATGTTGCACTTTAAAAGTCACATGTTCTACAATAGTGTCTGCATTCACTTAAACTTTAGGACATAACTTTATATCAGTGGCATCCAGCCTCTTTTGGCTTGGGCCAAAACAGATGAAATACTTAAAGCCATGGATTAGTTTGTTCACCAACATTTCTAATACATTTTAATTTTTAAAACTTAATAATCAAACATGAAAATCCAACACAATTATTACATGACATTAATAACATTAATATTATGTGGTTGTAATTTTATTGTTAAACAAGATAGTCACATATTGCAGTAGACACATAAAACATCATCAGTAGAGCAATACAGATAAATGTAATAAGTATAAATTAAAATATATGTCTTCAAAGGACTGCCTATATGGCAACAGGTTGCACGATGTGAAGGACTGGCCTGAAGTTTGGACATGCCAGGTTTATATGTTGATATGCTGGGAGTTTCTATCACACCCATCTAACCTGCAGAAGCTTGGATCATCATTGTGGTCATTGTTAAAGTTTTGCATACCTGCATTAATCTGAGATGGTTTGGGGACTTTATTAGGACTGTTTTGATGTCCCAATAGTCATCTGGGTTTGTCCACATACAGGTATAGAATGATAGCTAAAGGACATTTAAATTTTTTTAGTCAAAACAGTACAAAACAAAAGCATTTCTTTTCACCATTAAATTGCATTGAACCAGCAACTGTTGATTCAGAAGTACTGATAATGAATGGGGTGTGATTATTGTGCCTTTATTATGTGTCACTTCTGTTAGGTCCTTGTAATTTACTTTTGATGAACGCTGAGTTATCATCATACTTTAAAATGTACCCAGAGTCTTTCTTGTTACACCTTTTTTTAAATAAATAACCTCTTATCTGGCTTCAGCTTGTCAGGTGATAGAAACTATATAATTGGGCTAATTTTCTCAGTCAAATCTCACAAATCAAATGTTATTGTTTATAACTCCATGGTTTTAAGCTATGTGACAGAAAGAAGAAAGAAGCTTATTAAGATCAACAAATAAATTTTATTTAATTTTAAATTTATTTCTCTCAGTTACAAAGAACTTACATTATTATGAATTAAATCCAAAATAGTCCTAAAAGTTGTATCACAAGTCCAAATGTTTAGAGTGTTTGGAACGAATTGCAGTATTGAATGTGCTTATGTACCAGTAGTCTTGAATATTTGATGGTCCAACGGTCTTCATGTATCACAGTGATATAATCCTGAATGTCTTTGAATGAATTCAAAATAATCCCAGATAGTGATTTGTGCAAAATATTGATAAGCAATTTGTAATTTCAATGAATAGTTTTTAAATTATTGAGTCCTCTCACATTTTATTTTAAGACAACTGAAAATTATTCCAGAGACTGATCTTATCACAGGAATGAATAATTTCTTTGACCATGGCCTTATAGAAAAACCTAGTCACAATAAATGACCAGGATTTGTGTCAAATGTTCACTCTAAGTTGTAGATAAGGCTAGATCCTGAAATCAATTAGCCATCAACCACTTTTAAAAGAAAAGATGAAAGTCAGTTACACCATAACTAATCTACCCTAAATCACAGACAAGGGTCAAGTACACAAAATACTGCAGATATCAAGTTTCTGTCTGTTGTCTTTGCACTTGTTACAGACTGGATGGTACTATTGTACTGTCTACTGTTTAGACAGAATATTATCTACAGCTTTAAGCAGGACTGTTTACTGTTTATATAGAATATTATCTACTGCTGTAAGCAGGACTGTCTACTGTTTATACAGACTAATATCTACTGCTATAAGCAGGACTGTCTACTGTTTATACAGAATATTATCTACTGCTGTAAGCAGGACTGTCTACCTGTCTACTGTTTATACAGAATATTATCTACTGCTGTAAGCAGGACTGTCTACCTGTCTACTGTTTATACAGAATATTATCTACTGCTGTAAGCAAGACTGTCTACCTGTCTACTGTTTATACAGAATATTATCTACTGCTGTAAGCAGGACTGTCTACCTGTCTACTGTTTATACAGAATATTATCTACTGCTGTAAGCATGACTGTCTACCTGTCTACTGTTTATACAGAATATTATCTACTGCTGTAAGCAACAGCATCTACTGTTATGCAGACTACATGCTGTGAATATGTATAGGGGTCAAAAAATGTATCTTCCAATCTCTCTTTACTTTCTTCCAAATATTAATGAAAATTATTTTTTTCTGAAACATGACCATGTTTGGGGTTTGGGAATAAAGAAAATCATGTTTTTCTTGTGACACATTGCATTATTGCAGGTATGTATTTTTTGTTAAAAGTTTTTGAAATTACACATCTTCAACACCATTTGCCGTTGTCAATGGAAACCTTAGGATGGTGGTGTTTTAGATGTAAAGTTTATATACTGACAATGCAGAGAGTTCCATCCTTGCCTGTTTTTTCTGCTTAACCATAATATGAAAGCTTATGAAAGTTCATGACATGGGCTGTACTGACAAGCAAAACTGTTTTTTCTATGCATGAGTCAGTCTTAATTAATGTGTGTGTCACCTATATCATATTATACACTCAAATGTTGAGTTATATATATATATATATTCTGCATGAATGAGATAGGGTTAAACTTTTCTGTATGCATTCATACGGACATCCAGAAACAATAACACAAGATATATATCTAAATGGATCAGCTTTGTTAATTACAGAAATACTTCATGTACATTTCTTGAACTTTTAGGTTCTCAAATATTTACAATTTTCACTGTTAATTTAATTAATGCAGTCTCTGCAGCTATGGGTAACATTATTTCTCTGTCAACAAGAAAGGAAAAGACTTTATAGATCTTACACCCTGGGGACAGTGTCATTTGAACACATGGGTATATGCTATGGTGAAGATTCTGCACCATTTTTCTATCCTGCCTGTCCAATTAAGAAAAACTTTTCTCAAGAATGCAGGTCAAAAGGAAACCCTCAAGTTTCAACTACTGCTTTGTCAGTTTTCATTGGATAAACATCAAAATTTAAGCCATAATCCTGATTTTAAAAAGGGGAATATAATTTTTAAAACAACAAAAAATCTGTTATGGATCATGTATTTGTTTATTAAAGATTTACCTCTAAAGCTAGTTTTTTTTAAAGAATGTAAAATTAATTTGTGTTAGTGCACATATCGGAGACTGTTTTAACCTTCTCAAATTGGGACATTTCTCACTGATAAGTATAGTAGAGAATTTGCTAACAATGAACAATCTCATTCAGCATATGTCAGGAATTTGGCAGCTTAAAAGTCTTAGGTGAAATAATCTAATAATTGAATGAACTTTAAAAAAAAAAAGATACAGAAAAGTCAGTCTAATTGTCCAGCTTTATAATAAGTTTTTATTTATTTATTTTAGGCGTAATCAGTAAGATTTAAAACTTGATAGCTTTCAGGTGGATGTTGACAGAGCAACATGGAATTGTTAAAGAGAAACACTTTTTCCCCTCTTTACTTCCAAAATAATTGTTTTGAAAGAACAAATATAAAAATGTATCATCATTCAAAAGAAATAGATTTTCACAAGTCATGATTCTAATAAAATGTTGTTGAATGGAAAAATAGTGTGTGTATGTTTTTTTCTCTTAAAGATAAACTTGCAGCTGGAGAATAAAAATGATAATGTTTTCAAATGCTTTTGAGTTGTAATACTGATGTTTGCATACTGGAGATTCGAAATTTAAATACTGAATGAATGAAAGGTTTCTTAACTTGATAAATATGACCCAGATTTCTTAGTTACGTTTTCTTTGATCTTCAAGAGCCATTCAGCCTTTTTCTTATGCCATACAAATTTTCATACAAATAAAATAATCCAGTATTCTTGTTCAAGTCATTTTATTTATTTTTGTCATTTGCATTGGCAGTGTTGGTTGTACTTGTGTCCAGACTTGGTTGATTTGGTATGTTCACTTAAGTTAATTAGTTTTCTTGTGTGTCATTGTAATTGTTATGGTTCACAATACCGATAAAAAAAATGAGATTTGATTTGTCTTGCTTCATTTGCATTTTATTTTTTTGTGATTTCATTTGAAGTAGTTTTTTAAAACAAATTTATGATGTCAATAATTTGAAGGCAGCTAAATGGTGCTGATATAAACTTATCATATAAAGAACTCAAGATCAATTTTAATTTGCAAATCAGAGGTATTTTATTTAAAATTTACTCTGCAAGTTCAATATTGATTTGAGGCGTTGCCATAATTTGCTCAAGCCATCAATAATTAAGGAAGGGAAAAATATTCCATTTTGAACAAACACATTTTTAAACTTAGCAAATAGCGTTACCTTCTTTCATATTTAGTTACATTTTTTTCATCTTTATTTTATATATGACACATTAGGCTTGACTGTAACAGGAACTCCTGAAAAAAAAAAAAAAAAAAAAAAAAAATAATAATAATAATAATAATAATAATAATAATAATAATAATAATAATAATAATAATAATAATAATAATTAAAAAAATGAAAAAATGAATAAATAAATTAAAAAAATAAATAAAATAATATTTATAATTAATATTAATGTGAAAAGGGAAAACTATCAGAAAGTGCAATATGTCCTATATTGATTCAACTGACAATAAAGCAAAAAAAGGACATCACATGGTAGGCTGTAAAAAAGATACCCTATATTACATATTGCATAAATAATAAATGGCTAAAGGTGGAAAATATTAGGATCAAAAGTTAAAGTTAGAGCATAGCAAGTCTACTTCACTTAATTTAACATTTCCATGAAAAAAAAATGTTTGCTGAAGCATCACTCTTTCCAAATAATTTTTCTGAACAAACACAAAATTGAGTGCCAGTTAGGATTTGGGATTTGATTGGATATGGCCACCATAAAGCAGATTATAATTTGCGCTTCAAAAGCATTTATCAAAGTATACTGGAATACACAGTATTTATCAAAGTATACTGGAATACACAGTATTTATCAAGGTATACTGGAATACACAGTATTTATCAAGGTATACTAGAATACACAGTATTTATCAAAGTATACTGGAATACACAGTATTTATCAAAGTATACTGGAATACACAGTATTTATCAAAGTATACTGGAATACACAGTATTTATCAAAGTATACTGGAATACCTAGTATTTATCAAGGTATACTGGAATACACAGTATTTATCAAGGTATACTGGAATACACAGTATTTATCAAAGTATACTGGAATACACAGTATTTATCAAAGTATACTGGAATACACAGTATTTATCAACATATACTGGAATACACAGTATTTATCAAAGTATACTGGAATACACAGTATTTATCAAAGTATACTGGAATACACAGTATTTATCAAAGTATACTGGAATACACAGTATTTATCCAAGTATACTGGAATACACAGTATTTATCAAAGTATACTGGAATACACAGTATTTATCAAGGTATATTGGAATACACAGTATTTATCAAAGTATACTAGAATACACAGTATTTATCAAGGTATATTGGAATACACAGTATTTATCAAAGTATACTGGAATACACAGTATTTATCAAAGTATACTGGAATACACAGTATTTATCAAGGTATATTGGAATACACAGTATTTATCAAAGTATACTAGAATACACAGTATTTATCAAGGTGTATTGGAATACACAGTATTTATCAAAGTATACTGGAATACACAGCATTTATCAAAGTATACTGGAATACACAGTATTTATCAAAGTATACTAGAATACACAGTATTTATCAAGGTATACTGGAATACACAGTATTTATCAAGGTATACTAGAATATATAGTATTTATCAAGGTATACTGGAATGCACAGTTTTTATCAAGGTATACTAGAATACACAGTATTTATCAAGGTATACCGGAAGAGACAGTATTTATCAAAGTATACTGGAATACACAGTATTTATCAAAGTATACTGGAATACCTAGTATTTATCCAGATAAACTGGAATACACAGTATTTATCAAAGTATACTGGAATACATTGTATTTATCAAAGTATACTGGAATACATCGTATTTATCAACATATACTGGAATACACAGTATTTATCAAGGTAAACTGGAATTTACAGTAGATATCAAGGTATACTGGAATACAAAGTATTTATCCAAGTATACTGGAATACACAGTATTTATTAAGGTATACTGGAATCCAATGTATTTGTCAAGGTATAATGGAATACAAAGCATTTGTCAAGGTATAATGGAATACAAAGTATTTATCCAAGTATACTGGAATATACAGTATTTATTAAGGTATACTGGAATACACAGTATTTATCAAGGTATACTGGAATACACAGTATTTATCCAAGTATACTGGAATACACAGTATTTCTCCAAGTATACTGGAATACACAGTATTTATTAAGGTATACTAGAATAAACAGTTTTTATCAAGGTATACTGGAAACCAAAGTATTTGTCAAGGTATAATGGAATACAAAGTGTTTATCCATGTATATTGGAAGACACAGTATTTATTATGGTATACTTGAATACACAGTATCTATCAAGGTATACTGGAAAACAGTAGATATTAAGGTATACTAGAATACACAGTATTTATCAAGGTATAATGGAATACAGAGTTATTTGTCAAGGTATACTGGAATACACAGTATTTTTCAAGGTATACTGGAATCCAAAGTATTTGTCAAGGTATAATGGAATACAAAGTATTGATTATATACATTGTTATCAAGGGTGTTAAAGGGGCATAACTTCATAAAGACGCAAATGTTGGCTAACCATACATCCTCAGCAAAAATCAATGTTCGTGCCTGACATTTTTTCTTTACTGCTCATACTCACATAAATGCATCTTTTTTTTTGGTTTTTTTTACTGCGGTTACCTAAGTGGTTAGAGCATCTGCCTTGGATGTAGAAGATCATGGGTTTGAATACCAGCTGAGTCACACCAAAGACTTATAAAAATGATATTAACAGATGCCTTGCTAGGCACTCAGTATTAAGAGGTTAGTGTTAGAACCGGTTGGCCTGGTGTCAGGATAACATGTGTGGGTGGAACATCATGCTACATGTCTGCAGCATGATGCCCCAGTGCTAGACATCACTATAAACTGCCACATTGCAGATAACATAGCGGTATGACTGAAAACTTGTTGAAACTATGTTAACAATCTGAATCACACATACACATACAAATGCTTGTTTTCCATAATGCAAGTATAATTTCTGAAGTCATACAGAAAAAAGGTCATATGGCTTGATGAGAAATCTTTTTTTTCAAATGTAAAAATAAAAAAATTTAAAAAATAAAATTATTTATCCAATAATTTTCAAAATTACACACCAAAGTGTATAATAGGCTTATGCATTCAAGGTTGGATGAGTGATCATAAGCAACATTTTTTTGTATTTTTGCTTCTGTGAGCAATATTATGTTCACTTGGGGTTCTTGTTACAAAGATAGTAAGTACATGTATTTAATTTTAAAAATATATATTTATATGGAAATTTATATTTTAGTAGAGTTATATAAGTAAATTCGTATGTTGTTTTCCTGGATGATGGAATTGGCAATAGCCATACAAAACTTTTTTAACAAAATTGGATGAACAACAATTTGTATAATAATTACTCTTATAAAATATTGCAATTGCGGGAGGTTGTGGTTTTGAACCATGACCGATTCATACCAGAGACTTAAAAAAATGCTACTAGCAGCTGCCTCACTTGGCACTCAACATTAAGAAGTTAGTGTTAGGATTAGTCAGCCATGTGTCAAGATAATGTGTCTTGGTAGGACATGATGCCATATGTCTGCAGCATGATGCACCAGTGTTAGACATCACTACAAATTTCTACACTGCAGACATCATAGTGATATGACTAAACAATTTTTAAATCTACATTAAAAATCAATTGACAGAGACACACACACACACACACAATTTTGTATTATTATTGGGTTTGACAAATATTTGTTGATTCTTATACAACAGTATTTTTTCAAATTCTAGGTTCAGATTATTTTAATTGCATTACTTTGCTATCTTAAATTATGACACTGTTTTACAGTTCTTTAACTTGAAGGTTCATTTTTCATAAAGTGCATTTGTTTCCTCATTAAGATAAGCCTAATAAATTATATTTTTTTTCTTGTGAGACCCAGACCTATATGGCAATTTGGATTAGGTTTTCAGTCTAATATCATGCATGCATGGCTTGAGCAGGAAACAAAAAAGAAATAGGTTGTATATCATGACACAACTCTTCATAGTACTTCTATTGTTCATTGTTGAGAATGGACAAGAGATGAGAGAGAGACTGAGAGAGAGAGAGACAGACAGACAAACATCCAGACATCCACAACCTGTATCATTCTTAAACAGAAATGGTATGATCTGTATAACTTCACATTCAGGGAAAACTGTGACCAGTGGACAGTACAAACAATTGTTATAAAGTCAATAAAATGTTAAAGGTCATTTGAGTTAAGCAAAATTCCATTAAGTACTTAATTGGTTGAGAATAGCTGAGTGTCAGAAACTCTAATTTCAGGGATTTTTCTTTACATACTAGCTAGTGTCATGTGTATGCAATGCTGCACATGCTGGAAAATGTCATGCATATGATGTGTTGCACATGTTGGCATGCATATGCTGCACTGTGCATGCTGGCTGGTATCATGTATATGCTCTGCTGCAAACAGTGGCTTTATGACAGAATCATATTTAAGGTCTTACGTCTTGTTGGTAAAATGGTTACCTAAGACTTAGTGGATGCCTTACATTTTATCCCACCTTTGTCATGTGTGCTTTTCTTTTCTGAACCTTCACTTTTGCCTTCCTTACAAAAATAATAATTTCATTATATCTAAACAGTAAGAATCACCTAATTTGACAATTTGATGTCTAATTTGACAACTATTTGATAGGTGATCATAAAATACATTTTGTCATTTTAACATAGAAACAAGCAGACTAATAGTTTTGTTTCAGTGTAATAGTTTCATTTCAGTATAATAGTTTAATTTCAGTGTAATAGTTTCATTTCAGTATAATAGTTCCCATTCAGTGTGATAGTTTCATTTCAGCAAAATAGTTTCATGTGAGTTTAATAGTTTCATTTCAGTGTAATAGTTTCATTTCAGTGTAATTGTTTCATTTCAGTAGAATAGTTTCGTTTCAGAATAATACTTTCATTTTAGTGTAAGTTTCATTTCAATGTAATAGTTTCATTTTAGTGTAATAGTTTCATTCAGTGTAATAGTTTCATTTTAGTGTCATAGTTTCATTTTAGTGTCATAGTTTCATTTTAGTGTAATAGTTTCATTCAGTGTAATAGTTTCATTTCAGTGTAATAGTTTCATTTTAGTGTCATAGTTTCATTTCAGTGTAATAGTTTCATTTCAGTGTAATAGTTTCATTTCAGTGTAATAGTTTCATTTCAGTGTAATAGTTTCATTTTAGTGTCATAGTTTCATTTCAGTGTAATAGTTTCATTTCAGTGTAATAGTTTCATTTTAGTGTCATAGTTTCATTTCAGTGTAATAGTTTCATTTCAGTGTAATAGTTTCATTTCAGTGTAATAGTTTCATTTTAGTGTCATAGTTTCATTTCAGTGTAATAGTTTCATTTCAGTGTAATAGTTTCATTTCAGTGTAATAGTTTCATTTCAGTGTAATAGTTTCATTTCAGTGTAATAGTTTCATTTTAGTGTCATAGTTTCATTTCAGTGTAATAGTTTCATTTCAGTGTAATAGTTTCATTTTAGTGTCATAGTTTCATTTCAGTGTAATAGTTTCATTTCAGTGTAATAGTTTCATTTCAGTGTAATAGTTTCATTTCAGTGTAATAGTTTCATTTCAGTGTAATAGTTTCATTTCAGTGTAATAGTTTCATTTCAGTGTAATAGTTTCATTTCAGTGTAATAGTTTCACATTGAAGCTGCTATGCTGCATAATTTTTTAGAAAAACCTACAGAATTATTACGTTCATTTAATCAGTAAAAATGTAAACCGGAATACAATACTCAATAAAAATCTGTTTGATGAAATAAAATACTTAAAGAAGAACATTATGACTATGTGCATAAAAATCCCCAAAAGAAAACTTAACAATGTACGGATGATTTAATTTACTTTATCAAGAAAACGATACTTATGTCGGTAAAATGCTTTTCATTAATTTAACTGCATTGAACCACTAGATTGAAATCCATTTGTGTGTATTTAGCTTTTGTAAACAAAATGAAACACTGCTATTTAATTGTACCAAATATATTTTGTTTTAAGTGTTTTGATTGGATGGTGATTCAGTCACTTAGCCCAATATATGGAATCAGGCAGTAATAAAACATGCACATAAGTAACAGTTACCAAAGACCCATTATGTTGGTGTTAGTTTGAAGAATTCATTTTCCCCAGGGGACATGATAAACACAAAGTAATTAAAACATCAGAATTAGCACTTGCCCAGTGTGTTTAAAAATTGGTAAAGAGCAATCGTCCCAGACTAGAGCTTTGGAAAATATTACTTGTCTGATTTTTAAAAGGAATATTTTGGATGTCAGTCTATGGTATTTGATAGGCTTTCCTGTAGTACTGGTACATTAATTGCTGCGTACAATTACAAAATGTCAAAACAATTCATTTGAAAAGTTTTATAATTTATTCCTATATTTTGTCAGAGTGGTCTCCTCCAATCAAGATTAGCATCTTCTTCCATTTGCTACAGATTGATCTAAGTCTAGAAGGTGCTTGCTTCTTGAGATTTTTCATGCATGATTCAGTGTGTCAAAGAACATTATTATTGTGTCTGTTTCCTTTCATGCCCTGTCAATCTCAGTCAAAACAAATGTGGTGAGTATCTGTTGATGAAGTGAAGAGGACTCTTAATTGATTCAGACTAAATAAAAAACAAAGTCAAAAGTGGATTGTAGCAAATTATTACAGCATTCTATTGTGCTGTATGGAAGGAACTGCTTGAAACAGAGGGTTAATAGAACAATATTAGTAATATATATATGCTCTTCCCTTAAATTGGCCTTGTTCATCCATAATTAATAGAAAATAAGGTATATCCTGTGTTCTACCATAACTAACTCTAACAAACAATGATTGACCTAAAACTTTGGTCTTTTACATCCTGCCCTTAATCCTGGCACTGTGTTTTGACCAGTAATGGAGATAAGGTATGCCTTGCCCTTAATTCTGGCCCTGTGCCTCCTCTGATAATATAAATTAAGGTATACCCTGCCCTTAATTCTGGCCCTGTGCCTCCACCAATAATATAGATTAAGGTATACTCTGCCCTTAAACCTGGCATTGTGCTTCTACCAGTAATGGAGATAAGGTTTGCCTTGCCCTTAATTCTGGCCCTGTGTCTCCACCAATAATATAGATTAAGGTATACTCTGCCCTTAATCCTGGCATTGTGCTTCTACCAGTAATGGAGATAAGGTTTGCCTTGCCCTTAATTCTGGCCCTGTGTCTCCACCAATAATATAGATTAAGGTATACTCTGCCCTTAATCCTGGCCCTGTGCATTGACCAGTAATGGAGATAAGGTATGCCTTGCCCTTAAACCTGGCTTTGTGTTTCCATCCAGAGTAATATAGATTAAGGTATACACTGCACTTAATCCTGGCCTTGCACTAATTCTGAACCACTTTCAATATCATGTTCTTGAATTTATACATTCTACAGACAAAATGGTTTTCAGATGCAACTTCCAGTTATTCAAGGTGAAATACTGCATTAGCATAGTTGCTTGTGATTTTATTTCATTCATGTTTTAGTTTTGTTGTGGATGGAAATGATTATTGGTTAATAGTACTCAACAGTTTATGGATACTTTGAATGTTGTCATCTTAATGCTGGACTCACTCACGGACAATGAAAGGTCTCACAGTATGGTATATTGAATATTTTCAGACCCCATATCAGAGGTCCAAAAATGTCTGCATTTGCAGGTTATGTCTGGCAGATCAAGCTCTAAGGAACTGGACATCGATCACATCACTGACCACCATATGCTCTAAGAAACTGGACACTGGTCACATCACTGACCACCATATGCTCTAAGAAACTGGACATTGGTCACATCATTGACTACCATATGCTCTAAGAAACTGGACGATGGTCATAAAATATCTCTAAGAGCAATATGTCAAATTGTCTTTGATTTGTATATACAATGGGCTGTCAAATAAATCCATTAATAAATTAAAAATAAAAGGTCAAAGGTTAAGTTTACAGATTGTTTTTTTTTGTGGTTTTTGTGGGATAGTCAGTAAAATTGTTGCTGACTTGGTTTGGTCAGTTTATCCAGCTATTTAAACAGTCTAAATTCATAAAGCACAAAACAAAGATGTATAAGAGTTATAATCTATTGGACTCAATAAATAACCTGTAGGTAAATGAACATTTATCCAAGGTCTGTAATATAAGCATTTCTTCAATGCCTCACAGGTGTGTTTTTATTATATTGGGTCATGGTGTGTCAGAATATTATGTGTTTATATTATTTTGTGTCAGTGTGTCAGATCATCATGTGTTTATATTATATTGTATCACAGTGTCAGAACATGTGTTTTTATCATATTGTGTCAGTGTCAGAACATCATGTGTTTTTATTATATTGTGTCATAGTGTATCAGAACACATCATGTGTTTGTATTATATTGTGTTACAGTGTATCAAAACATCATGTGTTATATTGTGTCACAGTGTCAGAACATGTGTTTTTATCATATTGTGTCTAAGTGTGTCAGAACATCATGTGTTTGTATTATATTGTGTTACAGTGTTATCAAAACATCATGTGTTATATTGTGTCACAGTGTCAGAACATGTGTTTTTATCATATTGTGACTGATTGTGTCAGAACATCATGTGTTTGTATTATATTGTGTTACAGTGTATCAAAACATCATGTGTTATATTGTGTCACAGTGTCAGAACATGTGTTTTTATCATATTGTGACTGATTGTGTCAGAACATCATGTGTTTGTATTATATTGTGTTACAGTGTATCAAAACATCATGTGTTATATTATATTGTGTCACAGTGTCAGAACATCATGTGTTTACATTATTTGTGTCACAGTGTCAGAACATGTGTTTTTATCATAATGTGTCATTGTGTCAGAACATTATGTGTTTATATTATATTATGTCACAGTGTGTCAGAACGTTTTTATTATATTGTGTCACAATGTGTCATTTTCGTCCAAGAATTGTCTGAGGCATTATGAAATAAAACTTCACTACCAGACTATACTGGAAATGTCCGTCGGTCAGGTATTAGAAATTTTAGAGTTAGTGAATCTGCTTGGCTTTTTGTAAATCAACAATTAAATTTTTAAAAAATTAAATTAAATTAAATTAAATAATGTGTAAAATTCTTTAATAATATATTTTTATGAATGAAATGTTAAAATTAGTAAAACAAATGAATCAACCAGATCAGTTCCCTCTGATGAGTTGCAATAGTAATGAAACTGGTCAGGGATTGGGGTGGGGTGGGGTGGGGTGGGGTGGGGTGAATAAACCACCCTAGCAGATGGGAGGGTATACCTTCACATCCATTCAATCTTTCAAAATCAATAAAACAACTGACATTCCATCAGGCAAACATTAATCTATACTTTTTCAGTTATAAATAGGAAAAGCTGCCACAATTAGTTTATTTTTGCTAAAATTGCATTTTTCATTATCAGTCAGTTATGGCCCTTGAGAGCCATATATACTCTACTTTATAAGTATTTATATGGCGCACAGTCACCACTAAAATGTCAGAAATTAGATGACAAGTACTGAGCTGATGCAAATATAATGAAGAGAAGAAAACAAGAAAATACCTGGAATGCTGGGTAAAAATTGCTAAAGAAATCGACCCAGATAAGACTATAGTGTTACCCACTTTCTTCACCAAGTATTCTGAGAAATGCGAAAATGCACTTCATAGATGAGTCCTGTTGATAAAAACAGATGTTATTGTTTACAATTAATATTGAATTAGAACTGAACTGGTTTCTGTTTGATTTTTACAAAATGAGGAAAATTTTAGTCAGGGTCAGTAAAAAAAATTATTATGGTAATCCCATGGATTTGTGAGAGAAAAAAATCTTTATTTTCAAAGCCTTTTTTTAAAAAGAGAAACAGTGGTTAAAAATGACTGGACAACTGCCAGAAATTTACACGTCTTGCTTACATCTGGGCAAGTGAATTTTCAACTCATTCAGCCAACAGTTGATGGAATTATTTTTTTTTTTTTTTTAAATATCATTTCCAGTTTTAAATATTTAAGATCAAAAACTGACCAATTGACCAGTCCACAAAGTAAGTCCTGAAATAACCCATAATGAAGCTAACTGGTCTTTTAGTTTAAAATCTCTTGCTTCACCATCACAGTAAATTATGTTTCAGTCAATGTTTAACAAAAGAAGGTTTCCAACTGTTCTAGACATTTTAGGGCTCTTTCTAGACACCTGTGATTTTGGTTATTCATGAAATTACATTAAGCTTGCAGGCAATTTAAGGTACAGGTGTAAAGTGCTGGTCTTGTCTTCCATGACATCTATTGCCAAGTCTGTGAAGAGACTAAAATCAGTTACAACACCTGGAACCTATACTGACAAACTGACATGCTTTGGCTGTGATTATTGGTTTTCTTTAGTTTAGGGCCTAAGGAATCCAGACAAGTTACTAAATTTGATTTATATTAAAACTGGCTTTGTACATTTCTTTTCATTGGTGAAGATGCCTGTAGGGCCCATACAATAATTATGAAATTGCATGTATATCCACTCTTGCCAAGAATAAGTCAAGCATAAAATTGTCTACTTACCTGAGAATGTACCTTTTAATTGGTTTCCTTATTGAGAAAGATTTTGATCCAAAGTTTAAATGTTGAAAAGCATATTATTGACCATTATCATCTTAATAATACCATAGCTTTAATTAAATTTACTTTAATTAAAAAGAATATTGGCACTTTTTTGCAGCATTTTTACAAATTTATTTGGATTTATTATTGTTTTAAATATCCAAATTATGTTTCCTCAGTGTCATTGTAAGGACCAGTCTATGTTTGAAAGTTTTTATCTTGTCATCTGTATCATCAGCAGTGTCATTGTAAGAACCAGTCTATGTTTGAAAGTTTTTCATTGTAAGGACCAGTCTATGTTTGGAAGTTCCTATCTTGCCATCTGTATCATCAGCAGTGTCATTGTAAGAACCAGTCTATGTTTGAAAGTTTTTCATTGTAAGGACCAGTCTATGTTTGGAAGTTCCTATCTTGTCATCTGTATCATCAGCAGTGTCATTGTAAGGACCAGTCTATGTTTGGAAGTTTTTCATTGTAAGGACCAGTCTATGTTTGGAAGTTCCTATCTTGTCATCTGTATCATCAGCAGTGTCATTGTAAGGACCAGTCTATGTTTGGAAGTTTTTCATTGTAAGGACCAGTCTATGTTTGGAAGTTCCTATCTTGTCATCTGTATCATCAGCAGTGTCATTGTAAGAACCAGTCTATGTTTGAAAGTTTTTCATTGTAAGGACCAGTCTATGTTTGGAAGTTTTTCATTGTAAGGACCAGTCTGTGTTTGGAAGTTCCTATCTTGTCATCTGTATCAAATCCAGCCAGTGTCACTATAAGGACCAGTCAATACTTTAATATTTTATCTTGTCGTCTGTATCATTTCCAGTGTCACTATAAGGACATTGGAAATTTTATCCTGTCATATGTGTAATGTGCAGATTATTCTAAGGAATGCTGTACAGAAATATAATAAATATGCCTTTAGTTTGCTTCTTTCTTCATCTTATATAGGTATGATGTACAGCATTTGTACAACACACTGTTCCATTGGCCTAGTGGTTAGAGTGTCCGTCTTGGATTCGGAAAATCGCAAAAGTTTAAACCTTAGCTGAGTCATACCAATGACTGATAAAATTGGTAAGAGGTTAGTGTAAGAACTGGTAGACCTGGTGTCAGGATAATGTGACTGGATGGGAAATGATGCCACCTGTCTATGGCATGATGCTCCATTGCTAGACATCATTATAAACCGGCTCACTGCAAACATCATAGTAATATGACAGAAACCTTTTTAAAATACATTAAAAATCTGAATCTCACACACACATGCACACACACACACACACACACACACACACACACACACACACACATTGTACAACAAGCAAGGCATTGTATTTCAGAATAAAAAGAAATAAAATATTACGTATATCAATTTCACCTTCTGCTCCCAGATGGCTGAATATAGGATGGTGATAAGCATTGTCATGGAGGAAACAAAATCAACAAAACAGAAAATAATGGAAAAATGTTACTATTAAAATGTTCAACCTTTGTGTTGGTATATACCCTTAATGCACAAAGTTCTCTCTGATACAACTCTGTTTGAGATTCTTGACTGATATACCTACCTTTCACAAAAGATCACTACCTGGGTAGGCAGAGTTTGGAGATAGGAATCTCCAGGACTTGGTGACAGCTGGTTTAGCCTAGCATCCAAGACTGACACAATTAGGTGATAACACTTAATGGGTCCATCATGAAACCAAGCCAGAGGCCAGTGCTGTGGTGTTAAAAAGGAGTTAGCACTACACCTAATTTAACCTCTGTTTATGATAAGTTTGGAATATATTCATGAATGCATGGACTACATAGTAATTCATTAAAGGACTACAAGTAATTCATTAAAGGACTATATAGTAATTCATTAAAGGACTACATAGTATTTCATTAAAGGACTACATAGTAATTCATTAAAGGACTACATAGTAATTCATTTAAGGACTACATAGTAATTCATTTAAGGACTACAAGTAATTCATTAAAGGACTACATAGTAATTCATTAAAGGAATACAAGAAATTCATTAAAGGACTACAAGTAATTCATTAAAGGACTAGAAGTAATTCATTAAAGGACTACAAGTAATTCATTAAATGACTACACCATAATTCATTAAAGGACTACATAGTAATTCATTAAAGGACTACAAGTAATTCATTAAAGGACTACAAGTAATTCATTAAATGACTACACCATAATTCATTAAAGGACTACATAGTAATTCATTAAAGGACTACAAGTAATTCATTAAAGGACTACAAGTAATTCATTAAATGACTACACCATAATTCATTAAAGGACTACATAGTAATTCATTAAAGGACTACAAGTAATTCATTAAATGACTACACCATAATTCATTAAAGGACTACAAGTAATTCATTAAATGACTACACCATAATTCATTAAAGGACTACATAGTAATTCATTAAAGGACTACATAGTATTTCATTAAAGGACTACATAGTAATTCATTAAAGGACTACATAGTATTTCATTTAAGGACTACATAGTAATTCATTAAAGGACTACATAGTAATTCATTAAAGGACTACATAGTAATTCATTTAAGGACTACATAGTAATTCATTTAAGGACTACATAGTAATTCATTAAAGGACTACATAGTAATTCATTAAAGGAATACAAGAAATTCATTAAAGGACTACAAGTAATTCATTAAAGGACTACAAGTAATTCATTAAAGGACTACAAGTAATTCATTAAATGACTACACCATAATTCATTAAAGGACTACAAGTAATTCATTAAAGGACTACAAGTAATTCATTAAAGGACTACAAGTAATTCATTAAATGACTACACCATAATTCATTAAAGGACTACATAGTAATTCATTAAAGGACTACAAGTAATTCATTAAAGGACTACAAGTAATTCATTAAATGACTACACCATAATTCATTAAAGGACTACATAGTAATTCATTAAAGGACTACAAGTAATTCATTAAATGACTACACCATAATTCATTAAAGGACTACAAGTAATTCATTAAATGACTACACCATAATTCATTAAAGGACTACATAGTAATTCATTAATTCGTTAAAGGACTACATAGTAATTCATTTAAGGACTACATAGTAATTCATTAAAGGACTACATAGTAATTCATTAAATGACTACACCAT
>JAEAOA010002224.1:1582500-1612500 GCA_016746295.1 Potamilus streckersoni | reverse complement strand
ATGTACCAGTATGTCTACATCTGAAAATCTTTATACATACATATATATATATATATATATATATATATATATATATATATATATATATATATATATATATATATATATATATATATATATATATATATATATATTGATAACCAAGATGTACTAGCAACCAAAAGCTGTTTGTCATAATTTATTAAGTTACTAATGTTATTAAATATAATTTATTAGTTATTACATTTTATTAAGTTATAATTTCTTGATTCCAGAGAACTAATTTCAGAAGTTCTAGATTCTGTCAAAATAGATAATGCCACATTAGCATTGCATGATGGTAGATGGTTGAAATTTCAGATTTTGTAACAAATGTCAAATTTCCGAAGGAGTACTGAAGCATGTAGTTTCCTGATTAGATCAGTTTTGGCCAGGGGAAAATAAAATGACCTCTGGTCATTCCATATTAGCTTGTATGTCAGGACATACCTTTGCAGTTTGGCTAGAGGTCATTTATTCAACTGGATCAATATTTATATTGCCATACTTCAAATTTCTTTGTACTTAATTTCCTGTTCATAAACTGTGCCTTGAATTTTTGTACTTTTGCCTTATCTTATTTGTGAATTACTGTGGTAACAGCAAAAGTTTCACAGGTTTCAGTCTGATTTTGATCTGCTGGTGATCAATCAGTTTGGGAGATTTTCAGATCTGATTCATTCCACCTGTAAATGTTGGATTCTGTACAGATGACTCAATTCTATGTACATTATTTTTACATCTGGGATTCAATTTTGGACTGTTGTACTCATTACATCTTAAAATATTTCATTCCACACAAAAAGGGTGAGTTTTATTTTATGTATTATTATTGCTTAGTGTAATTATTAGCAAATTTTCTTTATGTTTGTCCACACACACATGCACACACACAAATACATACATACATACATACATACATACATACATACATACACACATACATACATACATACATACATACATACATACATACATACATGCATGCATGCATGCATGCATGCATGCATGCATGCATGCATGCATGCATACATACATACATACATACATACATACATACATACATACATACATACATACATACATACATACATACATACATACATACATACATACATACATACATACATACATAATACCAGTTAATCTTGGTATCATGCATGCATGCACAGACACATACATACATACATACATACATACATACATACATACATACATACATACATACATACATACATACATACATGCATACATACATACATACATACATACATACATGCATGCATGCATGCATGCATGCATGCATGCATGCATGCATGCATGCATGCATGCATGCATACATGCATACATACATATATAATGCCAGTTAATCTTGGTATCATGCATGCATGCACACACATACATACATACATACATACATACATACATACATACATACATACATACATACATACATACATACATACATACATACATACATACATACATACATACATACATACATACATACATACATACATACCAGTTAATCTTGGTATCAGTGATGAAGAGGCACAATCAAAGATTGACTTATTTGCTAAAAATAGAAACAACAAATTTGCCTTTTAATATGACTTCCAGTATTAAGAATAGAAAACACTTACATTTTTTAAAACCTCTTTAAAAAAATCACAAACAAATTTTGACTAGATTTTACAAAAAGTTTTCTGACATTTAGGATTTTCAGATTTATATATAAATCTTGCTGATTCACCATCTAATATGGTTGCCATCGCTCAAAACAGAAACATTTTCTGGTGACTTTTTCAGACACAAAACTTATTTTCTAATGCTGATTGCAGAAGTAATTGGAAATGGCTAAACATTTGAAACTCCTCTGCAGTTATGGAAAAAGTCAGTAGTAATTATGTATACAAATGGAAGTTTATATGGTCAGTGAAGGACAAATCAAAAGCAAATATTCATTGTTTATAGCAATGTGCAGTGTAGTTGGGTAAGGCACAGATCAGATTTTAGCTGGTTGTGACAAAAAATAATGCACTTTGTGCACATAGACAAATTTAAACTAGAGACAAGCATGTCTGTATTATCAAGATCTCTTTCCAGGATTGCCAGTAATAAAATCATAAACTATTAAACATTGGTTACTTGTTATATTGTTAACATGCTTAATCAGTCTCAACAATAGGGCAAGGCCTTGGCCCAACCCCAACCCCCTACAATTTGTTTACTTGAGGCACCATATTCATCTCTAGCTTAGGCCAGGCATGCTAAATTGGATTGCACACATCCTAGGCCATGGCTTGTGCTTAATCAATTGTTTTTGCAAAAACTTAATGACACTAAAATATTATGACCTCAGAGGTGTCATATTTGGGTGAAATATTTTACAAAGTTTTCTGTAGCTTTTGATAATTTGCAGTGGAACAGGTGGTTAATTAATATATACATGTATAGAGGTGATATCTAACATACCATGTATGCTGTATACACTGATTACTCCTTATGAACTGTACAGATCCAGATCTGCTGGTGCATTATGTGCTGGCAGATCTGGGTCTGTGCAGTTTGCAGTTGGACTCAACTTAGAAGCATGTAAGTCCTACTGATAATACATAGACCTTGATCAGCCATTGCATAATGTGCCAGCAGATGTATGTATGTATGTATGTATGTATGTATGTATGTATGTATGTATGTATGTATGTATGTATGTATGTATGTATGTATGTATGTATGTATGTATACATGTATGTATGTATGTATGTATGTATGTATGTATGTATGTATGTATGTATGTATGTATGTATGTATGTATGTATGTATGTATGTACTTATGTATATATGTATGTATGTATGTATGTATGTATGTATGTATGTATGTATGTATGTATGTATGTATGTATGTATGTATGTATGTACATGCATATGTATGTATGTATGTATGTATGTATGTATGTATGTATGTATGTATGTATGTATGTATGTATGTATGTATGTATGTATGTACATGCATATGTATGTATGTATGTATGTATGTATGTATGTATGTATGTATGTATGTATGTATGTATGTATGTATGTATGTATGTATGTATGTATGTATGTATGTATGTATGTATGTATGTACATGCATATGTATGTATGTATGTATGTATGTATGTATGTATGTATGTATGTATGTATGTATGTATGTATGTATGTGTGTATGTATACATAGACCTTGATCAGCCATTGCATAATGTGCCAGCAGATTGAGGATTTATGTTGTTACTAATTAATCCTAATGAGCTGCATTTACTTAGGTTTGTCAGTGCATTATGCAAGAGTAGATCTGGGTCTTTGCAGTTTTGCAGTTGGACTTGCCTTGCAAGCAATTAAAAAAAGTATGACTATGGGAGACAATTTTTGTAAAAAATTTCAATTTAAAAAAATTCAATTTAAAATATCAATTTTGTTGAAGTTTAGGGAGCATCTTTTTTTTTGAAAATTTTACAGCTGAGGTTTGTAGCGCCATAAATAATTGTATAAACATATCAGATTTACAGAAATTTGTTCTTAATTATGATGTTTTACATGTACCACACATTGATGGAGTTGTTAGAGCAGATTGTAAGAACATGGAACTAATGGTATGAAAAAATGGGAACTAGTCTGGATATGGTTGAACCTAAAAATACAGTATATATGGGTTTGGGTGGCCATGATTGGTTAATAATGTGAGTTATGTTTTAGGTACAAGAATCTTTTGAGAGCTTATCCTAGCTGTAAGTGAAAAAAATGGAGACATTGTTTTATTGATGGAATTCCAGTCCTTTAATAGTCTTGAATTTAGCACACTCATTACTAAAATTAACACCTGACTCTTTCATGTGGAATTGACAGCACATGTTTCAAACCTATTCAGGTCCAGAAAATGCCATGGCATCATATCCTTTACACAGAAGCTGACATTCAGGTTTCATTGATACTGACAAATATAGGTTTGATCATGGGCACTCAGAAATTTTAAGTTGTTGAATTTTTAATATCATGGTGTTTACATAGGATTACTATGGGAACTGAATTAGTGCCATGATTCCTGTAGCACAGAATGTTGAAAAGTGTATCATACCTGAATTTTATCTTTATAACAGTTGGAGAGGGTCTTTGTTAATGTTGACAATTATAAGCCCTGTTTACCTGGGATTACCTGTTTGGGTCTTGTTAAACTTCCCATTAAACCATCAGGGTGTGATGGTAAGGATTCAAGAGGTGATTTCCCTCTTGATGTTTAGGGAAGGAGTGTTGAATATTTGACTTTATGGAAGGAAATATGATGTCATATTTGACTCCACCTTATTAGCACAGTTTTGTGTTATAACAGAAATTTCCAGAGACAACATGTTATCCATGATGATGATTTTTTTTTATTACAACACTGTTTAGTTTTATGATGATAAAAGAGATTCAGTTTTTAACGATGTAAACAACTGTTGTTTGTTTTCTTCTTCCTGAGGCTCTCTAATTAAGTGTGGTGATTCACTTGTTTTATTTTATTCAGGGATTAGGTATTGCTGCACTCAAGCCCTGACACAAGCCAATATCTATACAGAATACTGACCCATGCTGTTAATGGCATTTAAAGGTGTGAGTACTTCCTGATGAAGTGGCACACTGGCATCTTGTTGGCTATCCTGGTCTGACATCCTTCACTTTTCCAACTGCCACTGTATATCATATACAAAATTCCAATGGTTCTAATTTGAAGAAACTTTTTAACCATTTTTGATGAAATTTTTAGAATTAAAAAAAATGGGTTTAGAGACATCAGCTATTTTGCTATTATATGGTGTTAAATGATAATGAGTAGGGAGTGGTTATCTCTACTCAGGTAATGCTATGCTAATGAGTAGGGAGTGGCTATCTTTACTCTGTCCTGCTATGTTAAGGAGTAGGGTGTGGTTATCACCACTCTGGTTATGCTATGCTAATGAGTAGGGTGTGGTTATCTCTACTCTCTCATGCTATGCTAATGAGTGGGGTGTGGTTATCTCTACTCTCTCTCTCTCTCTCTCTCTCTAATGCTATGCTAATGAGTAGGGTGTGGCTTTCTCTACTCTCTCTTGCTATGCTAATGAGCAGGGTGTGGTTATCTCTACTCTCTTTTTCTATGCTAATCAGTAGGGTGTGGCTATCTCTACTCTATCATGCTATGCTAATGAGTAGGGGGAGCAGTTATCTGTTATTGTCATGCTATGCTAATGAAAAAGTTGTGTTTGTGTTTGCAGAGGTGACGGATCAGTTAATCATTAGTTACTGTGAAACATTATTTAAGTGCATGTTATCATTGGTGCAAAATAAGGTCATAAAGTGCACAGCATACATCTGAAACACCATGATAGCAAATACTGTCCTATCCTGCACAGTTTGCTGGGCAGTAATGAACACATATCAGATTTGAATGACAAACAGACAGATAGACAGATATATAAATAAATGTGCAAGTTACATCAAGTCAAAGCATCTGGTATCCGAAAATTGGGAATAGTTAACAATTTTAAACAAAAATGAAGACTTTCCAATAGACAGTTCCACCTATCTCATTATTGCAGTGTCAGGAACACAATATGAAGCTGCTTGATGTCAAGAGGGAAGACAAGAGACAAGGAAATTGTTGAAATCAGACACTGTTAACCTTTAAAAATGAAAGACATCACAATCAAATTCATACAGGTATAAAAGTTTAACAAAAAAATGCATGTACAATACGAAATTCTAAAAGAAAACGTTTTGCCAGGACATGATTTAAAGAAGACTCATGTTGTAATATTTTCTATCACTAATTACAGTATTTGTGGTCCTAAAAGTTGATGTAGAGTATAGTATTTCCCTTGTATATGAGTAAGGTCACAATTGTCAGGTAACTAAACAATACAAGTTTAAACAAAAACTTTTGCTTTAACAAAACCGAATCTGATGTATGTGAATTCACTACAGATGATTTTGTAAATATTTAATAATCCTTGTCAGTGCTGGGTCCTTTAATATTTTGACCATGATCTCATCCCCAAAATGATAATTGTTTTTTTACACATTATTTTTCATAGTCTGGATAAATATTTTGTTTTACGTATGAACATACATACGATAAAGCGATTTCAATGACATAATCCATATATAAGTTAATTCAGAGCATAAGACAAAGTCCAGGCTTTCTGGCCAAAAGATATCGACTTATAGGCTGGCAAATACAGTATTTTACTGACTGACTGTTTTTTTATCAAGTACACACTTTTTGCTTAAAGGAATTGATAAGAACCTTGTTTCAGTTTCATTTCAGTGATGTTGGTTGTCATATTTACTGGAGCATGAAGTAATTTAAGGGTCAGGAGTTTGATAACTGTCCAAGTCAGCCCAGGTTGTCTGCCTCAGTGTGTTTTGGGGAAAAGCACTTAGCTAACATTTCCTTGGCATGATATTGCCAGTAAAAGTGCCATGAAAATGAACAAAAACAAAAGGGACTAAGAAAACATTGGCCATCTTTGGCAACATTAAACATAAGTCATCTTTTGGCAATGTTAAACATTAGCCATTTTTTGGCAATGTTAAATATAGGCCATATTTGGCAACATTAAAAAAATAGGTCATCTTTTGGCAGTATTAAACATTGACCATCTTTCATGAGAACTAAACATAGGCTATCTTTTTGCAAAGTTTAACATAGGTCATCTTTTGACAATGTTAAGCATAGGGCATTTTTTGGCAACATGAAACATGTTAGCCTTTGTTGGCAATGTTAAAAATAGACCATCTTTTGGTAATGTTAAACGTAGGCCATTTTTTGGTAAGCTCTGACTATGAGCATTAATATGTTATAAATGAAAAGGAAGTAATGATTTATCATGTAATAAATTAATAAAGTTGGTTATTTTATCATATTTTAAATGAAAGATGTTGATAATTTTACCATGTAATAAATGAAGAAAATTAATAATTTTACAATGTAATAAATGAAGAAAATTAATAATTTTACCATGTAATAAATGAAGAAAATTAATAATTTTACAATGTAATAAATGAAGAAAATTAATAATTTTACCATGTAATAAATGAAGAAAATTAATAATTTTACCATGTTATAAATGAAGAAAATTAATAATTTTACCATGTTATAAATGAATAAAGTAAATACAACATATTCCCCAATTTTAAAATGTTTCAGTTTTTTTTAGGAAAGATTCATTAAATCCCAAATGTACAAGAAAGTGGGGCATAACAGGTTGTTATTTTATTTTATTTTATTTTATTTTTATGTTGTTATTTTATCTTTTATTCAGGATGTGACAGTCATGGATAATAACATTCATGAAGGGGTTTAGGGTACTTGAAATTGACGTTCCTGTCAAAAATTCACTGTTTAGTTGAGCATGGCTATTTGCAGCCTTCATAATCATAGCATGACTGTTTCATGATTGTGCTGTGCAACGTATACCATCTGTACTCATTGAGCCAAACTGCAATATACAAAGATCTGTGCCTGCAGATTGGGATCTATGTTATTTGTTCTACTAATTACTTCTAATTAACTGCATGTACTCAGATCAACTGGCACAGTATGAGACAGAAGATCTAGGTCTATGCAGTTTGCAGGTGGACTTATAAGCGAGTAAATATGGTACATCAGTACATCAGTAAGTGTGCGTCAGTCATCTTTACTGTCATTCTGCTTTTTCCTTCTTTTCATAAAAATCTCCTAATTTTCTCGATATCATTCTTCTTCTCATTTCCAAACATTTTTTATTCAGATGCACAATGTGAAGCATTCCCCATAAGACATACCATATACATCAGTTCATACTGTACTCAATTTGATATCAATCCTTCCCATTTGGGAGTGAAAAAAATCCAAGATAACTAATCATGGTAACCAGTCTGCTAAGAGGATACAAAATTGTGTCCTACTGTTAGTGTTTCTACCAGGGGTAGGAGACTTAAGAGTTAGAAATCCCTTTTGGATCAGAAGTAGGGATCAGAATGAGTAAAACACAAACCTATAAAGTCATAATTGGTGGTCAGATTAAAAACTTGGGAGTCTCTGATGTACAAATGAAGGTCAAGGGAAACACTGCAACTGAGGAGGTCTTGGATTTGTTGATAGATTGCAGTTTATGAAAATAAATTTGACCTTGAATTTAAGGACATTGTGTGTGTGTGTGTGTGTGTGTGTGTGTGTGTGTGTGTCTTTATGATGTATGCCATTCTTCATCTTCTGTTGGTTTTGCAACATTGCAACTTTTTATCTTTTTTCTTATGTCAGTTATTTACTTTTGCTTGGAGGTGCTTGTCCTCCTGGAATTTTGGCAAGGCGCTTAGTGTGCAGTTGTTATGCATTAAACTGGTGTTTGATTGGTGCTATATAGCCTGTACTGTGTTGATATATATATATATATATATATATATATATATATATATATATATATATATATATATATATATATATATATATATATATATATTGGAATAAATAATTTTGATCAAGACATCAATACAAACAATTAAGCAGATAACAATTTCTGTTGATCCAACACATTCATATTGTAATATAACCCTGTTGATCAAAAAAAACATGTGGAACTAAATCTTTTTTTTATCAGACCTTGTGTTTTGCCCTTTTGTCCTTTATGTGTATTGTTTTTGTACTATGTTTTGTGTATTGTTTAAGATAGCTTCTGTTGTGTAACAATGGGCAACTGGTCCATGGAATACCTTAACAGATCAAAGTACAGTAGTTGTAGAACTTGTCAAGTTTCAATACTGGGAAAAATATTAGCTTAGTCCCCTATTTATTTTGTTTAGATTGCCTGATAATGTATTATGCCTGGGCTAAAATTTGTGTGCAGCCCCTATTGTCTAAAGCCTTGAATTAACTCAGTAATGTAACCATTTCTTTGGGCATTTTCATCAGAGGAGTATGCATTTTATAACCTATGCAGATTTGATGAATGTTTGATCAGTCAATCAGCTTTTGGTCCTAATTAGTGATACAGTGATTTTCTCCATTCTTTTCTGTCTGATAACAATTACCCCAGGATATAAGTTATTGGAGAGATGAAACAAATATTTATATATGCAGTTAAATCTCCCTGCTTTCATAAGTACTTTAGTATGTATTTGTAGATTGCTTACTTTTCATGAGAGAAATATTTGATTGTTGTTGTTATTATTATTATTATTATTATTATTATTATTATTATTATTATTATTTATTATTATTATTATTATTATTATTATTATTATTATTATTATTATTATTATTATTATTATTATTATTATTATTTATTCATTATTATTATTATTATTATTATTATTATTATTATTATTATTATTATTATTATTATTATTATTATTATTATTATTATTATTATTATTATTCACCTTAGAGCAGAACAAGAAAATGCACACCAACCTAAACCTTTTTGGTGGAATTTTTTTTATTGCTTTTCTACTTGGTCATTTAGAATGCCAGTTTTAATTAAACATTTGATAATCTAATCTAAATTTGTTATATATATATATATATATATATATATATATATATATATATATATATATATATATATATATATATATACACACACACACACACATATATATTCCTACAAATTTTTTACAAGATATATCTTTAAATCTTAAATATGCATAATCGAAAATTGACTGGCCCTATCTTCCCCACCCCATCCTGCTATATAGATTGTTGCTATTTATAATCGTGATCTTTGTACTGAGCAAGGAAAAAAAAAGCCCATACAGGACAATTAAAGCAAATACTCACACCAGGCATAATTATAGAGGCAAGCATTGCCACTTGTAGTAAACCTGGGATTTCCTGTAGCATATCTTGGGAGGATCAGCTGTTATCACCATGAAATGCTTTTCAAAAGGTAATGATTAGCTTATTATTTCTGAAGTCAACCTTTACAAGTTTTACAGTTAGATTCACTACTAATGCTTACAGTACCACTATGACAGTCAGGTGCTAACAGTCTCCAGTCAGTATTTAGGTTTACCTGGGAGAATACATTAAAAGCCATGTTAGGTGAAGATTTCAGTGGTATTTGTTAAGAAGTTGTATCAGGATTGTAATTGTCAATCCTTCTAAGTGGATGTTTTCCAGTGAAGGATATAAGTAGCCAGAACATTTAAGTTGAACCCATGGATTTTATTTAAATAGTTTTTAGTTTTCATATTTAACAATTCAAAAATTCCGTGGAATAAAGACGCAAACTTTCCATGCATTTTTGGATTAAACTTTGGTGAACTAGGCTACTCAGTTTTAGTTACCTGTGATTTTTTTTTCTTATCTCCTCAAGAGATAAAGTGACTGTGGGATTATTTATGGGCAGTTTGGGTAAGATATAATATTTTTTTAATTTCTTCAAAGTTTTTCACCTTGTTTGGTTTATTTTGTAGTCATTGTTGAATTTATTTGACTTCATGACATTTTTGTCATTGCTGTTTTTTTAACATATATATCATGATGGTAATTTTGTTATGTAATTAATATAAATTGCATATATATATATATATATATATACTCACATTATGCTATAACATATCAGGATCTTTGTTGCTTGCAGTTTGATTGGACTTATAATTTTGTACTTATGGTATTTACGGTAGCTACAAAGTTTTATACCATGAAAAGTCATGGGAAGGATTTGATATAGCAGTAACAAAATTACCACATTGGTGGGCTAAATGGTTTGGGTGACTTCCTCCAGTGATGGAGGTCACAGGTTCAAACCCCAGCTTCCAGTATGCCCTAATGCTAGACATCACTATAAACTGCCACACTGCAGGCATCATAGTGCTTTGACTAAAATTGGTAAAGTTACATTAAAAGTCTAATTATATAATGACATACATGATAGAATACTTCCTCATGATGTTTTTCATATGAATTATACAGTATACCTCTTATAGTCATACTGCCTTACATTGAAGTTTGTGACATGATACAGTACTATCTCACTGTATGTTTTCCATGGGAGCCATAGAGTACATCATGTTATAATAAGATTTCCTCATAAGAAACTATTTGATTCAGTGTTCCCTCAGTATAATGTTTTTCATTAAGTCATAGAGTTACTATCATCTTATAGTGAGATTGTCTCATTTGGTTATATGATACAGTACTCCCTCAGTATAATATTTTCCATAGGAGTCATATAGAATATCATCTTATAGTCATATTGCCTCATAATGATCGTTTGATACAGTACTCCTCAGTATAATGTTTTCTATAAGAGTTATAGAGAATATCATCTTATAGTGACATTGCCGCATAATGGTTGTTTGATACAGTACTCCCTCAGAATAATGTTTTCCATAGGATAGAGAATATCATCTTATATGATTGTTTGAAATGGTACTCCCTCAGTATAATGTTTTCCATTGGAGTCATAGAGAATATCATCTTATAGTGACATTGCCTCACAATAAAATATATGATACAGTACTGCTTTTTTATAATCCTTTCTCTGGGAGCATATAACCTTACAGGGAGATTGCCTTATAATGAAGTTCACAATGCATAAAGTTTTACTGCCACTTAATGAAATGCAGATCCCTGACCATACTTGACTTACAACAGGAATTATGTTTATAATAAATGGCCTTATAGTAGTAACTGTGTTCTAATGAAGAGCATTATAGCAGGAACTATGTTATAATGAGGGGCCTTATAACAGGAACTGAGTTATAATGAAGGGTTTTATAGCAGGAACTGTGTTATAAGCACTTTAAAGCAGGAACTGTGTTATAATAAAAGATCTTATAGCAGGAAATGTGTTCTAATAAAGAGCTTCACAGCAGAAACTGTTATAATGAAGCATCTTAAAGCAGAAAACTATGTTATAATGAAGGGCCTTATAACAGGAAGTGTGTTATAATGAAGGGTCTTATAACAGGAAGTGAGTTATAATAAAGGGTCTTATAACAGGAACTGTGTTGTAATGAAGGCCCTTATAACAGGAACTGTGTTATAATGAAGCACCTTAAAGCAGGAACTGTGTTATAATGAAGGGTCTTATAACAGGAAGTGTGTTATAATGAGAGGTCTTATAACAGGAACTGTGTTGTAATGAAGGCCCTTATAACAGGAACTGTGTTATAATGATGCACCTTATAGCAGGAACTATGTTATAAACAAGACCTTTCCAACAGGAACTGTATTATAATGAAGGGCCTTATAGCAGGAAATGTGTTATAATGAAGGACCTTATAACAGAGCAGAAACTGTGTTATAATGAAGGGCTTTATTCTGTAGGTGTCATGTGAAATGACATATATGCAAATATACCTTCCCACTATTAACACAAAAAATGATATCCCATCTACAGTTTCATTAATGCTGTATGCATACTGTCACTAAACTTTTAAAATAGTGTTGAACATGTATAGCTGTTTGAAAAGTTACAGCATCACTGGAATAATAATTATGGGTTAAAAAAAGCACTCAACCCAATGTTAACCCAATGTTATGATAGTTATTTAATCATGATAGTTATTTTAAAAAAGCACTCAACCCAGTGTTATTAATGAATAGTAAAGGCTATATACATTTTATTTGTTGAATTAATAGGTGCAACCAAATCCACTGGAAAAAAAAAACAAACTTTGTAGCTTGAACAGTTTTTCATGACCTAATTTTTCTGTGTCATCATTGGAATACATTGATTCCCTGGCTCCACAAATTGAATGGGGAACTATCAGTAGAAATTGACATGTCAAGGTGTCAAATTTCAGGTTCACAGAGGAGGATTTGAAAGCTGTAGAAAATGTGAAGGTGTGAAAATTTAGTTGCTGTTTGTTGACATGTGGTTTTGCATAAAAATCAAATCCTTTTGAAATTTGAAGAAAGTTAAAGATGAACACATTGATGTGTGCTGCAGATGTACATATTATTCCTACACTTTCAACACCCCTCAAAGATTAAGGTAAATTTGTCTTTGTATAAATCACAATCAAGTAGGTATTTTTAAAGATAATTATTGGTATAGTAATTTAAAGGTTCACATAGAGTATTTAAATTTTAATTTCCTTCTTGAGAGATGAAACATCAATCTGATTACATGGCTTTTTGATTTTCTCAGTAATACATTCACCAAAGGGGAAGGAATTAAATTAGGTCCATTCAGCATAGATCAAATGAATTTGTCAGAAATATCAAGCATAAATTCTCCACAGTACAAAACATTGGGGATTATATTTCCTGTTTACTAATTGGATATAGGAGCCATGTTTCCTGTTTACCAAATCAACTTAATGATATGGGTGATAATCTCATGGTGAGAAGAAAATTTTCCTGGAATTTAGGTCCATCATAAATTTTAGTCTTCCTTACTAAGATGAATTCAGACACAAAAGAGATTTTACATGCTTAGATTCTGTTTGGTAGTTTCAACCAAAGTATCTTTCCATGCAAGTGTTTGATATTTTCAACCAAAGTATCTTTCTATGCAAGTGTTTGATATTTTCAACTAAAGTATCTTTCTATGCAAGTGTTTGATATTTTCAACCAAAGTATCTTTCTATGGAAGTGTTTGATATTTTCAACCAAAGTATCTTTCTATGCAAGTGTTTTGATATTTTCAACCAAAGTATCTTTCTATGCAAGTGTTTGATATTTTCAACCAAAGTATCTTTCTATGCAAGTGTTTGATATATTCAACTAAAGTATCTTTCTATGCAAGTGTTTGATATTTTTAGCCAAAGTGTTTTTATATGCAATTGTTTGATATTTTCAACCAAAGTATCTTTCTATGCAAGTGTGTGATATTTTCAACTAAAGTACTATTCCATGCAAGGGTTTGATATTTTCAACCCAAGTTCAATTTTGTACAAGGATTTGATATTTTCACCACAATTTCTGTTATATGGAATGTTTTGATATTTTCAACTAAGTTCCATTCCATGTAAGGATTTTATATTTTCAACAAAAGTTTCATACCATGCAAGGGTTTGATATTTTCAACCCAAAAAAGATTCCATGCAAGAGTTTGATATTTTCAGCCAAGATTCTATTCCATGCAAGGATTTTATATTTTCAGTTCAAGTTCCATTCCATACCACACGTTTCGATATTTTCAACCCAAGTTCCATTCCATACAAGAATTTTATATTTTCAACCAATGTACCAATCCGTGCAAGTGTTTGACAAAGAGATACATTTCTGAGTAAACCCGTTGATGAAATATATAATTCATCATTACAGTCATAGATGTTTACATTTCCCTCACAATCCACATTTAATGGTCACAATTTTAATGATGGTTAAAAAATTACTCCTTAATATCTTGATTAATTTAATTGCCTTTGTTTAGTTTTCAATTTTCCCTCCCATTTTTTAATTCTCCCTTCCCTTTTTCAAGTTTCCCATGATCTCCAATTGTTTATAATCACGTTAATACATCTTTATCTTTAATTTCCTTATTCTGACCTAATATTTCTACATAATTAATCAACATGTATTTTACCATGAGTGCCTATTGATTAAGGAGTATTTTTACTCCATTATAACTACATTGTCCAAAGAAACTCTTATTTAGGACAAATAAAATGTTCTTTTCTGCTAATCTCAGTTTTATGTATGGTTAAAGTGCATACAAAATATAATAAGTTTGTACATGTATTTAATTAAAATCAGCAGAGCACAATATTTGCTAAAATCTGACTGAATATTTTGTCAACTATTGCATTATGGTGACCCAAAACTGTCAGAAATATGGTTAATTAAAAAAAATACAAGTCACAAAATCTTGAAATCTAAAATTCAGCCCGTATGAATGACAATGGGTCAAAGTACCATATAAATTTAAAAATAAAATCATCCAAGTTTATGTTTTAGGTCTTCATTATCCATCTAGGGGGTGTAAAACAGTCCTAGTCCTGAATGTTGTAAAAAGTGACCAGTGGTGGTCAACTTTCTTTTTCTCATTTACAATGGGATATGTCCAGTGATGTTGAATGTTCCAGGCCTTAGGACCATTCTTAAAGTGATGGCTTTTAAAAAAAGTTGTCTTTTTCATTTTCAAGAATTTAAAAAATCATTGCCTCATTTGTTTTGTTTTGTTTACTTTTTTATACCTTAACTTACTTAACATTATATAACCAGCATTGTGCTGATCTGCCATTACACACTACACACACATACACACACACACACACACACACACACACACACAACATACACACATACACACACTGGAGAAACCTTTTTCATTTGTACATAAAGTTTTGATGCTTAAATTCACATTTGACTAAAAGATTTTGAACCTATTAGTTTCAAGTGATTGGAATTATAAATAAGTGAATTGGTTCTTTCCTTAATAGGTGTCAGTTAGTCTCTTCTATACCAGTTAATCTTACTGAGCAATATAGTGAATCACCAACTAAGTAGATGTGTAACCAGTTGTTTGTACTTGAAAGATCTGGGCCAGGTCACACCTACCATATATCAAATAGAAGGTGGTGGCAGAAAAGTTGACATAAAACCTGGTCAGTATTACATGGATAGCCCTAGGTATAGTTTAACCACTTTCCAGCACTTTTGACCTTTTTTTAAATATGAGCCTTCTTCTTGTGTGTTGAAACAATTTCATTCACAGACTATTTTCATTTGAATTCCATAGTATTATTCAAGAGTAAAACACTCACACTATTCATAGACTAATGTCTCCAGCCCATAGTCGCATTCTAGAGTAAAACAGTTTCTTGAAAAAATAAATTAGACATATTTCTGAAGTGAAAAAAAATATGACACAATTATTAATTCCATATATGGCACAATTATTAATTATTAATTATTAATAACAGAGTCACTTGTTATGGAGTTAATTGCCAAGTGCTCGAAATAATTTATATGAAATTTAGGGATAACCAGATATGCTTCAAGGCAATCTGGCACTCAGATGGTTAATGAGATGACTAATCCAATTAGTATCTGTTTGGATGTAGGCCAATCATCAGATATTACAGTCTATCATTGCACTGGTATCAGAGACATGTAGTGGAGTTGTTGCACAATGCAAAAGTATCAGGAGAGAAGAGCATGCATATGTGTAAAGGTGCTATGGTGTTACAAGTGTGTTTGCAGTGATTTGCTTATTGAGGCACTGTGCCTATGTAACAGTGCTATGGTGTTACAAGTGTGTTTGCAGTGATTTGCTTATTGAGGCACTGTGCATATGTAACAGTGCTATGGTGTTACAAGTGTGTTTGCAGTGATTTGCTTATTGAGGCACTGTGCCTATGTAACAGTGCTATGGTGTTACAAGAGTGTTTGCAGTGATTTGCTTATTGAGGCACTGTGTGTATGTAACATTGCTATGGTGTTACAAGTGTGATGGCAGTGGTCTATTTCTTGATGCAATGTGCATGACATCAGGTGAGTATTATTATTTACTTTATGTTTTGTGTCATGCCACATCTGCCTGCATTATGACTTTCCATCCATTCATCTGTCTGTTAGAATTTCATGTCCTTTATATTTGTGTACATGTTTGGTCAATACAAATCATAAATATTTGTTTGTACTAAAAAGTTTGATACATAGAAATTTTTTTATGATTGAAAAATTCTGATTTATATACAAAGTTTAAAATCAGAAGATTAACATGTTTTTGAAAATTAAAGGTTATATAAGAATATTGTGCAAATACAGAGATGAGCGTCACTGAAAATGTGTTTTTCGTAAATTAATGTTTATTTGTTTTTATGCATATTTATTTTTGAAATTTGTCATGAAGATGCATATAGTAAAACATATTTTGAGATGAACATACTTTAAAATGAATTACTACCAGAACTTTGGCCTTTAAGTAGATGTATTACATGAGCTATCAGACCATCTTAAAAAAAAAAAAACTTCTAAAAATAATACACACCATTGTACATTATAGAGAGCCAAATTTTGGATAAAGTTCGGACAAATATTTAAAGCAATTCATACATTATGTTTTGTAAGTTCAGATGCATGTCATAATAAAATGTCTGTATTATCCAAGTCTATCCTTTGCAGCATTTTGAATGAATGCATCTGTACACATGAACTTAGAGCTACAGAAATCAAAGCCCATCAAAGTGAATCAGTCAGCGAAACAATGAGCATTTTACACATTTGCTTCTGCATTCCATTATTTGTATGAGTTTTTGTAGCTAGTGTGAATTTATTGTGACAAAAATCTGTGATCTCGAGACATTTGGTTAAAATACAGTAGGTGTCTTAAAATTGAATCATTTCTCTCTCTCGCTTTTCCACAAAGCTAAGTCATCAAGAGATGAGAGATTCACTGCTGCCGCATTTCAGGAAGTGTATATTAAATTGTTGAAAAAAGGCACATTGGTTATTTATCTTTGATTGGAATCTTGACATCCTTTTACTTCCAGAAAAGACTGCTCTGTTGGCCTAGTGGTTAGAGCATCCACCTCGGATGCAGGAGGTCATGGGTTCAAATCTCAGCTGAGTCATACCAAAGACTTCTAAAAAATAGCAGCCTCGATAGGTGCTCAGCATTAAGATGTTAGTATTAGGGCTGGTTTGCCTGGCATCAGGATGATGTGAGTGGGTGAGACATGATGCTACATGTCTTCGGCATAATGCCCCAGTACTAGACATCACTATAAAACTGCCACAATGCAGATGTTATTGCAATATCATTGACAAATTGTTAAAGCTGTTTTAAAAATCCAAATCACACACACACACACACTTAGGGTGACAAATTTTGTAATATGATCATTCTCTGGATTTAAATTGAATTGAATACAAATATTATAAACACCAGTTATTTTAATTTATAATATATATGTCACTGAAACATGGAATATGTTATTTATTATCTGTATACCTTTCATTTACAATCTTTTACTAATTCTCCTTTGACAAAAACTTGTTAGATGGGTATATTTAATGTTATCGTATGGTATGTTTTGCAAAATGAAATGAAAATGGTCTGTGGGGCAAAATTTATTTTCATCCAATCGGATTAAAATCAGATTGGATCACAAGGTGTCAAAAAAAATATGTAATCATGGGACATGTAGCTGGCTTCACATGCCAAAACTCACAAACTATCTCTCTTGTCTTAGAACATGCCATAACTTTCAGCCTATCCTTGTGTGTGAGAACATACTATAACTTACAAATGACCTCTCATGTCAGATAGCATGCTATAACTTACAAATGATCTCTCATGTCAGATAGCATGCTATAACTTACAAACTATCTCTCATGTCAGATAGCATTCTATAACTTACAAATGATCATATCTGAGAACCGGCCATAGCATGAGAAGATACTATAACTTACAAACTATCTCTCTTGAGTGAAAAAATGTTATAACTTATGCATTATCTCTTGTTTATGAGAAGATTCCATAACTTATAAACTATCTCTATGTCTTAGTACAAACTATGTCACCTGAATCTGTCAGTTATAACAAGTTAGTTTTTATTCCTCCTAAACCACTTGGTGGACTGCTATAAAACTTTACACACACACATTCATCACTGGGTCTTAAGCTGCTCAAAATGCAAATCGTGCTGTTTGGACCTCCGATATGGCTGCCAGGGTGGCCATCTTGAAAATCTTATTATTGCAATTCCTACTGAAAAGAATGACCATATAAATTATGGTCACCACAATGGTCATTTTGAACATTTTGTTATTTATACTACCTCTGAATGGAAAGTCATATTGACATGAGGTTTTGACCTGAAAACTTCATGTGATGTCTAAATGAAAATGATGCCAATATGTCCATAATGGTTGCCTGCTTTGAAATCTTAGTATCATTCCCCCCCCCTCCGCATGGATGATCATATCAATATGGGGTTTTCACTACAAGGCTTAGTATGATGTCTAGTTGGTCCTAATGGTGCCATTAGACATTTGGTATGCTTGCCAGAGTGGCCATGTTGAATAATCTTGTTATCATTATTTCTCCCAAATGAATGGTCATTTCCATGGAAAGACTTCTTATAATGTCTTAGGTTGGTCACTAATGAAAATGGTGCTGATCCAGCCTCTAATAATGATCATGGTGAAAATCTTCTTATCACTACTTGTAGATGACTGGTCATGTGAACATTGTGCTTTCATCAAAAAGTTTCTTCTTATGTTGCAAGGCTGGTACTACACTGAAATGATGACTAAGATATTGAATATGACCAGCATGGCATCCATCTTGAAAACCTTGTTAGCATTATTGCTCCAAAAGGAAAGTGATATCAACACGAGGTTTCTATCAAAAGACTTTTTATAATGGTAAAGAAATTTTTGCCAAGTTCACATGCAATTTGTTCACCTAGCACCTAATTGAACCAGCTGAGTGTCAGGCCCATCCAGGGACTCTTGTTTTAACTGCAACCAGTACAAGTATATAAGACTTTAGAACCCAAAGATTTAGCCTTTTTTTCAATACTGTGAACAAGTTCTTAACTCAGAATTGTTGAGTGCAGGGTCAATCTAACTCTTCTTGCTGTAGTATGGTTCCAAGTTGTTCAGAGTGAAACTGAAGGTTCACTTGTCAGATATAATTTGAATTTATATATATTAGGTAAGGTGATTAGTTTGGTTTTCATGTTAGGTCCCACATGTTTGATATTATAATTTATTGCTTTAATAATTGCAATTTTTACAGTTGCAACTAATAGCCCTCTCCTCCTTGAATGTTTCACATTGTATGTATGTATGTATGTATGTATGTATGTATGTATGTATGTATGTATGTATGTATGTATGTATGTATGTATGTATGTATGTATGTATGTATGTATGTATGTATGCATGCATGCATGCATGCATGCATGCATGCATGCATGCATGCATGCATGCATGCATGCATGCATGGATGGATGGATGGATGGATGGATGGATGGATGGATGGATGGATGGATGGATGGATGGATGTATGTATGTATGTATGTATGTATGTATGTATGTATGTATGTATGTATGTATGTATGTATGTATGTATGTATGTATGTACAAACCAAGCACTATAAATGATTCCCTTCTTATACCTATTAAGTGTGGATTGCCACATTGTCGGCATAGGATAAATTTGATAGAATATTCAATGAAAATAATTCTTTTTATGATTATTTATTTATTTAGAAAAAGAAATAGCTTCAAAGGATTATTAAGGCTCAATCTTATTTTAATTCTTCCAACATAGTAAAATTTGAAATGGAATATTACAGCCACAAAATGCTATCAATACATTTTCTTTGCAGAGATTGATCTTTGTTGTTCATTATTTGTAATCAGGGTTAACCCCAACTGTGATCTAGAAATGTTCATATATTTAATGAACATATTGGACCTAAATATGAACATATACGGCTTCATTAGACTGATACAGTGGCTTTTATAAATGGGTATATATGGTAAGGGTGAACCTAACAAAGTGTCACAATTGATGTCTCCAAAAGGGTTGAAGTGAATTTTTCACTAATTTGAACAAGTTTAGATGTCCTGTTTGACCCCAACCATGATCTAGAAATGTTCATATATTTAATGAACATATTGGACCTAAATATGAACATATACGGCTTCATTAGACTGATACAGTGGCTTTTATAAATGGGTATATATGGTAAGGGTGGAACTAACAAAGTGTCACAATTGATGTCTCCAAAAGGGTTGAAGTGAATGTTTCACTAATTTGAACAAGTTTAGAAGTCCTGTTTGACCTCTCACATGGAGACATTTAAGGTCATGGGGTCATTGTTCATGCTGGTAAATTAGCAGGTGAAAAGGATGAATACATTGTCCACTTAGAGCTCAATGGCCTAGACACTAGGAGGAAAAAAAAAAAAACAAAGAAAATTTGATCTCTTTTCTTCCTTGGAGGTTTATAATTGTCCAGATTTACTTCTTTTATCAAGGTTTCAAACAAGGGCAGTGAATTATATTGGAATTTGTGTAATTGACAAAATGGCTAAATACCTCCCCCCACTAATTTTTTTTTTTTTACATGAAAGGCACATAAATATTAATATTAATATTCATAACTGGGTAATTTAGATCTGCAGTGCTTGTGATTGAAAAGAATAATTATGTTGCCCTATTGAGGGGATTGTTCAAGATGGCGTCTGCTAATAATTTGTACATGAATCCATTCCCCCTTCTTTGCAAAGTGATGTTACCTACAGCTTTGGGCATATTTTGAGATCTATGCAAACAAAGAAAATCTCCTTATTAGGAAATCAATGGAGTTCCTGAATTGCATTTGATATGAAAAGAAAATCTAAAAAGCAAAATAAAAAAAATGGCATCAGTTTTATAGACAGTAATTTCAAAATTTCACCATCTGGGCCCTAGAGTAGCAGAGAGGTCTAAAGTGCTCACCATTGCAGATCACTGCCATCTCACCTGGGTTCAAGTCTCGAATTCTGACAGTGTGGTTTTGTGAGAAGGCTTGCCAGTAGCTTCTTGTGGGTTGGTAGTTCTTTCAGGGTTTCCTCGGGTTCTTCCTCCACCATGTATACTGGCTGCCATGTTGTGCTGAAAAATGGTGTCAAACCCTACAATAACAACAACAACAACAACAGCATCTTGCTTTAACATGCAGCAGGAGGAGAATGTAATAACAGAGGTGTAATCAGTATTTGAGATGGATATTACGGTAGGGAAAAAAATTAGTTACCATAATATCTTCATCTTTTTAGATTTTTTTAATATTGGGATACATATAGATTCTATTCCTGACATTAATGTAAGTTGTTTCAGCAATAAAAATGTCCTAAATAAGCTACATCAATATACATATTTAGTCTTTGAGGAGTGAGGAATTGTTTTTCCATTTATTGTACCAGTTAAAAGCTCCCTTAATCCTTGTGAACCAAGGAGGATTCAAAATCCAACCAGGTTGTGCAGGTGTGTATGTGGAATGGAGAGATATGTTATGGTTTCCTAAAATTGTGTACAAAAACAAGATATTGACTGAGTCATATAAGCCCCACCCCCAACAGTGGGGTTTTGTTGAAAAAGAGAACAGATCCTTCAGTGGCAGAATATTTTTGGTCCTTCTTGTCATAGATGTGCCTTGCAAGATAAAAGAAATTATGTCTGGATACATAAAAATCCTGATATGCATGTATGAACATCCAAATATGCATATAAGATCAAATTGGTATGCAGTATGAACATCCTGATATACATGTATGAACATTCGAATATGCATATAAGATCAAATTGGTATGCAGTATAAACATCCTGATATGCATGTATGAACATCTGAATATGCATATAAGATCAAATTGGTACGCAGTATAAACATCCTGATATGCATGTATGAACATCCGAATATGCATATAAGATCAAATTGGTATGCAGTATAAACATCCTGATATGCATGTATGAACATCCGAATATGCATATAAGATCAAATTGGTATGCAGTATAAACATCCTGATATGCATGTATGAACATCCGAATATGTATATAAGATCAAATTGGTATGCAGTATGAACATCCTGATATGCATGTATGAACATTTTTATTTATAAACATTCTTACATGTGTGCAGATATCATGACATGGATGTAGATGAATGATGATTGTAAATTATTCAATTATTCAATATGGTTTGTGACTTATATAAATCCTGCATTTCGGCTGACAATATTTATTCATTTTCTACCAAACCTACACCAACAGTGAGGGTAGGGATGTACATGTAGAATGAATAGAAATGATGTGTTGACCTAAATGTCATAAGAGGCAATGAATGGTTTAGTGGTTAGCATACTGAACTTCTGAACTTCGGTGCAAGTCCAAAATCTGAGTCAAATGCCATGGTGTATCCATCAGTAAGGAACATCACTTCAATTGACATGGGAACCTACCAGTTGCTGTATTATAAAGCATCTAAGATCTAAGAAACTACTAGAACTGTGGAATATCAGAATAATCAATTGTCCGATATGTCTTGGACAGGAGAACATTAGCTTGATAAAATGTCTAGTTTCACAGGATAGTGTAAGATTTACATTGCAATCATGTAAAAGCATTTTAAATTAAAAGAAGGTATTATGCTTTGCAAAAATGTATATATATATATATATATATATATATATATATATATATATATATATATATATATATATATATATATATATATATATATATATATTATATAAAGGAGAGAGAGAAAGAGATATTTTGCTTCATGCTTTGGTATTTTTTATCAACAAGAAAAACCCTGTTAATTAAACATGCAATAATTATTTAGGAAACAGAATTGCAGGAAAATTTGAACATGATCAGAAAATAATTTAATAGCAGAATAGACAAAAGAATCATTTTTTAATCCATACAATATTTTGTCCATTATAGCATATCACATACATGTATGATCAGTTAAATAAGAGTCCAACCCTCCTCGAATGGCACAAAAATACTGTCTTGATGTAATGAGACATTACATACCATCGCAAAATTATTAGAAACGATCATATGGGAATATGCACTCGATATGTCAACATAAGTACATTAAGGGAAATAACTTATCATTTACATGCATATATGCACACAGCGAGGAAAACAATATATCAGCAAAAAGTCATGATATATCTAATATCGGGAATTCATCAAAGACAAAATTGAGTATTGAATTTAAAGAATTGTGTGACTCACTTCTGTTCAATACAAATTGATCCTGACTTTTGATTTGAATTTTTAGTTGCCACAAATTTCCAACTAAATTTGTGTTTCAGTATCATGATTAATTCATGAACAAAGGTGAGGTCGTTAATCGGATGAAAGGTGTCCTAGGTGCTAGTTATTTATTGTCCCCTTAGTTTTTTTTTTCTATAGTGCCCATTAGATTCCAGTGGTTTCCAGTTTTACAAATATGTGCATCTGGTTAATTTGTTTCTCGCCTTTGATCATTAATTGCAACCTTCCCGATTTAATTTACCTTTTATCAGCAGGGTCTTTGATATTATAGCAATGGTATCTTAAAAATTACAGTTAATTATCTTATTATAACATTTATTTTTGTACTGGAATTTAAATCATGCCTATTTGCAATAGAGTTGGTATGTCAAAAGATATGAGACACAGCTGCAATAAATAAAAATTAAATAATTAAATTCAAAGTTGACGTGTTCATTATATGGAACTCATTTTGAAGCCAGGAATAAATGTTGTGCATAGAAAAATAACCTTAAAAAACAAACATAAACAAGGGGTCCTGAGTGGCCGATTGGTCTAAAGCGCTCTCCATTACTGATCACTGCCATCTCACCTCTGTCTGTGTGAGTTTGAGTCTAACTGCTAATGTGGGTAAGTGAGAAAGCCTGCCAGTAGCTTCTCAAGGGTCAGTGGTTCTTCCCAGGGTTTTCCAGGGTTCTCCCTCCATTAATACTGGCTGCTATGTATAGCATATCTTGTGCTGAAAAATGGTGTTAAACCCAACAACAGCAACAACAACAAAGATAAACACAGGAGATTAGTTAATTACAAGTGGCTTGGCTTGGTAAGTTTAACACCATTTAATAGCACATGATGGCCAGTACATTCATTGGATTAAAACAATGATCAAAAGACCCCCAGGAAGAACCTCTGACCCAAGGAAAGCTGCTGGCAAGCATCTCATATACCATCATTAGTTGAACCAAGACTCAAACTCACACCAATAGAGGTGAGATGTGTGAGTGATCTGTACAGGCTAGTGCTTGACCACTTGGCTGCCTGGATCCTCTAGCCTCAAGCTTCTAAAACTTTCTTAAAAGGACCTGTGTCAAGAAGTCTATATTAAAATCAGCCAACTTTATATCTTTTAAGTGTCCTTGGGTAGTGGAAAATTCAGCTTTCATTTTAGTATATTTTGTTTGATAACTCTACAATGAAATAAAATATACCAAAAATGCTATAAGAATCCCTGAAAATGACATTTAGTTGCACCAAAAGCATATTTTTAAAGAGAAAACGATAGAAAAATGTAAGAAATAGCACTGTTTGAAAGAATTTGTGTAGAAAATTTATACTCTGATGTTTAAAACTATTTTGTTGGATATGAACAGTCTGGGTTTGTGTTTTTATGGCACGGCAATGAAAGTATGTCACCCAATGCAGTCAGAGTAATGTACCTTGTCCAAGGACATATGGGTTGATGCAGTGGTTGGATTTAAACCCTTGTCATGCTAACCAATAAACCACACAGCTTTTGTGACTCCATTAATCACCTCTTTAGACACATGATGGGGACATTACATAAACATCTGCATTCCAGAAAGTGTATTAAAAATTTAAAAAGACCAGTTCTTGTTAGACTTTCTCTAGGAAATAGAAGCAGATGGAATTCAATCAAGTCTACATAAATGTGAACTTATAGTATAGTTGTAGGAAATAGAGAGATAACTCTTGTAGTTCTATTAAATGTGAACTTCTAGTATAGTTGTAGGAAATAGAGAGACGTGGATTTAAATTTAAATTATTAATTAGCATATACATTTAGGATATCAAGGTATCAAATTAATATTCAGAATGGATGACCTGACATTGTGGAAAATTTTGTTTTAATCATAATAATTTTTGGTTTGTACTCAGTTAAAGTAGCTGTATTTAAAAGTCAGAATATTAGGATTCTATCTTTTAAAATTCATATGAAGCATTGCATTTGACCTTGAACACCATGCAGATGCTATCATCACAGTATCTTATTACTTAATCAGACTGTGACACTAGCTGATGGTTTGATTAGAACTTGGACACAAGGTGATACAAACAAAGTAACCATTCACATGCAGGTCAGGAACAAATACTGTTGAAAAGTTTGAAATGCATGGGTAATTTGAGAAATAAATAGAAACATTAAATTGCAAGTGTGTAGGAATTAAACTACAAAATGCTGATGTAAATAATACAATAGATGTGAATTATAACATACAGGTTGTATTCTTTTAGCTTGCTTCAAGATCTAAATCAGATCTAGAAAAAAACAATATAAATGTCATCTTTCAATGGTACCCAGGCAGTTTTCTTGTTTTGTTTTTTATTCATCATGCTTTTGGCAGCTTTTCACCTGTTAATGCTCAGTGACATTGCAGATTCTGAGTAAAGTGAATTTTGTATATGTAGCATTCCATATATCTGTGCTATATGAGGTAAAGTCAATTTCAGGTATGCAGCATTTGATACATTTGTGCTATATACAGTAAATATTCAGTCTGTATACTGGTACTGTATACAGTAAAGTCAATTTCATGTATGTAGCATTCAGTTTATCTGTGCTATATGCAACATTCAGTTTATCTGTGCTATATGAGGTAAAGTCAATTTCATGTATGTAGCATTCCATATATCTGTGCTATATGAGGTAAAGTCAATTTCATGTATGTAACATTCCATATTCTTGTGCTATATGGAGAAAATTTCAAAATCTTTATACCGGTACTGTATAGTATTCTGTGTATCTGTGCAATATGCAGTAAAGTCAATTTCATTTATATAGCATTCCATATAGCGATGCTATAAACAGTAAATAGCAAAATCTATAGCATTCGTTATATCAGTGCTATATGCAGTAAAGTTCAATTTCATTTATATAGCATTCCATATAGCGATGCTATGAACAGTAAATAGCAAAATCTATAGCATTCGTTATATCAGTGCTATATGCAGTAAAGTCAATTTCATTTATATAGCATTCCATATAGCGATGCTATAAACAGTAAATAGCAAAATCTATAGCATTCGTTATATCAGTGCTATATGCAGTATAGTCAATTTCATTTATATAGCATTCCATATAGCGATGCTATAAACAGTAAATAGCAAAATCTATAGCATTTGTTATATCAGTGCAATATGCAGTAAAGTCAATTTCATTTATATAGCATTACATATAGCGATGCTATAAACAGTAAATAGCAAAATCTATAGCATTCGTTATATCAGTGCTATATGCAGTAAAGTTCAAAAGTAAGGTTCAAGATTGGAGATGTATTATCCTTTATTTCTTTACAGTGAACCCTTTATTTTTTCCTGTCATTTTTTTTATAATTATAATGTAATGATCTCTTAAATCCTATATAAAACTATTATATTGACCGAAGTATGTAATTATAGCTGAAGTATGTAACAATTAAGACTGAATTATGTAATATTTATGACTGAATTATGTGATAATTATGACTGAAGTATGTAACAATTATGACTGAGGTATATACTCATTATGACTGAAATATGTAATAATTATGACAATTATGTAATTATTATGACTAAAATGTGAAATAGTTATGACTGAAGTATGTAATAATTATGACTAAAGTGTGTAATAATTATGATAAATATGTAATTATTGACTGAAGTATGTAATAATTATGACTAAAGTATGTAATAATTATTATGACTTAAATGTATAATAATTATGACTGAAGTTTGCAATAATTATGACTAAAGTGTTTAATAATTATGACTAGTGCTTAATAATTATGGCTGAAATGTGTAGTAATTATGACTGGAGTATGTAATCATTAGGACTAATGTGTGCAATAATTTTGACAAGTATATAATAATTATGACTGAAGTATGTAATAATTATGACTGAAGAATGCAATAATTATCACTGATGTATATGTAATAACTGGACTACAAACCTTTTCTCTTTGCATTAGAGACAGCTGGTAGTTAAGTGAAAATAGCTGGAGTTCTTAACAAAAAAACGATATTCTTTCAATTGATACAGTAATTTAAAAAGTCAGTTTGAAATGTAACTCATTATGAATAAAAGAAAATGCCCTGGACTGTGAGGGAATACAGTAAAGTAGAACCTCTCTTGAAAGACCACCATTTCTGCTATAAAATTATGGTCTCTCATAACAGGTCATAACACCATAAAATCAATAAATCTCTGCATCCAGAATAAGGTCTCTCAAGACAGGTGATCTCACATAAGAGTGGTCTCTCTAGACAGGTTTCACTTTAGTGGAATTAAATAATACAAATGCCTTCACTTCTCAAATGCTTTGATTAAATGTAGAGCTTTACATCGGTTGACATTACTGACTTAATTCGGAACAAACTTTCATAATTTTAGAATAAAATACAAATGCAAAGATTAAACATCATTTCTTTTGGTGTGAAACATTGTTTTGAATTTATTGTGAGATTTTTTTTAAAAGTTAATACTATTTTGTGTTCATGAATAATATCCAGTTGAATAGAAGTAGTCATAGAAGCAGATACTTAACTGTAACATGTCAGGATAATAACTGTCAAAACAAATTTCTAGAAACAAAGAGATTAAAATGTGGAACTTTTACCTGCAATTATGTGACTTACACCTTTTAAGTTTTGGCTTCTTGTTAATAATTTTGTGTATTGGTAACTGTGTATCAGAGATCAATGATAATATAGTTGACATTGTTGAAAGCTAACATAGTAGAACAAACATGTTTTTTTTTTTTTAAACAACTTTTACCCTGCATTCATAACATTTTGTAGGTAAAGTAAAGTTCGTGTCAAAATATATTTGGTTCATGGCCAAGCTATTGTCAAATGTCAATTATTGACATTTATAATAAAATTTGCATAAATGATCAACTTATAAAAATTTCATCTATTACTTTAATTAAATAAAATAATTTTTCTTTCTTTTTATGTACCATATATACTCACATTTATGTCAAGTTCAACTTCAAACTGTACAGACCTAGATTTACCAGCACATAATGTGCTGGAAGATCTGTTTTTTGCAGTTTGTTTGGAGCAATCAGTAGAACAAACAACATAGACCCTGATATGCAGGTGCATTATGCTAAGATAACTTAGGATCTTTGTCGACCACAATGGTGGCCTAGTGGTTAGAGCATCTGCCTCAGATGCAGGTGGTCGTAGGTTCGAGCCCTGGCCAAGTCATACCAAAGACTTGTAAAAATGGTACTAACAGCTGCATCTTTGGCACTCAGCATTAGGAGGTTAGTGTTAGGACTGGTTGGAAAGTGTCAGGATTATGTGACTTGGTGGGACATCATGCTATATGTCTGAAAAGTTTTAAAAGCTACGTTTAAAAATCTAAACCGCATAAACACACACACACATACACACACACAAACACACACACACAAAGGATCTATTTTTTTAAAAATTTTGCCTCTACTTACATGTGAGTAAATATGGTACATATCAGCATTCTGGTTCAAATGCAAACAGACTTTTAGACACTGTTTGGGTGCAAATGCTTTCTTGGAATAATTCCAGTATATTGAATATGATAACTACCATACTTACAGTAATTAGATGCTTCAAATTTATTACTGAGTTTGCTATTACATGCAAGGAATCTGTAATGAATACCTGATCTGTAATGTTTTAAATACTTATTTTATCTCATGAATTCTATGGACATGAAGAGACATTAAATTTTGTAACAGACACTATTTATACATGGAAGAAAGTCTGCATTTTATGGATCAATGGTGCTATTGTTCTGCTGTCATTTAAGTTCCTAAATATAAATGTTCTTTTAAAATATAGATAGGTACATATTACCTAGTAAGAAACCGAAGATAGAAGCCTTATTTCATTCTCTTTCTTACCAACATGTGCCTTTTTGGTATTACTATAAAATCTGTGAAAATTTAGAATTGGGAAATTTCCCATCCATAAGTTGTTAATTTTATTCTGATAAATTGTAAACGTTTGTAATTTTCTGGGTCTTGTCATAGTTCTCGCTCTGTCTAACCACTCCAGTAACTGAATCTTTTTTGTATGAATTGTGGTTCAAGATCAGAAGAATATTTGTGATAAGACAAGCTGAGAAACTTTTATCCCTTATAAGATGTATATATAATACATACTAACTGGGGCCCTGGGATGGGGTCTGGTCTAAAGCACATGCCTAATCACCTCTGATTCCTGTAGGTTGGAGGTTCTTCCAGTTATACTGGCCACCATGTATAGACTGTCATGTGCTGAAAAATGGC
>JAEAOA010002224.1:1490000-1577500 GCA_016746295.1 Potamilus streckersoni | reverse complement strand
TTCTATTTCAATCAGTCTAGCTCAGCAATGATTTGCAGAAGTGGGGAAGTTATCTTTCTTGTCCTCATTTTCAGTACAATGAATTTTGACATACATGTTCAATTTCTCTGTTTCATTCTTTTTTTTTTCTTTTCTGGTTTCTTTCTTTTTCTGCATTGCAAGTTTTTCCACAATGATAAAACTGGATTAACAACACATGCATCTTGTATGCACTGAGATGGAAGTGTATGTGTGGAATGCTGAGTGCATGTGTGTTGCCATGGTTACTCTTGGGCATTGTTGCAGAAATTTCTTTGGACTATATCAGGCTGTAAATGTAATCTTTGAAGCAAAAGGAGCAGGCTGAGAGTTAAAACCTTGAGGTGTAATATTGGATCTTTGAGTCGGAGTTTTACTTAAATGTTGATCACTATTGTTTGGAGTAAATGTTGCTGTTTTTGCAGGAGTTTTACCTAAATAATTTTTTAGCACTATACTTTATACAGTTCAGCAATCTGCTTTATATGTTGGACAGGCATAAGCTGTAGTGCTGGACAGGCATAAGCTGTATATGCTGGACAGGCATAAGCTGTACATGCTGGACAAGCATAAGCTGTACATGCTGGACAAGCATAAGCTGTACATGTTGAACAGGCATAAACTGTACATGCTGGACATGCATAAGCTGTATATGCTGGACAGGCATAAGCTGTACATGTTGAACAGGCATAAACTGTACATGCTGGACAGGCATAAGCTGTATATGCTGGACAGGCATAAGCTGTACATGTTGAACAGGCATAAGCTGTACATGCTGGATTGGCATAAGCTTTACATTTTGGACATGCATAAACATACATGCTGGACAGGCGAAAGCAGTACATGCTGGAAAAGCATAAGCTGTACATGTAAAACAGGCATAAGCTGTACATGCTGGACAAGCATAAGCTGTATATGCTGGACAGACATAAGCTGTACATTCTTTATTAGCTGGTACTCTACTGTATCAAATTATAATTTTCAGGGTTGGGTGGGATGGAAATGTATTTTCAACACTGAGAAACAAGATTGTTAATAGCTAGTTACTCTAAATAAAAATCTGTTTATGACTGCAGTCTCTTTTTTGCATTACCTATCAATCATTTATAAGACTAAAAGACTCAAAAATTTTTAAAATAATGAAATGATAATAATGCATTTTCAGATTTACATATTTAATGTATTTGGATACATTACATTATATTTTTTGCATTTTCCTTCTGTTATCAATGATCCACTTTTTATTCTTTTGTCATACAATAGAGGCTAAATGAGTTTATAGAACCAGTCTAGGTCATTTTTGTTTTCATTTCTCATTATCCTGAAGATTTATATGACAAGAAATGTTGGCTTTCCAAGCTCAGTACACCCAAGCCTCAACTTTAATGCATTTTATCTACTTTATTTGATAATAGCATTAATACAGATTACAGTTTAATTAAATGTTCATTCACCTCAAGGATTTATCATTACACTTATTTGTGTCACAGTCTGCTAAAAGTACATTCATTCACCTCAAGCATTTTTCATTCTATACAACTTGTTTTGTGTCACAGTCTGCTGAAAGCATTGTTACAATGATCTTCCATCTACATTTGGCCTTATTTTAAGAGGGAACTCTTTTCATTTTCTTTCAGATTAAAAAAGTGTCAAGATTGTTGAATTTTTTTTTAAATAGTGTAGAAAACCATTTACAAAAAAAAGGGTTTTTTTTGGTTTTGGATTCTCAGATTTTTCAATATTTCAATTAGTATAATTCTTATATAAAATGATCTTCATTAATTTTAAGATTCTGGTAACAGAAGTAACTTTAAATTATGTAATTTGTAACTGTCATATGACAAATAAATGTACATGTATTACATAAATTATTTCATTTGCTTTTTGAAGTATCTATAGAACATTTATGTTGTCACTGTGATTTTAAAAAAATTAACTTTAAGTTTGTTTATTTTTTTATGAAGATAGGTAAAAGAATATAAATGCATGTATATAACCAATTTTTGATGTCTACTCTGAATTCTATGTTCAATAAATTTCTGGTAAATAGATCTTGATATAAAAATTTTGAACATTTTAAGTGTTTAATAGCACATCAGCACAATCCTGGCTATATGTTGTTGACGAAAGGCTTATTAGAAAAAATGTTCAAAACTTTACTGAATTTCTCAACGAAAACTAAATGCCAATTGTAAGTCAAAAGATGAAAAGTACCATATATACAGACATAAAAATCTGGCCCTACTGCAAACTGCGTAGACCTGGATCACATAATGTGCTGTACCAGCAGATCTATATCTATCATTTGGTTTTAGATATAATATAGATCTATATTTATCATTTGTTTTTAGATATAATATAGATCTATATTTATCATTTGTTTTTAGATATAATATAGATCTATATTTATCATTTGGTTTTAGATATAACATAGACCCTGATCTGGCAGATCAGCTGTTTTTTGTGTAAAGTTGGAATCACTTTATAAGATGGCATATACAGTAGAGATATTGATGATGATCTGCTGTGATCCACTTTTGTGTATTATGACTGGTTAAAGCCCTGAAAAGGGCTAGTGGCCTCCCCTTCTTCCAAGGCAGGGCTCACCTGTGTCTCAGTGCTAGACACTTTTGCCCTGGCGCATGGGCCTATTAACCCCCCTGGTGGCTCACCGCCTTGGCCGGATGTTACCTTTTGGTGACATTGCTATCCAGGGAGGTGCTTAGCCCTAGGGCTGGGCTTTTGGTCTAGTGCTTGACCTTTTTGTTGACCTTAAAACAGACCTTTACTAGGTAGCATTTACACATTTCGACCGCCTCGACCCCGGGGCTCGGAAAAGGCAAAGGAAAGGATCCAGCAAAGGGTGGTGCCGTAGTTTTATTCCTCTATCTGTGTGTTGTAGTTCATTCCCTGTGTCCCGCTTACCCTAGGTCCACATAGTGATTTTGGCTTTGAAAGTGTAATCTTTCCATTGTGTTTTTATGTGGCCCAGGGCGCTTCCTTCTGCTCTCCTTCATTCCTTGCTTGTTAAGTTCATTGATGTTCCTGGACAGTGTCGGCAATGGATGTTGCTTTCGCGATGACTAAGTTAAGGTTCGGTTTTTGCCCATTGTCTATTGGGGGTGGGAGTTCCTATCATAGCCAAACATGCATAAGCCACATACGAGTCAAATAAATACGAGTTGTGAAATTTCCTACTAAATATTAGTATTATGTTTTTGCGTACTATGCATACTTTTAGGTCCCAAAAGTTTGTGTCAAATTTGGTAGGTGTAAGCTACCTTGTGTGATTTTGGGAAGTGGGAAGTTATATATTTTCTTTCTCCAATCATCTCTTCAAGGGCCAAGAATATAGTTGTTGGTCTAAAAAGAGCTCATTGCCAAAGTGAGCCCTATATATGGCATACTAAATAGTCCTATTTCACTCCGATGCCATAAAAACAACAGTGGTGTGACCATGGCAATCTTCTTTCTTCTTTCTTCTGTCTTCTACATCTTAGATTCGAGTCACAACCTTCGAAGAGGATGGACGTGTCTTAGACGCTCCCAGAGAACAAAAGAACAAAGGAAAAAGAAGAAAGAAGAAAGAAGAATAAAGGGAAAAGAAGTAAGAAGAAAGAAGAAGAGAGAAAAAAGAAGAAACAGATTCTTTTACACACGATTTATTGTAAAAGAAAGGACCAGTAGAGATATTACAGAAACTCCCCAAAAGGCATACTAAACAAAGGAGAAAAAGACCTAAAGTACAAGATCAAAATTTTTGTATGTAAAAATCATTATCCTATTTTAAAAGAAATGCCCATGACCTTCACAGTTGGAAGGCATTATGAATTGGAACACTACCACAGGGTGCATTGGAACACCATCATGGGATGCACTGGAACACCATCACAGGATGCATTATAATGGAAGACCATCATGGAATGCATTGGAACACCATCACAGAATGCTTTGAAACACCGTCACAGGATGCATTGGAACACCATCATGGGATGCTTTGGAACACCATCACAGGATGCATTGAAACACCATCACAGGATGCATTGGAACTCCATCATGGGATGCATTGGAATACCATTACATGATGCATTGAAACACCATCACAGGATACATTGGAACACCATCACATGGTGCATTGGAACACCATCACAGGATGCATTGGAACACCATCACAGGATGCATTGGAACACCATCGCAGGATGCATCCCACAGCAAAACTGTTTACCTTTGTGTGTTAAGACCAATTCTTATGATAAAAGCTCAGACTTCTAATATTTTTTTTCTTTAATAAAAAATTTTTTTTAAATCTCTTTTATAAAAGTGCCATTACTTTTTGGTTTATAAATTTGTATTTGTCTCTGGGAAAGAAGATGCTGGGAGACACACCCCACACCACCCATGCATGCAACAATATAAAAAAACCAAGGGCAGTGAAATAGTTTCTTGTATCTTTTATGATGCAAAATATACAGTATAACAGATCCAGTATTGTATGACACAAAATATACAGTATAACAGAATCAGTAATGTATATGGAAATAAATTTTTAGAATGGAAAGGACAGTTCAAGTGATGATATTCACAGAGAAAATTAGTGTATGATAACCAGGTAAATTTTTAAAGTAATACAATTTGTAGCTTTAAATTGTACACAGTCACACAACTCTTCCTTTGTGTTAATCTGGAAGTAAGTATAAAACATTTATTTTCTTTCAGATTTTGGTATTTTTTAACATTAGTTGGTTGTGATAAAACTCAGAAATGTTTTAAACCTTAGATGCTGAATCTGGTTTTTTCATATGCTGGGTTCTCATCTGACTATTGGTACATAGACTTCTCTCATGTGTGTGTGTGTGTTTGTGTGTGTGTATATATATATATATATATATATATATATATATATATATATATATATATATATATATATATATATATATATATATATATATATATATGGTTCTCATCTGTCTATTTATAAAGGGCTCTTCCATTGGGATGAATATTGTAGGATTCAAATTACAGTTTTGCATTTCCTGTCAGTGATATGGCTTTATGTTTCCACTTAACATGTGTGTAACTTCCTGTCTCTAATATGACAGTTTAAAGGTATTAACAATTGTAAAGTGGTGTAGCCAGGATATATTTTATAATCTCACGGTTGACATCTGCACAATACTTTTCCATGGCAGCCATAGGGTTTACTGCCTTATACAGTTAATCTCAGCACAATACTTATTTCATGGCAGCCATAGGGTTTATTGCCTTGGCACAATACTTTTCCATGGCAGCCATAGGGTTACTGCCTTACACGTTAATCTCAGCACAATATTTATTCCATGGCAGCCATGGGGTTTACTGCATTACACAGTTGATCTCCATACAATACTAATACCATGGCAGCCATAGGGTTTACTGATTACAGTGAGGCTGCCTTATAACATTAAGTGCATAATGAATTACTCTCTCATTATAATGTCCAATGGAGCCATACAGTAAACTGCCTTATAGTGAATTACCTTATAATGAAGTACTCTGATTTTACTGATGCTTAATGAAATGAGATTCATCAACACACTTATATAACAGAAGCAGTGATATAATGAAGGTCCTTGTAACATGAATTGTGTTATAATGTAGGGCCTTATAAACAGGAACTGTGTTATAATGTAGGGCCTTATAAACAGGAACTGTGTTATAATGTAGGGCCTTATAAACAGGAACTGTGTTGTAATGTAGGGACTTGTAATAAAAGGAACTGTGCTATAATAAAGGGTCTCTTACCAGGAGTGCTATAATTTAAACACATATGAGAATTATTACTGGTGCTTTAAGACAGGGAACTTGTCAGTAATTTTCTAATAAATTCTTGCCTTTTATGTAATATTTTTATAACCTCACTTTAAAGTGCTAATTCAGTCTTTTCAAAAGGTGTAGTATGGCTAATAGTGTGTTTCAGGTATAAAAGGTGTCCACAGGTATGGTAATAGTAGTTAAATTTGTAGATACATAATTGACTACCACTCCTTTAAACAGTCAGACTGGTTGCCTGTCTCTAATTAGTAGGGAATTTACTGATGGTTATTTACAACCATTGAAGTGTGCTGGGCTCACTTTCCTAATGAAACTGTAATAATGGGAATTTATATACTTATCTTTTCCATGTTTTCTATTTTCATGAGAAATGGCATTTTGTATCTATATCTGCAGAATTTTTTTAGACATGCTGTCTATACTTGGGTACCTATTAAACACTTTACCAACTCATATCTGCCATTGTATAACACACCAGCATATCTAGGTCTACACAATTAGTTATCAATACCGTATGTACTCACTTATAAGACAAATCAAACTGCTAATAACAAAAGATCTTGATATGATGTAACATAATGTGACTGCAAATCAAGGTCTGTGCTGTTTGTTCTACTGATTACTCCTAACAAACTGCACAGACCCAGATCTGCCAAAGCATTATGTGATGGCAGATCTGGGTCTGTGCAGGTTGGACTGGTTTTAATAGCAATTATATTAATAATAATAAATTGTAATAAATATTACAAACAATATACCCTGATCTGCTGCCACATTACCATATTCGATGGCAGATCAGGGGTTACATTGTTTGCAATTGGACATGTAAACAAGTACATGTATATATACATTATCTCTCTGGAGCAACAAAATATCAGAACTTGTCAAATAAGAAAGGAATCAATTTGTGCATATTTCTAATCACAACCTTTCTTGCTTTTACAGACATACTGTCATTCTTTAAAAAGATTAACGTTTTACTTGTGTATGCAGTATATGCATGTGTGCATGTGTGTGATTTGGACATTTTATGTAGTTTTAAAAAAATTCCAGTCATATCACTACAATGTACACTGACCACTCCAGTGGCTTAAGTGGTTAGATGGACTGTCTTGGATGTGTGTGGTTATGGGTTCGATCCCTGTTTGAGTCATACCAAAGATTTACAAAAATGGTACTATTAGCTGCCTTGCTTGGCCGTTAAAAGGTTAGTGTTAGGATTGGTTGGCCTGGTGTCAGGATGATGTAACAAGGATTGAAGCATGATGCCCTTGTGCTAGACATCACTATAAACTGCCACACTGCAGACTTCATAGAGATGTGACTGAAAAATTGTTAAAACTGCCTTAAAAATACAAATCACACAAACACAGAGTTTATAGAGATGTCTAGCACTGTGGCATCATGCAGCAGACATGTAGCATGATGTCCCATCCAGTCACATTATCCTGACACTAGGCTGATCAATGCTAACACTAACCTCTTAATACTGAGCACCTAGAAAGGCAGCTGTTTTTGGTATGACTCTGCATGTGACCTTCCACATCCAAGATGGATGTTCTAACCACTTAGGCCACCGGAGTGATCTACAAGTTCTCTTGAAATTTCAAGCTCTTGTACAATAATGTGCATCCTAAAAATGGTATAAATCTAATTTATCCCAATAGATTTTCTTTCCTGAAATGGGGGTTGATGAAAGCATTCCCTCATTTCTCCTTCTTGAATCCAAAAATGTATAATTAATCATGAGGTTTATATTGGTAGCTGGTTTAGATTGCTAGAAAAAGTTGTCTTAAATATTTTTACACTTTTTTTGTTGATTGCCTTCCGTAACTTTTTTTGTCCAAATGAATAATTTGTTTGGCTGTTACTTTGACTGAAATCTTTAAACTTTAATCTTAAATTTGATTTACAGCTTATTTATTTTCTATAGATAAATCAGTTTTTTAAACATATTTCTTTTTTACTCCAACTTTGCAAAAATACATACAAAAAAAATCATATTATTTGATATCATTTTCAAGCTTAGTTTTGGGTCTTTCTGCTAAAACATTACACAAGAGTCTGTGATAAATAATTAGTGATGTCACACCCACCCATATGCTGTATAAAGAGGACTGTTTGGGCAAATTGGTCACTCAGCAAGGTTAGGAAAAAAAAGAGCAATCCAAAGTCAAGTTATTGATTATTTCAGCATGTTTCTCAAACCCTCCTACAACTAACATCTAAAAAAACCTGCAGTCTTATTAACATAATTAGTAAAGAAGTATTTTCAAAGTTAAATCTTTTCTCATAAATTAATACAATTGAATGAAGAGAAATAAAGATATATATATATATATATATATATATATATATATATATATATATATATATATATATATATATATATATATATATATATATATATATACATTAAAAAAATTGCTGTATAAATATACTAAATATTTATGACTGTTTCTATAAAATGCATCAGATTTAAATGTGACATTTTTACTAGCATATTTATCATCACAGTTTCCTTGTCACAAATATTTCACCTTGGCTAACCTTTCAGTTTAAGTGCTAAGATGTATGTAACATTCCCTTCTAGAAATACTGCAGCTACTTTGTATATTACATGTTGTTGTAGAACATGGTGAGCCTATGTCTCTAATGTCATATTATCAAGACTCTTTGCTTTGTTTATGCTAGTATTTTTTTTTCCTTCCCAGCTTTTATAAATAAATAAACAAAATAAATAAATAAACAAACAAATAAATAAATAAATAAATAAACAAAATTAATGAACCGAGCAGTAGTAATCAATGATCTGTTTTATACGCTTACAATAAAAGGGAGATTATTATGCCAAGATATCGCTCTTTCAAACTGTTTTTTTTATTTCCTCTGTACTCCACTACCTATCTTTATCAAACTTTGTAGCTTGTTTGGCATAAGAAACTAGTTGTTTTATTTTTTAAAAAAAAATGTTCTTAGGTCAAGATCACTGACTGCTCAGTAATGTTAGTCCAACATTACAGAACTAAACTAAACTTTGTGGATGGCTAGCACTTGGATAAAGGAAGAAACCAGTTGATATTGGAGTCAAAAGGCCAAAGTTCTGGGTCACTGTGACTGAAAGTTTGTCTGCATGTTTTTTATCTTTTAACATGTCGATTGCTTCAGAAAATACAGACATAAAATTCTCAAAATGGCTAGTTCTCTATTCTGCTCTTGTTTATTGTCTCTCAATAGAGAGTATGAAATCTAAGTTTTTAAAGTTTAGTTTTTAATCATTCTGATTTGGATCCACAGTTTGGTCTCTTTTTATATCTAGATTAAACTCAGTATTTATGTGTTTTTATGTATCAATCTTATAGCTAACTGAAAAGCATGCTCAACAAAAAGGTTTCTCTTAATCATAATAGAAAATTAACCAATCAATTAATCAATCAATCAATCAATCAGTTGGTCAGTCAATCAATCAATCAACTGATTAATCAATACATCCACCAAGTAATTAATTAATTAATTGGCTTATCAGCCATTAAGTGTTAATATTTATTTGAATAGAGAGTCTCAGAATAATTTATACATATAATCTTAATAAACACTTTCAATATCACAAAACCACTTAATACTAACCTATGCATGCTTAAATCTTGCCCAAGCCAACCAAGCAGGGCCAGCCTTAGGCCGATTGGACTGAGCTGGTCCACTTGAGCCCTGTGCTCCCAGGGGCATCTTGTGTTAGTAATTTTAAAAATATATATCTATAGAGGAAAAGTAATTTTAAAGCAATGGAAAAAATGTTTAAATTGAATATTATATAAAACTTGTTTTAAAGCTTATATCAAAATGCCATGCTCAGAGGGGGCCCTGTTCACAAATCCATGGGATCGATGCCAAAATGATCCAAATCGGACACTGTGTTTGCTAAGGAAGGTGCTGAGGTCAATTTTGTTTCACTTCATTTCAATTGCCTTAGTATGACATAACCTTGCCCAGATCAAGCCAGGTCAGTCACTGAGGTTTGTCTTTGGGCAAGGGAAATTTTACTTTATTCCAGTTCCCTTGGCATGACATAACCATGCCCAGATCAAGCCAGGTCAGTCACTGAGGTTTGTCTTTGGGCAAGGCAAATTTTACTTTATTCCAGTTGCCTTGGCATGACATAACCATGCCCAGATCAAGCCAGGTCAGTCACTGAGGTTTGGGCAAGGCAAATTTTACTTCATTCTAATTGCTTTAGCAGGACATAACCTTGCCAGATCAAGCCAGGTTATTCACTGGGTTATCTTTGGGCATAGCAAACTTTATGTTATTTCAAATGCCTTAGATTGACAAAACCTTGCCCATATCAAGCCAGGTCAGTCATTAAGGTTTCTCTTTGGGCAAAGCAAATTTCACTTTATTCCAATTGCCTTAGCATGACATAACCTTGCCCAGATCAAGCCAGGTTATTCACTGGGGGGGGTATCTTTGGGCAAGGCAAATTTTACTTTATTTCAAATGCCTTAGTAGGACAAAACCTTGCCCATATCAAGCCAGGTCAGTGACTGAGGTTTGTTTTTGGGCAAGGCAAATTTTACTTTATTCCAGTTGCTTTACCATGGTATGAGGGTCCATCTGTTGACATGCCATTAAGCACCAACCAAAAACTAATGAAATGTAAGAAATGGACATGAATGAGTTTTGTTTTATTTTATCTTCCATGCTATAGACATTTATTTCTTTTTTTAATACCAGAGCCCTTCTTGTTTATTTTTACTCTTAATTGGTGTAGGCAAAATGTGCTTCCCAGAACTCTTAGTAATTATTGTAATGAGTAGGGTATATTATTCCAGCTTCAGCAGCCTTGTAGGTAAGGTGATAATGTTAACTCCCTACATACACACACATACATATAGCACAGCATTCAGCATCTACAGCCAAAGGAAGGGATGTGTCTGCCAGATGGATACATTGTTGCTCAAATGTGAATTTGTTCTCATCTGTGATTTATAGTACTTTGGGTTGGCAGGCATGAGTGTCTTAGCTTGCTTCCATTTTATCAAGGATTATTATCAAGGATTATTCACATGGATAAGCAGCTTGGATTAAACATTGCAGGAGGTCAGTATTAGGGCAGATTAGGGTTTTGTACAGTGGTTTTTCTGAAGTGTGTGTTTGTTTGATGGAGGGTGTGTATGCATATATCCTTCTTTTAATTGTTTGCTTTTGTTGAAACTTCAAGTAGCCAAAGATTTAAAATTGCACATTGCTCTGTTATACCACAGGAGTCTGCAGTTTTATCAATAAAGCACAACAAAATTTCTGACTACATGAAATCACCTTAATGGTATTATAAATTTTGTCCTGCTTTATTGATAAAACTGCAGACTTTTATGGTTATACAAAGTGTTTTGCTGAGGTATGACAACAGTGCCTTAGCCAATGTGGGTGGGTATATGACATGCAATGCTTGCAAGTAGCTTCCCTTGGTTTGGTGTGTTTTTTAGATCTTTTCCCTTCGAGTTCTTCCTCCACCAGTTATACTGACAGCCATGCTTAGCCTATTATGTGCTGAAAATGGTGTCAAACCCACAACAACAACTGCAGTTCCTTCAGTAATGGAAAAAATATTTAGAGTAAGTCGTCATATGAAGGTTAAATATTTTAAAAATCATTTACCAACAATCAGCATGGCATTTTCTAATATGTCATTTAATTTCTTTTGCAATAAGTTGCGAGATTTTGTTTGCACATAAAGACGCTTCAGTACGATTAGGCTATGATATTTCAATGAGTTAGTATGGCAACGAGGTTAAAGAAAATCAATAGTGGTATTTGCCGATGTCTTGCAATTTGTTGGGAAATGAGGCTAAGTCACCATGCATCATGCTGACTAAAAATTGACAATTGATATGGGTTCCCATATTGACTGCTTTACATTCCTGGCAATCCATCTATTGATAAAAATACTTTAAGGAGAAAGATTAGAGATTTCAGTTAAATGTTATCTTAAAGTGCAGAGAATCAGGACACAGGAGACGACCATTCAAGAGTTATGACTGTAGCAAAGTACTGATATTCGTTTATTTGCATCCTTGCTGTAGTACTCATGACTCAAATTATTTTTTTAACGACATGTATATGCATGATACATGTACTTGTAAAACAGCATTCATGGAGTTTTGCTCATCATGGAAGATTTTTCCAAAATAAAGATAATTTATAAGGACAATCTTAATAGATTTGGAGATTACCAGCTTTTTTTAGGAGGGGTGGAGAAAAGCTTTTAAGTAGGTGAGTTGTCCTGATTTTCAGTGTTATATCATATATATATTAATATTAAACATATAGATTTTATTCTTGATACATGATCAAATAATTATTCTTCAATAATCCGAAGGATTATATAATTAGGCTACACTAATTTTGGATTAAATGATTAGGCTACAATAATCCATGGGGTTAAATAACTAGGTTACAATAATCCATGGGGTTAAATAACTAGGTTATAATAATCCATGGGAGCCACAGTAACTCAGTTGGTAGAATGTTGAACTTGTCACCAAGGGTCATGGGTTCAGTACCTTTCCAAACCAGCTCCCTCAATATGTCTTTGGAAAAGGCACCTTTAAAGCCCCCAATATCTGATATAGTGCAGTTAATGCTATTAGAATTAGATTACCAATTTTGCTCTCATATCATAAGTTGACTATAAACTATGAAATTATGCACTGTGTATATGTAACTGGAATGAACCATAGAAGTATGATCATTATATGTATGTATGTATGTATGTATGTATGTATGTATGTATGTATGTATGTATGTATGTATGTATGTATGTATGTATGTATGTATGTATGTATGTATGTATGTATGTATGTATGTATGTATGTATGTATGTATGTATGTATGTATGTATGTATGTATGTATGTATGTATGTATGTATGTATGTATGTATGTATGTATGTATGTATGTATGTATGTATGTATGTATGTATGTATGTATGTATGTATGTATGTATGTATGTATGTATGTATGTATGTATGTATGTATGTGCGTGTGTGGTGTCTGTGTGCATGTGTGTATGAGCATATATATCTATATATCTGTACATACATATTCCTGAGTGTAGGCTGACATTGTTCATTCTGTATTTTTATTAAAGCTTTGTTTGCAATCTGAATAGAGATTTTCTGTGGAGAATGCCCATGTGTCACCTTCTTATCTTTCCTAACATAATATCAAAATAACATTTTTTTTTGGCACTTTGCTACATGACTGTTTATTAAGGTCTTACTCAGGAATATGATATCATGTCTGCAATTTTTTAAGGTGTTCAACAAGCTGACACCAAAATGTTCCAGAATAAATAGTATGTTATGCACTCTTTCTAAAAACATTTTAAATGAACACAATAAGCTGTCTTTAAAATGCTGTAAACATACTAATATTGGATGCCTTTTTGTAGTAAACCTACCAATTTTTAAAACTGGGGAATGTGATACAAATAAATATTGGGTTCGCATTTAACTGGCAAGAACTTTGGAGGACTTGAAAAAATTATATACAAAATCTATGAATCATATCACTATTCTACACAAATATAACTGATTAAATTAGTCCAGTGTCTTTTTCCAATGCGTTTAACATTGTAACTACACAAGACATTCAATTCACTTGGCTACTTTATAAAGGATTGCCTAACCAAATGCATTGACTGTTTGAAATTAACTTTAAGAAACTGCTGTTCAACAACTTTTGAACAATTTTTTAAGTTTTTTAAACTGTTACTGTGGGGCCCTGAGTGGCCGAGTGGTCTAAACGGATCACTGCCATCTCACCTCTGTCTTCATGAGTGAGTTTGAGTCTAGGATTCGTCGAATGTGGATATGTGAGAAAGCTTGGATGTAGCTTCTCGTGGGTCGGTGGTTCTTTCCGGTGATTTCCCAGTTTCTTCCTCCACCATTAATACTGGCCACCATGAATAGCCTATCATGTGCTGAAAAATAGCGTTAAGCCCAACAAAAACAAAACAAACATAAACTGTTACTGTTGCATCCGGAAAGTTGCTGGTTTGAGGCCACCCAACATGACCATGATGTATGGATGTACAATATGTACGAGCCATCTGTATCAGCTATGTTTCTCAGGGTGGGTGGATGGGTCTCCCACCTTTTAAGGTATTGCCCTGAAATTCAGTTGGGTGGATGGGTCATGCATCTTTTAAGGTGTTGTCATGAAATTTGGCAGCTTTTATTTACATTAGGCAAATATGTATATATTGATCTCACCAATTGCTGTTTCTGTTCAATATCTTTAGTTATACACCATCAACAGTTGCCCAACTTTGTGAATTTTTTTAAAAAAAATTTTTGTATAAGGATGAATCCTATTGATTTTTGGTTTAAAATCTGAAATCTTAAAGTCACTGTAATTGAAATAGAAAATCAGATTTTGCTTAACATAAACTCACCACCAGCTACCAAACTCTATTTGTAATAAGGAAGAAATTATGAATTTCATGGTCAAAAGATCAAAGGTTAGGGTCAGTATAACTGAAAGTAGAAAATGGTTTCATACAATAACTCAAGTTTTTCATTATCTGCTATTACCAAACTTTCTGGGTGCCCTGAGTGGCCGAGTGGTCTAATAGATGTCCATTACGGACCACTGCCAACTGTCTTTGTGTCTAGGATTCAATGAATGTGGATATGTGGGAAAGCTTGCCAGTAGCTTCTCATGGGTCGATGGTTCTTTCCTGTGATTTCCGGGTTTCTTCCTCCACCATTAATACTGGCCGCCATGAATAGCCTATCGTGTGCTGAAAAATGGCATTAAGCCCAACAACAACAACAACAACAACCAAACTTACTGGATGACTTGTACTAGGGGTGAGGAAGAGACAAGTTGATATTGGCTGAAGAGGTGAAAGGTCAAGGTCTGAAAGAAGACAATTATTTTGCACAATAACTTTAGTTCACAATCATCTTTGGTTACCAAATTTTGTGAATGGCTTGCACTTAGTGTAAGAAAGAATCCTATTGATACTACAGTTCAAAGGTCAAAGATCAAGTACACAGTGACTGATGGAATAAAGAAATGGTTTGTGCAAATTAAATTTGTGTTATCTGGTATATAACAAACTTTGTGGCTGGTGATTACAATTAGGTGAACATCTGAATATCATTTTTTTGTCTCTGATGATGTTTTGTATAGTCATGCTGCTTTTTTTATCCATTGTGAATTTTTTCTGTGTGTTAATACATATACACAAATTCTGCCATAACTTTTCTTGTTTCTTTTTTGCACCAATCAAACAAAAAGGATGCATGATTGCCATGTTGTTTGGGTGGCCATTTTGTTTGGGTACATTTCTAGCTTGTTTACATTTGTTAGAAGGTATCATGTGTATGTTTGCTTTATTCTTGTTATCGTTTGTGGAATTACTTCACTATAGACAAATTAATTATTCGAGAAATTCGTTTGAAATTACTAATTTCCATAAAGTATCTTGAGTTTTTCTTTTCTAAAAATGTTTTAAAATATAATTTTTATTCTGTAATCTTGCTGTCATAGTAAAACATTCCATCTGCTTGATAAATATAAATAAGATCAATTCATTTTTCAAGACCCCACATTAAGCAAGAAAGATAACTGATAGTTAAGAATAAAATACATACTTTAAATAATAATTGACAGGTTTCGTATTACCTGTATATTAACTACTCACATGATACTATCGAACACTTTTAATAAACGGAAATGTATGTACTCAAAGGCTTTTAACAGATTTAATGGTCTGCAAAATAGTTGACATTTTTATTTATTTAAAAGATTATGAAGTGTATAAGAACCTTTACCTTTCTTAGATAAACATGAAATCTATTACACTGGAGTTATTTCTTTAAGTGATGTCACATTCATCATCCATCTTCATTTGAAGTAATTGCAATATTTGAAATATTTGATCAGCTTGGCCGAGATTAACATAACATATGAACTCACATATAAGTTGAATCCAACTGCAAACTGCATAGACATATATCTGCCTTTACATCATGTTCAGGCAGATCTGGGTGTGTGCAATATGTTAGGACTAATCAGTAGAACAAACAACATAGATTCTGATCTGCGTGTGCATTATGCTATGGCAGATCAGGATCTTTGTTGTTTGCAGTTTGACTTGACTTATAAGGAAATATATATGGTAACAAAGTCACTTGCATTCTGAGGTTATTGTCTGTTTATATCCTGTTCAAATAAATTTATCCTGAAAAAAATGCAATAAAAAAATTTCATTAAAGATAGAAAAGAAAAATTGCTTCCATTTGAAATGAGGCAATAAAGAGTTGCTGAAGCATTCAGGTGATAGATAAAAATGTATATACAGTACTGGAGTTGATTACTGATCTCTCACCAGGAATGGATTTCTGCAGTTCTCTGGTTAATATTGATTGATAGAATCCAAAATGTCAAGAACAGTGACCTCAATTTGACTTTGCTGAATGACATCTTATGAAGTCACTTAGTCTTAAATAAAAACTGCTGCTCAGAAATCTAATATGGCCACTAAAGTGGCCATTTTGAAAACTTGCTATCATTATTCCTTTTGAATGCTTGGTCAAATCAGAAAGACTTCTTGCAATATCTCGTTGGTCTTGATCGAAAATGTGTGAATGCACTAAAAGACTAATTACGATGTCTAGTTGGTCTCAATTGAAAATGTATAACTGCACTAAAAGACTTCTTGCAATGTCTTGTTGGTCTTGATAAAAAATGTATGAATGCACTAAAAGACTTCTTATGATGGCTAGTGGTCTTGATTGAAAATGTATGAATGCACTGAAAGACTTCTTACGATGTCTTGTTGGTTCTGAATGAAAATAGTGCCTATCTGATGTCCAATATGGACTTCATAGCAGCCAACTTGAAACTGTTTTTAGTGCCGCTCCTACATGGATGGTTATATCAATATGGTGGTTTTCACTATGTAATATTGTTCTAAATGATGTCTAATTGGTCATCATTTCATGGGAGGTAACTTTAGTCAGTAAATCAAATTTCAGGAATTGGTTCAAATAAATTTTAAGAGTGAAAAGGATTTTTCATGTATACATGATGTTTTACAGAAAGATGAACAATTATTATTTTGTGTATTTTCTTTATAGTTGATCTTTGACAAACTCCACCAAAATGTTATTTGTGCTTTCAAAAGCTCAAATGTGAGACCATTTCATGTCATTATAATAAATCATTTAACACAATTTTCTGTGGAAATACAGTTTTTAAGTTAACCTAAAATACAATAGTACATGTACATGTAGTTTGATATTTATATATATGGATGGAATCTACCTATATCTATTATAGGCTATCATCAACATATTGATATTGTAACAAACTACATTTGTTGCCACAGATGTTTAACTATATGCAGCAGCCATGTCCCCCCCCCCATTGTTGTTTATGGTAACCGGACACCCTATTTATTGTAAATAACCAGATACCCTATTTGTTGAGCTCGGAGTTAGTATTTAGTGAAAATGAATGGAATCTACCTGAGCAGTCTACATATTACCTTTTACATCAGCAAAGGTAAACAAACATGTAAACCTCGCTCAAAATCCCAGTAAAGTCACTGTAAAACTCACAGTGTACTTCTATCCCAAAATCTAAGAAAAGTCACCATAAAACTCAGTATACTACTACCTCAAAATCCAGGAAAAGTCACCATAAAACTCATAGTGTACCTCTACCTCAAAATCCAACTAAAGTCACTGTAAAACTCAGTGTACTAGTAGAGCCTCAAAATTTAAGTTGTCTCTTTAAAATTGTTAGTGTACATTATTAATATTTTTTTATGTTGTTTTATTGGTTATGGAACTATTAAAACAGTTAATTCTTTTTTAATATAGCTCTTTATTTCACATGGTTTTGTGACCAGAAAACTAATTATACCAGTATTATGTAATGTATTCTGAAAAATCGGTCAATGTTTATTATTTGTTTTCCTATAATATACAATATGGTGACACTAAATTGTGTTGGACAAGACCTCAGCATTAGGTGTCCTCACTTATAATTTTGGTAACTTTTGAAGCTCCCATGAAGGTAATCATGATGAGTGGGTGCCATAGTAACTCAGCTAGTGGAGCATCATATTGATAATCAAAGGACCAATGGTTTGATACCTGCCCAGATCAGTCTGGAATGGCTGCTTTGGTGTGTCTTTGGGAACAGCACTAGCTCTCATGGCATGATAAAGCTTATAATGTCTTAAAAGTCCCAAAAAGCAAACAAAAAGCAAAGCAAAATGCAAAACAAAAAGCAAACAAAAAGCAAAACAAAATGTAAAAAGAAAAAGCAAACAAAAAGCAAAACAAAATGCAAAACAAAAAGCAAAAAAAGCAAACAAAATGCAAAACAAAAAGAAAACAAAAGGTAACAAAAGAAAAACAAAGAGCAAACAAAAAGCAAACAAAAAGCAAAACAAAATGTAAAAAGAAAAAGCAAACAAAAAACACAAAAAGCAAAATAAAAAGTAAACAGAAAGCAAAACATAAGGCAAACAACAAAAACCAAACAAAAAGCAAACAAAAAAGCATACAAAAAGCAAAACAAACATATAATAGAGAAGTTTTATCCAAGAAGGGAATTGAAATACAGTGCAGTTTAAGCTTCAAGCAAATTTATTTTTATTGTTTTCACATACTTAATGTCTATACAGTGTGTCTTGGTATTCTGACACTTATTTGTTAATTGAAGATGCCAGCAGTCTCATTAGTCAGTCACTACATCACTCCTTCATTATAACACCTCCCAAGGGAGTCATATAATATACCACATCATACTGAGATTGCCATATAGTGAAGCAGTTCCACATTATATCACTCCTATGGAAGTCATACAATATATCACCTTATAATGAGGTTGCCATATACAAAATTACAAGGGGCCCCGAGTGGCCGAGTGGTCTAAAGCGTTGTCCGTTATGGATCACTGCCATCTCACCTCTGTCTGCGTGGGTTCGAGTCTAGGATTCGGCGAACGTGGATATGTGAGAAAGCTTGCCAGTAGTTTCTTGTGGGTCGGTGGTTCTTTCCGGTGATTTCCCGGTTTCTTCCTCCACCATTAATACTGGCCGCCATGAATAGCCTATCGTGTGCTGAAAAATGGCGTTAAGCCAAACAACAACAACAACAACAAAATTACATGATACAGTACTCCCTCATTGTAATGATGTTCTTGAAAGTTAGAATATACCACCATATAGTGAAACAACCTATAATAAAGCAATCCCTCTATATAACACTGTTGATGGGAGTCATATAATATACTACATTATAGTAAGACTGCCTTATAATGAATTATTCCCTCACTATATTGTTATTTATGAAAGTCTTAGAATATGTTCCCCTTATTGTGGGACTGCCTTATAATGAGGTAATTCCTTCAATTTTACCCATGTGAGTCATAGAATATACCACTATATAGTGAAACTGCCTTATGATAAAGTATTCCCTCATTATAACACTGCATGTGGAAGTCATAATATACCACCTTATAGTGGGACTGCTTTATAATCAAGTATTCCCTAATTATAACTCTGTCCATGAAAGTCATATAATGTATCATCTTATAGTGAGACTGCCTTATAATACAGTATTCCCTGACTATAAAACTGTCCATGGAAGTCATGTAATATATCACCTTATAGAGGGACTGCCTTATAATGAAGTGTTCCCTCATTAAAACACTGTCCATGGAAGTCATATAATATACCACCTTATAGTGTGACTGCCTTACAGTGGGAATGCCATATAGTGGGACTGCCTTATAGTGACGTACTACCTTATTATAACACTGTCCATAGAAGTCATAGAATATACCACCTTATATTCGGGATGCCTTATTCTGAAATATATGATACACATAATTTTACTACTGCATAATAAAATGAGATACATATCCATTACGGAATCATAGCAGGACCAGTGTTATAATAAGGGGTGCTATAGTGAGGGATTGCTGTATTAAAGGACAGTAAATATTATAACTCTTTTAGGGACCCTTCTGCAACATTGCGATATCTCGAAACTATTTTGCCACAACATTTAAAGGTTAACAAGAAGTGTCATTGATGTTTTAAAATATAAGTGTACAATTTATAAAATTCATGCTTATGGCGGAAAAGATTAATCCGATGTAAAAATGTTCACAAGGCTGCAAAAACTGCTAATGCTATCAGATTGTCCATCTTTACTTGCCAAGAGTTATCAATCCATTGAATTCTTCACAGTGAAGTTAGTCACTGCCATCTAATTAAATGCAAATGAAAGACTGACTTGTGGTCTTTACCAAAGACATATTATGATATCTAACTAAACCTAAATGAAAACCAGTGCTTGCCTTGTATCCAATAGGTCTACTAGAATGGTCAATTTAAAAATTGTGTTATTGCTCAAGAATAGTATTAACACTCAGCAGTTAAAACATAAGACCTGGTCTTATTTTGGTTTCCTGGAAATTCTTTTTAGCAGAAATATTTCTTATTAGTTTTTGTGAATCCTATGAAATTGAAGTAAAAACTGAGCGCCAGATTTTCTGCCAGAAAGTTGAAGATATCAGCTGGTTTTGGTAGTTGAGTTTCCAAAGAATCCAGAGTGCCAATGGTGAGCAGTTTGTAATATTCCACCACACATTGATAGGTTCTCTAGCTCAATAAATAATTATTTATCTTGTTAGCTAAATTGTTTCATTGGAGGTACCTATAACTAACTTTCAGTTGCATAGAATAATTTATATCAATGCTCATTTGTTTTTAGAGAGATAATGTTAAATTGGACAGAGAAGATGTCAACATTATTTCTCTAGCAATTCAATGAATAGTGTATCTACTTGCCTAATAAAAAAAATGACCTGAACTTGTTTCTTTAACTTAGACATATAAAGAACCTTGGCACTCTTAGGGGGATGGTGTGAATTCCAGTGTAAGAGATAAAGTAGTGAAAAGAGATAAGACAGCAACAAGTACAAGCTTTTTTAAAAGCCTTGATTACCACTTGCATTTATTTCAATGGTTTGAAAATTAGATTGAACAGAAATATACTTACACAGGTACAGCAAGCCTTTATTGCATTCTTAGATACTAGTCTTTTAACAGCTACAGGCATATCATGCAATGGATCTGTGAGAGGTTTGTGCAGCAGTATGATTGGACTAATTTTGGTACTGAAGTGAAACAACATTCCAAGTACCTGTTTATTACTAACAGCTACAACAATCTCTAAACTTTAAAGGAATATTTTAAATTTTAGGCTGTTGTCAAGTGCAAATAATTTGGTTATAAAAATTAGGAGCAGAAATTGAGCAGGGATGAATAAAGTGGAATGTTTAGTTAAGAAAACTTAAAGTGAATTTTTCTTAAAAACAGGACAAGTTTATTTTTAATAGCATGTAGTTCTATATGATTTACCAGTAATTTAGTTAACAGTAAATATAGATTAGCTGAACTTCAGTCAGTCACTGAAATTTATGTTTTGATGTTCTATACATACACACACATACACACACACACATACATACATACATACATACATACATACATACATACATACATACATACATACATACATACATACATACATACATACATACATACATACATACATACATACATACATACATACATACATACATACATACATACATACATACTAATTTCCCTCAAATTCATCTGTAAAGTGCTATCAAATTCATTTTCTTCTGATGGTTGTTTATATTAACAAATCTTCACTGATATCTGTATTTGTGGTGGCAGGAAGTTTAAATCTTACTTTACTGTACCTGTACTGCACAAGAGACTTTGAAAACAAAAACATTTAAAAGTTAAAAGAAAAGAAATAATTTGAACTTGGATTCCTGGCAATTCCTTTTTACCTGTTTGAGGGACATATGTGTCAACAGGTAGTAGAGCCAAACATTTTTGTTCCCAGAACTGTCATAAACTTGGTGGTGGTGATACTAGTGATTAATTGGGGAGATTCATTTAGTGGAGCATGTTCTTTTAATCTGTATTTTGTGTAAATAGACATGCATATATATCATTAAAATGCTTATATTTATTATTCTTATGAATATTAAAACATATAGAAAATAAACAGTTTGGAGTGTGTCTTTTTCTTCCTCAAATGTTGGAGGTGTGCTCTGATTGCCTGAAACAAGATTTCATCCAGCACAAACATGGGATGACCCTGCTTGTTCACTAGGGTTAGGCAATAATATGGTGTCATTACCCAGACTGGTTGCTGTATTTCCAATGGAACTGTTGAAACCATGCAGTGATTGGAGGATAAATACAGCAGCAGTACCAGGTACCAGATGCCATTCTTTTTTTCCAAACCTGTTAAAATGTTTCAGCCCTAAGTTGGACAGTTCTCTTTCCCCAGCTTTTGTAAAGGAACCAAGGTTGATCTCTTTTAAAGCTGTTAGCTGGTTTGGAGCTTTCCGAGAATGTGTGCAGTAAAGTAATAAATTTGTTTAAAAGTTTTTGAAAGTCCAGATTATGTCATATTATCACTTTGTATGCTGTGCAGATAAAACATTCTCCTTTCACCACCAATTTATTTAATATTATCTCCTGTGTTGTCAAGATATATTTTAGAGTACATATTAGATTTGACTAGCTCAACATTGTGGTAGGGCATTTATAGATCCTGGGGAATGGTTTTTGAAGTTATTTAAGTAACAAATTCATATATGACATGTTTGTAAAATCACAGTTTTATTCTGCTGTTAAGTCTGTATATTTACATGTGCTTAATATGTATTCAGCTGCAAACAGCATAAACCCAGATCTTCCAGTGCTTCAAATAATAGCAGGTGTGTGTCTATGCTGTTTGTAGTAGGGTGAACATTATACATGTACAGGGATACTGTTATAACTGCTTTTTCAACCACTGAGGAAATACTCCCAGCCAGGCTGTACTCAGTACTTAAGGTTAATCCTGGAAGTATTCCAATCAGTTTAGCTAACAGTCCTTGATTTGTGAGGAAATTAGATACTCAAATCAGAAACTCGAGTGCTTTTGTCTTCTTAAAAATCTTTTTAAACTGAAATGTGATAACTGTGCAATTCAAGTATCTAGAATAAGCTTGTTATTTCATATCCTTGATATCTATTTAATCATTTGCAAGCCTACACTGTAGTAACAAGTATTTCATGGTAATTACAACAAAGTTACAATAAAGATAAAATAAATATAAGTATTGGGTTTAAGGGCACATCCGCACAATCCTGGCTATATAGTGCCAAGCAAAATCTAACCAAGCATAGTAAGTCAAACACTGTGCCAGAATTTCCAGAAAAACAAACCTTTCCAACCCAAAAATATCTAATATTAGACAGAAAAATGGACAAAAAATTTCCAAGATACACAAAGTCAAAATAAAGGCAAACAAAGGCAAATTACTGAAAATGCAAAGTTATACATTTTTCTGTACAAACTGTCCTAGAGTTTCATTTGGAAGGCTGCATGGTTTAGAATAAATGACATGATAAATGTGCCACTTAAATAAAAGATTAGAACCTTGACCATACCATCTGTCAACCCATTGTTTAGTGGACAGCTGACAGCTATTATAATGTGTATGTTGTACCTTGGTCAACTTAAAGATTTTTATAATAGTCATGTGGATCTTCTTTTTTGTGTTATCATGACAGGAGTCAGTCTATAAGATATGTCTTTATTGAATATAACCTTTAAGATTGTGTATTGATATTGTTTCCTTTAGGTACATATATGTACATGATGAAAAAAGTTATGGAGGAGCTTGTGCACAGCTTGAACATATACATTCTATGCTTTTGGAGGATCTACAATGACCAAGAAACTGTGGCTTACAAACTTGAAAGAGAGTTGCATTAAAATAAAATATTAATCAAATCTTTTTCTAAAAAAATATTGTTTAATAAAAGTGAATACTATAGTGTAAAGAATTTTTTTCCCAGCACTATCCGGTAATCAGCCTGAGGTTTATCTTGTTTAATGTACAGGTGTTGTATGCAATAGGGATGCAACATTTTTGATGTGTGAATTATAGATGCGTTATTTGATTATAGATGCGACATTTGATGTGTAAGTCATAGAAGCATAATTTAAAAACAGAATAAACATAAAAATCCTGCTAAACAATCCTCTCAAGCAGAGATGTTGAAGTATATAATTGGAACTGGTAGTTCCTGTGTCATCCATTTATATGTTTGTTATATTATTTTATAAAGGTTTGTAGGCAGTTAACTAAACCAAACATAAGTTGTTTACATACCTAAAAATTACAGCCATGACAGATTGCCTTCATCAGCAGCATACTGTTGTACCTTCACCAAACCTGCAGGGGAGGGGGAAATGACTGTTAAAGAGATTTCATAAATTCTAATCTCCTTTTGCATATGTTTGATTAATAAGCATATGTAATTAATTGTACCATATGCATATGTAATTAATTGTACCATATGCAGATATATATATATATATATATATATATATATATATATATATATATATATATATATATATATATATATATATATATATATATATACACAAACAAAAATATATATATATACACAAAAAAAGATATATATATATATATATACACACACAAAAATATATATATATATATATATATATATATATATATATATATATATATATATATATATATATATATATATATATATATATATATATATTTAGTTGGTATATTTTGGCCTGGTAAATGCAGTGAAAAGCACTGTAGAGATTTCCCAAACTGGTGATGAAAGATGCCCCCAATCTAAAGTTCAGCTCAACAGACCTCTAATAATCTCCCCACCAGCTGACAAGAACTGTCTGTTTTGGTGATTAATAGGTGCCAGCTGCAGAGATGGGGAGCTGTAATACAACCTTGTATTCAACTGGGTTTATTTATGAGACTAGAGATATGTTAACAGGAACAGCTTTTATGTGTATAATAATAATAATAATAATAATAATAATAATAATAATAATAATAATAATAATAATAATAATAATAATGATAATAATAATAATAACAACAACAAAACTACTACTACTACTGCTACTACTAGAACTACTACTACTACTACTACTACTAATGACAACAACAAAACATAATAATAATAATAATAATAATAATAATAATAATAATAATAATAAAATGATAATAATACATGTAATAATAATAATAATTACTTTAGTTATGGAACATTGGTTACTTGTGACCAAATGAGCTTCTATAAATAAAAGTAATTATTATTAGTACCTTAAAAGATGAGGTACCTTTAGATAAACAATTTTTATTACAAAATAGGCAACTGCTACAATAAATCAGCCACAGGATATCATTAGTCCCTGTTTTACACAATTTAATAGTAAATTCTCTATAAACTATTGATACTTAGAGTTCTCAGATAGAAATTGAGAGATACCCTTAGTAATAAATTTTGAATCTTAACTGATAAAAATATTTTCATGAGAGTTTCCATATTCAAGGGATTATTATATTTATTTAAATCAACATCATTATTCTGTTCTTTAGACTGGTTAATAATTGGTGACATTGATATAAATAGATTAAGTAGTAATGGAAATTAAACTGACTACCCAACTACAATAGAATATACTTCTGCCAGTTTACCTAAACTGAAAAGTAAAACTTTTGGGATAATCATTTTTAGTCCATCAACAAAATAGAACTATTATTGAATTTAGTATTAAAAAAAATTTTTTTATGCTGACATATTCAAATACTGAATTTTGTGTACTGTTGTCTTTGAAAGTATGTGTAATTTCTGTGCACAGATTAAAATAATAAGTTTTGTTTTATTGTGTGAGAGTGATTTAATTTTTTTTTCTAATTGTGAATTCCATTCACTTTTCTGACCTGAGCTAAAGCCCTATAATGTATTTTTTGTGTATATAGACCCTGACATGAGCTAAAACCCTATGGTGTATTTTTGTGTATATCGAAAGTCAAATCAAACATTGAATGATATAGACCTTGATCTGTCATCATATAAAATGTCTGCAAATCTGAGTCTGTGTAATTCTGCTGATTGATACCAACAAACTGCATGGCCTCACTGGTCTCCCATAATTTACTGGTAGATCTTGGGTCAAGGTTGTTTGCAATTTGATCAGAGTTATGCAGGGTATTAAAATTCCAGTAGGATGTTCATTGTCAATGGGTGAATCATTATGTAATTAGCCATGCACAATATCAAGTTACATAAAAAGAGAACTGTTAAAAGAACACCTTGAAAGATTTTGCCTTTACAAATCTAAGTTTCTGCTCCAGTAATGATAGATAGTAAAATGCTTGAAAGAGACAGAAATATAAAACATTTATTGTTCAAATAAAGGATAATTAAAAATAATAAACAAGAAAAAGAAATCATAATAAACATATTTGTTATTATATAGAGATTAGTCCTCAGACTTTTACAAAATTATTATACATTTTCCTCCAATACTTGTCCAATGATAATAAACTTCCATACATTCTGCCCTTTTTAATCTTATCATGTGATGAGTACTGTATAGCCTGACAGTATTTAAGCCTGACAGCCTGATAGCCTGACAGCCTTTAACAAGAATAATGTCACAAACTCTAATGGTTCTATCCTGACCTGTTTCCAAATTTGTAAATTTTCAGAATTCTACATTGAGATATGAGACCAATTATCATCCCACTTTTATATTTAACTGGACCCTACATTGAGATATGAGACCAATTTTCATCCCACTTTTATATTTAATAGACCCCACATTCAGATATGAGACCAATTTTCATCCCACTTTTATAATTAATAGGCCCCACATTGAGATATGAGATCCAATATTTTATATTTATCAGGGACCCACTGAGATGTGTGAGCCATAATAGATCATTCATTTTTTTTTTTTGTCTCTTATAATCCAATTACATTTCATGGGGTCCTGTGTGGCCCAGTGGCCTAAGGATCTTTGTGTTTCATTTTAAATAAATAAATGATCAATACAAATTCTGTTACTCTGTAATTTCTTATACTATTGAGATCTCAGAAATTAATAGGAAGAAATAATCCTATCTTGAATTCCTGGGTTTTTTTTTTTTGGCTGAAAGAGCACTTGCTAGTGATACATAATGTTTATGTAAGTTTATATGGCATGGGTTGTAGGTCTCTCATCACTAGCAATGTCCAACACCAATAGTCAACAAAAAACTTTGATCAAGTCACAGATAGATCTTCTAGGGGCTCTTGTTTGGAGATAATTGGGAGAGAATTTATCAGTGGGGTCATGTCACTTTTGTCCAAATTCTAAGTCAGGATACCACTGTGGTTCAATCTACAGTAATTGTTTCTGAGGATGCCCATCTTGTTTTAAAATAGTCTGCTCCCTGTCTGCTGATTTTATCTCTGTGTTAGATCCTAGGGCTGAATAACAGTTAAGCAGTCCATCTTATCTTGAAATTCAATAATTGTGTTTTTATCAGACATTGTCATACTTTCCCAAGTGGCTTTTAAGTTAAATTCCTTTCTGATATTAAGAGTATAGTGCATTAAGTAAAAAGTATTGATAAAACTAAATGGTAATGCAGTAAATAAGTTCCCCCAAACATGTTTGTCTGTCTGAATGCAGGCTTGCGGAGTGTGTGGCTTATCCATCCGTCGTTGGAGAATTTCTTTCTCTGCAAGCTGTTGTTGTATTCGATGTCACAGTTGTTTGTTACTGATTTTATCTGGCCATCGAATTCAGCTGAGATAAATTTTTGGCTTTGATGTCACCTGTTCATTAAATTGCACAACTGATACAGTCAAGAGTCCAAAACTTATTGGTATACTTTTTAGACACCTACAGCTCATGAGTTTTGGCCTTCAGAAAGGTCCCTTCAATGACATGAACAAAATATTTCTGGATCAAATCCTCTGTCTAGAAACTCATAAATTAATGGGGAATAACAACCCTACCTCCTGTGGCCATTTCTAAGTTGATGGCTACATACTGCTGTTCCATCAGTAACAACAACCAATCCAATGTGACTTCCACTTATTCGGTTATTTGAAAGTCTGCATTGCTTTGCACGAGTTGACTTGAAGCATCTCTGGATTTTGTCATTGGAAACTGAGTGAATGACATCAGACATCATAATCATCTATCCATATTTGCAGTTTTAGGTTGTCCGATTTATTGGACTTAGCAAAGTGGCTGCAGTTTTATTCCAAGTTCTCCATTACCAAGTTCTCCAAATCACCTGATTTTCTAATGTTGCCCTAAAAGACTATAGTTATGATGCCACCAGCTATATTGTCTGAGAGTAGGAATTGGGCAGTACAGTATGGTGCTGTATGTATTTCTTAGATCATATGTTTTTTTTTTAATCCCACATAAAGCAAAGCCTATTATGTTAAAATATTATCCGTCTATCCATCCGTCTTGAACCTATTTAATTTCCACGCAATAACTTGAATTGTCCAAAGTTTCTGGTCAATATGGCTGACAAAATTGCCTCTACATAGTAATATTAGTTCTATATCCCAGACATTAGGACCAAACTTTTCAATAAAAAAGAAATTATTGATTTTGGGTCACAGTCTCTGACTGAGGTCAAAAGGTCAAAGGTCAAGGTGGTTGATCTGAGAAAAATGTGTTTTGCTGAATAACTTTTATTATGGATGAAGTTCTTTGGTCAAAGTTTATGGATGACTTGAAGTTGTATTCAAATGTTTGAGCTCAGGGTTGTGATGAGTCTAATTATAATTTGGTTTCTGTGCATTAGGTTTAGTTCAAGACAGTATAACTTAACCAGAGGTTGAAGTCATTGAGACTCTATTGTAAATGATCTCCAGAGACATATATATCTTATTTAAGTACTTTTATATAGGGGTGGGTGTGTGCACATAATGTGCCTTCCTGGTACTCATGTAAATCCAGTTTGAGGAATAAATCATTTCTTTTCATTAAGTTACTATTTTTATAGGCATTTTATGTGCATTGGAAACTTTTCTTTTTTTTGTGAATTACAATATTTGAATATTTCGATGTTAATTAATCATAATTTATGCCAATATTGCCCTTGTCTGGAGAAATGGCTGTAGATTGTTATACAGCCATGCTTGTTACGTCAATGCTCTCATTAATGTGTAAAGACAGGTCCATTAGTTGTGTTTGTACATATATCAAAATTAATGAGTCCACATGTAAAAACGACTCAAATAAATTAATACACAGATATAGCTGTGTACTATCTGAGGTCAATTTTTTTTTTAAAAATGAGGTTGTGCTGTTGTGTCAATAAGAAGATAATACATGATGCATGCTGTCATAAATACGAAAAAAACAAATTTGAACAAAAAAAATACACTTTGGACCCAAAATACAAGTGTTTACAAATACACATACACTTTGGACCCAAAAGGATGTATAAATAAACCACAGTAAAATGCCTTAATATGCCCAGATGATTGTTATGAAATAGTCATTGAGTACTAAATTAAAATAACACAATAGATATGTATTTTCAAGTCATTTACATGCTCTCAAAAGTAGTCTCCCTTTCAAGGTGCATGCAGTTTGAAGGAGGTTGATCTTCTGCATACTTTTCATCTTGATGAAATTTTACTTTACTTTTTATGTATGTATGTATGTATGTATGTATGTATGTATGTATGTATGTATGTATGTATGTATGTATGTATGTATGTATGTATGTATGTATGTATGTATGTATGTATGTATGTATGTATGTATGTATGTATGTGTGTGTGTGTGTGTGTGTAGGTAGGTAGGTAGGTAGGTAGGTAGGTAGGTAGGTATGCATGCATGTATGTATGTATGTATGTATGATGCTACATGTATGCAGCAAGATGCCCCAGTGCTAGATGTCACTATAAACTGTCACACTACAGACACCATAGTGAAAAAAATAAAATATTGTTAAAGCTACATTAGAAAACACAAATCTTTCTCTCTATTTCTCTCTCTCTCTCTTTCTCTCTCACACACACACACACACACACACACACACACACACACACACACACACACATGCACACAGAGGTTAATGAAAAATAGCCTGTTGTAGATCTGTCCGTCAAATTTTTGATAAGTAGATATGGATTGTAATCAACTGGCTGGAAGGTTGCAAATATGTACAGTCATTGCCTCCAAGCAGTGTTCTGAGTTCAAGATCATGTTATTTATGTGTCAAGTTTAAGACCAGATCAGTTATTTATGTTAATTTCTTCTATTCTAGCAACCAGCAGTGTCCAGATGTGATGTTGCCACAAGTATCGATGTGGAACTTGCACACTATGAGGATTGCCACATTTTGGAAGGGGTGCGTATTATCTTGAATCTATCTATAAAAAAAACAACAAACATAGAAACTATAACAGTAATAATAATATTGTATATTGCAAACTGTATATTGTTGAACCTGATTAAACACTGAATGGACCTATATCCTTGTATACATTAAAAGAACCTTAAAATTATATTATACATCATTAAACCTGTCTACAAAGGACATTAAATATACCTAAACCCATCTATAAAGGACACTAAAGGAACCTAATCCTCTCTTTAAAGGACATTAAAGGAACCCTACAGTCATATGAAAGACACTAATGGAACCTAAAACCCCTGTAAAGGACACTAAGTGAACCTATTCCATCTATAAAGGACACTAAGGTTACTTATCCTGTCTATAAAGGACATTAAAGATACCAAAATCCTTCTATAAGAGACACTAAAGGAACCTAAACCCATCCATAAAATGACATTCAATGGCCCATAACATCATACTGTATATTGGTAAACCTGCTTTTAAAGGACACTAAAGTAACCTAAACCCATCTGTAAAAACATTAGAAGAAACAAAATCCCATCTATAAAGGATATTAAAAGGACCATAAAATTATATTGGATATTGTTGAAAATGTCTAAAGTGGACACTAAAGTGACTACAAAAGTGTACCATTTATGGATATTTGCTGTAATAGAGATGTTAAATATATTAAAATGGAAGAAAAGGGGTTCTTAAGATGTCTGCTTTTTTTAAAATGAAAACTTACTGCTTTGATTGAAATGATGTGATTATTGCATTAGACCCATCCAAAAATGTGTTTCTGGTTGGCCGACCATCCCTGTTTTTCATTGCCAACCCCAGAACTTGTTTCCCCCAGGGTAAATACAGAAATAAAAAATAAAAAATGTTTTAAAAAAATATTCTAATATATATATATATATATATATATATATATATATATATATATATATATATATATATATATATATATATATATACTTAAGATTGTTCATCGTTTATGAATTTTTGATTCACCATATGACAGTATGTATAATTTTATGACATCAGTGCATCTGTCTGCCATTCCATTTGTTTGTCCTTTTATATATCTGTCTGCATAATGACTTTAGTTATACACAATCTGCTGTTACCACATTTTGTGGATGGAAGAAATCTTTTGGCTTTGGGGTAAAAAGGAAGTGTGTCAAGGTCACTGATGGAAATAACATTCACAAACCTGAGCCAAGTTTTATGGATGGCTGGCACTTTGGATCTTGATCAAAAGGTCAAGGTCATGTAATTTAAAGAAGAAATATGGTTTCTACACAGGAACATCAGATCTGTATCACAGACCTGGACTAAGATTTATGGATTACACATGCAGCATGGCAAGTCAAAAGGTCAAGGTCATTGTGATTCAACAGTGACATGATTTCCACACAAAAGCTTAACCTAAGTTTGTGGATGTCTTGCCCATTCGTTAAGATAGAGTCTACTTACTTCATTTATTTCAGACTTATTGAAAGAGAGAATGTGACTTGTGCATTTTTATAAAACATTAACTTTGCTTTATTTTTCAATTGACTGGCAACTTGAATTTTCACATGCTCTTTTTTAAATTTTCTTTTTTTAGACATTTTAATAGCTAAGTTATTAAGATATATTAATTTCAATCATTGAATTTATAATGGACATATTGTATATGTCCAATTTTAGCATCAATGAATATGATTCAAGATGATAAATTGTTTTTGTTTCTTAATACAATGGATTGTAAGCCAAGCATTTGGTGTTTACATATCAAAGCAACACACATAGGTTTTTTTAGTGCTGAGGCAAGAGAGGTCAAGTGATCTGCTCAAAGACACAATAGTAGCACCACATGACACCACTGACACCATATGGACGATAGGATTAAAACCCTCATGCATTCAATTGGTAAAGTGTACCTAATACAGGAAGATAAATTTATCATCATCTGCCTGTCTTTTTATACCGTCAGCATCTTAAACCATGTTTCTCCCTGCACTCAGGACATTTGGATGCATATTTTGGACCCAATTTTACCTACAGGTCATGGGTTTGATTCCCGGTTGAGTCATGCCAAAGATTTTCAGAAATGGTACTAACAACTGCCTCACTAGGTGCTCAGCATTAAGAGGTTAGTGTTAGGACTGGTCAGCCTGGTGTCAGGATAATGTGACTCGGTGGGACATCATGCTACATTTCTGTGGCATGATGCCCCAGTGCTAGACACCATAGTGATATGACTAAAAAATTGTTAAAACTAAGTCAAAAACCCAAATCACACACACATACACCTACACTCATAAAAATTGGCATGTAGAGAATAACTTATCCATACCAAAATTAGGTCAGTTTGACCTAAAACTAAAACTAGGTCAGCTTATAACCAAACCATCATTAGTGAATGTAATCACAGTGACAGTCGGTATTTTTCCAGTTTCATTTAGGACACTTGTAATACTTGTAAGTCTCATCTACAGTTCCTACTCTACCTTGTCTACTGACACTTGAAAACAGTTGTGTCAAATGCAGGGACTTAAATCCTCTCAACATCTTTGCCTATTATAGCCAGTATTGTACTGATGTGCCATGATACCCTATAACATACATACTCAAGGATGGTAACTCAGCTGTACCAGGTTACTGTGGCCTAATTTTGAAGCTTAAGTGAATTGCTTTTTTGGGAATCCATTCATCTCACCCTAAATATTTTGGACTATATTTTACTTACAATTCAACCTTGCTAAAAGTATATTGCTGTGATCCAAGTTTTAATCATGAGTGACCTTGTAGTCTTCCTCCTGATCAGTTAGGATATTATTGGCTAATCAAAGTGTGCACTTCTTATGAGTAACACCTTGTTTGATTATGTGTTTTTATTCATTTGAGTTAAGGCCAAAGTTCTGGCCATTGTAGTAAATTTAAGAATTAATTTTTCAGTACCCATGTCCGAAGGTGATAAGAGAGCATTGCTGTAGCAAGGTGGCTCAGGGGATCCAAAAGGAAATGGCGGAGCATGTGCAGGAGAGTTATCAGGACCAGATCTGGACCCTACAGCAGCAGCTGGAAGGGATGCTGGAAAATAGGGACCAGGAGCGGGTCAGGGAACTACGGGAACTGGAGGAAAGCAAACAGGTGGGACAAATGTACAACTAGCATCAGACATCCTTTAATCATGTCATGACTGTATTTATACAATATCTGAGGACTTGGTAGTTGTGTTACCATTAACCATATTTAGAGGATATTTACATGATATCTGAGGACTCCATTGTTATGTTATCATGAACTATATTTAAAGGATATATTTTCACAGTTGGTGCAGACTTCTTATAATAAATAGAAATGGTGCCAATCTGATATCAAATATGACCACCTTGGCATCCATCTTGAAAATCATGTTGTCATTGCTAAAGATTTCTTCAGATGCCTTGTTAGTACTTAATGAAAATGGTGCCAAGCCAACATTCATTATGTCCATTACAACCTTATTATGGCTGAAGAAAAAAATGGTTTCAACACTTATAAGTTAAAATGAATAAAATGGTCTTTTCATGAATTCCTGGAATTCTTTTTAGCCAGTAGAGCATCTGTGCCATCAAGAGACTCTTGTTTTAATACTAGTGTCATTCATTTGTTAATTGTAAAAGAAAATTTACATGTATTTATGCTAGCCTCTACATTATATCTATTTCACTATGTCTGGCAGCAGATGACACAGGAGCTTCAATCCAAGGTCAGTGACCTTCAGCGAGAGAAGGTCAAACTGCAGGAGAAGATCAATGAGTACCAGCTTCAGTCAACCTTGACCTCTGAAGAGAGGGAAGAACTTCTTAGGGTTAAGGTCAGTATGTGTAACATAATATATTTCTCCTCAATGTTCTTTTTTTGGTTTCATGTATACAGTTCCCAAAAATCATAACAAAAGCAGCAATTACCAGTATTTAATGCATGTTTGACATTCCATTTAAACTACATAATAGCAGCAGTTTGGTTTTTAAATATAAAACCACTTTTCCAATATTTTTGGACAAAATTCACTTTAAATTAGCTTTGTGTCTATTACATTTGGTTTGGTGGCTGTAGAAATTTATTTTTGTTATGTTCTGTGTGTATTTGGTATATCTGTTAATATTTGTGACAATTTCTTTCAGCAAAATTATAAGCTTAAGCCTATATGTGATCCTTCCAGTTGGGAGGGTTTTGAGGGGTGTCTCTTGTCCTTTCATGTCACTCACGGAAATCTCCCATTTGTGCAAAATTATTATTGAAAATTTGTTCATTTTTTGCATAATTCACTTCGAGTGTAGTACATCAATACTGCCTGTGATCACATAACTACCAACTGGTAATTTCTATTCTAATTTTAAGCAGCATAAAACAATTAGCATCCCTTTGATTCTATCAGCAGAGTTAGATGGCTTGAATGTTTGAAGTTTGTTAGTATGGATTATGCTTTGTGTGATCACAAGTAACTCTGAAAGGATTAAGTAAATTTATTGATTCTGGTTGGATTAATAAAGAGCTCAATCTGCATGATACAAAATTGACATTACTTTCATTCTTTCACTTAGTAGGTTAATAGTATACTGTTTATAGTAAGACAGTATACAACATGGCAGATGGAAAGTATGCTGTTTACAGTAATACCATTGACCTGGCAGGTGTACAGTTTATTGTTTATTATAATACAATTTACCACATGACAGTTGTATAGTATGCATTTTATGGTTAAACATACAATTTACCACATGGCAGTTGTTGTATAGTGTACATTTTATGGTTAAACAATTTATCACATGGCAGTTTATGGGATACTGTTTATTGTAATACAATTTATTACACAGCAGGTTTATAGTATATTATCTATAGAAATACAATTTATCATATGGAAGTTTATAAGATTCTGTTTATTGTAATACAATTTATCACAAGGCAAGTGTATATTATACTGTTTATGTCAATACCATTTACCATATGGTAGATATATAGTATACTGTTACGGTAATACAATTTACCACATGGTAATTGTATAGTATACTGTTTATGGCAAAACCATTTACCACATGGTAGGTGTATAGTATACTGTTTATGGTAATACAATTTATCACATGGCAGGATTCTAGTATACTATTTAAAGAAATACAATTTATCACATAGCAGTTTATAAGATTCTGTTTTTTGTAATGCAATTTATCACATGGCAAGTGTATAGTATATTGTTTATGGCAATACCATTTACCATATGGTAGGTGTATAGTATACTGTTTATGATAATACAATTTATCACATGGCAGGTGTATAGTATACTGTTTATGGTAGTACAATTTATCACATGGCAAGTGTACAGTATACACTCACTCAGGACATGTATTTTTGTAACTGATGAGTTCACAATTTTGTTGGAAATTCTTCTCATGTAAGAAATTATTACAGGACAAACCTACTGCAAGTGAAGCCCATGGTAAAGGGTCAGTCAGTGAAGGGCAGATAAATTTTGATGAGTCTGAATCGAATGCAACAAATGGCAAAACAAACAATGATATTGATGATGATGCCCATGTGGATGACTCAGGTAATGAAGGTAGAGAACATTCCAAAGATGGAGGGAGTAAGATTTCAGAAAACTCAAACTTTCTGGGGAAGAAATCCTATTCTGATTTGTCCAGGAAGATAAAGAAACTGCAGGACAGGATCGAAGAGCTTGAGGAGGAGAACGATGTATTGAAATACGAGCTTGTTGAATGCAGTGGTTTGGAGAGTTCAGACAGGGAGACATTCATAAGGGGAGACAGAGAGACCGAGGAAGAGTTAGAGAAAATGAGACAGAGGATGCATCAAGCTGATGTCTTTGAGAAACAGCTTAGAGATAAACTGAAACTGGCAGAGAACACAATTAATGATCTTGAGGCAAGTGAGGCAGTCATCCGAGAAAAACTGGAGGAAGCCATGAAAGAGAAGGATAAGGGAGACAAGATGGTTATAAGACTTCATGCAAGGGTCAAAGAGCTGCAATATGTCATCTCCGACAAGGAATCTATCGAGAGTAGTCTTCAGGAACAGGTACTGGCATGGCCTGGGCATGATTTCAGCATGGTCTTATTTCTGAAATTAGCAGTTGAAAGGCATGTGACATAAGATAGAATAGGAAATTGATTTGACTTATACAACTTATACAAATCATTGGCATATAACATTTATGTTTTGATCTAAATAGTAGAGCTAATATATATATATATATGTATATCCATATACAAATCTATATATCAATATATATATATATATATATATATATATATATATCCATATACAAATCTATATATCAATATACATACATATATATATATATATATATATATATATATATATATATATGTATATATGTATATATATATATATATATATATATATATATATATATATATATATATATATATATATATATATATATATATATTAGCATGCAAAAAGTATTTTAGTAAGTTCTCTTACCATGGCATGACCTTTTTTTCTGACATTACTAACTGCGAACTGTAGCAATGGTATTGATGTAATTATATTGGTACTATGACAGACTGATTTCAGATATTTCTGTCAATAGACTGACTTCAAATACTTGTGTCAGGTAATTTTTTTCAAGTAATTGTATCAAGTAAACCTGATTTCATGTTCTCATATCTGGTAATTCTAATTTCAAGTTTTTGTGTCTGGTAACTGATTTCAGCTACTTGTGTCTGGTAAGACTGATGTCAAAAAATTGTATCATGTAAGATTTCTGAAATATTCTTATTCACGTAATTTTGGCTTGATTTTTGGAAGAAGGCTTAAATATATAATAATGAAAAAGGGAATTAAAACATGTATGCCTGCTACATGTACTTTAGAAATTGGCTAGCATTGACACTATGGTAACTAGATATAGGCATGAGTGCAGCATTGCCTGAATTTGGTTTTGTTTACTATATTAAAACACATTTGAATAGTTTCATATTTACCAGTAAGTGAAAATATTTAAACTTAAAGCTAAGTTACTAAAATCTGATTATTTACATGTTTTTAACACTGTCATGATGTGTGAACACACCTGTACTAATTCGAAGTCAGACAAAATATTAGACTGTGCAATTGATATTTTGTCATGATGTGTGAACATACCTGTACTAACTCAAAGTCAGACAAAACATTAGACTGTGCAATAGATATTTTGTCATGATTTTCACACCATTATGTATGGTCATCAGTCTATTTAAATTCTGAATATGCAACAGCTAGTGGTCCATAGAAATTTACCTTAATATATTTAGGTGATTAGTCACTTCTTTTGATCATCGTTATGTAGCTTCAGTAGTCAGACAGGTAAACTAATTATGGTGAATACATGTATTATGATTACTGAAATTATATGGAATGCAGCATTGGGCCATGCATGTTCTTGAATATTGGGGGTTGGGCACATTGTAAATATTTTAAAACTGACTTGTTTTATAATGAATGGACTGGTGTAGAACAGCATCTCTTTGATCATACCTGGAACAAATACCTGGAAAACACCTAGAAAGCAACATGCCAAAGAAAGCACAAGGTCAAGCAAATCAGATGAAAGACCATTGGGCTATCTGTTGCCCAGCTTGAATTATGTAATCTTGAGAAGAAATAAAAATGTCTTGAGACTTCCCAATTTTATCGTTGCAAATTGGTGCAACAGACTTTTATTCAAGTCAGTCAGCTTTCCCATTTCTCTTTCCATTAGTATTAAGGCATATTACTGTCAGTTCTGAGACTTTCCATTTCCCCTTTGAGTGGCATTAAGGCATAACACTGTCAGATTTTAGACTTTTCATTTCCATTTCCATTAGTATTAAGGCATATTACTGTCAGTCCTGAGACTTTTCATTTCTTTTTTGAGTGGCATTAAGGTATAACATTGTCAGTTTTTAGACTTTCCATTTCCCTTTCCATTGGTATTAAGGCATATTAATGTCAGTCCTGAGAATTTCCATTTCCCTTTCCATTGGTATTAAGACATAACACTGTCAGTGTCAGTTTTTAGACTGTCCATTTCCCTTTCCATTGGTATTAAGGCATATTACTTACAGTCCTGAGAATTTCCATTTCCCTTTTGAGTGGCATTAAGGCATAACACTGTCAGTTTTTAGACTTTCCATTTCCCTTTCCATTGGTATTAGAACATAAGACTCAGTCCTGAGACTTTCCATTTCCCTTTTTATTCGTATGACTCATTAAACCCTCAGCCAAACAGCTAGGCATTCCAATACAGCAGGGGTGCACAATATATTGATTGTGATCGACTGGTCGATCCAGAAGGTAGTGTGGGTAGCATTTTAAAAAATAGATGTCAGCCTATATATGTTATGCATTCTTGTGGTAGGTAGGTCATTTTAGTCTGGTCATTTTACAAGTAGCTTACATGCTGAAAAAATGTGTGCTTCCCAGCCCTACAGCTGAGAGATTACCTAGCACAGTGTTAGTCTAACAAGTGCCTGTATCCCTGAGAGTTGCTGAGAGTATTTGGTTTGCAAATTTTTACAGAGGGAGGTACTTGCAATATATGCTATTTCCTTATTTTTGTTCCTTTAATTAAGCTAAAATTTGACACAGCAGTTCTCAATAAAATTATGTACATAATGGTATAAATTTCATGCTACATGCAGAAATAAAACTCATGCAGAAAGATTAAAATATGATTTTCTTCCTAATTTGTTTTTCTTGCCATGAATAATCCACAAAATTCATTATAAATTCACACTGAATAATTAACACCATCAACACATGAAATTCATTTTATCTGCACAGATTCCACTTGTTGTCTCTCTCTTGCAGACTTAACCTCATGTGAATACCCCATCTGTCAGTCAAATAAAAGTCTACTTCCAACAGCTGATTCTCATGATTTTCTTCATTATCTCATCTAAATATTTCCAATTTTTTTTGCCGCTATTAAAGTCAGTTTTTTCTGTGTTCAGCAATGTCCCCTCTATCTATGTCAGCTGAAATTTTATTGGTTAAATTGCCTGCATAATAAGGAAATTGGTTGAAATCAACCAATGGTTTGTACCGATTTAACTCTTCATGGAAGATACAGGCCTAGACTGGTACTGCCACTCAGAGATGACATTTGGGAAACAAGCTAGGTAAACTGCACTAGGAAGATAAAGAATGATGAGTTATAGAGGTGGCAGGGGTTAATGAGTTAAGTAAGTTATAATTATTCTTCATTGCTGATTTTGAAATGAATATGACATTAAAAGCAAAAGTCGGCCCTGGTCACACAATCTGTTAGACCCTTATGTAAAGTGTGATGATTTGTAACTAATTTAAATGGTAACTTAATGCTGAAGTTAAATTAAAGTGTGATGACAACTGATCTAATCTTTATAATCTTTCTGTTACTGTATGGAGTACTAAGTAGTTCACATTTATGGATACATGTACATGGCCATTGTATGTAATGGACACATGCATGACCATTATACTTAATGGACACATTTGCATGGACATTGTATTTAATTAACACATATGTATGGCCATTGTATTTGATGGATACATGTACATGGCATTTGCATTTAATGGATACATTTGCATGGCTCTTGTATTTAATGGATACATGTACATGGCCATTGTATGTAATGGATACATGAACATGGCCATTGTATATAATTGATACATGTACATGACCATTGTATTTAATGGATACATTATCATTGATATTATATTTGATTGATACAGGAGAATGGCCATTGTAATTAACAGATGCATGTACATGCCAATTGTATTTAATGGATACTTTTGTGGTCAGTGTATTTAATGGATATACATGCATGGCCACTGCATTAATAGATAGATTTACATGGTCATTGTAGTCAATAGATACATTTATATTGCCATTGTAGTTAATAGATACGTTTGCATGGCCATTGTATTTAATGAATACATGTGCATGACCATTGTAGCTAATAGATACATTTATATGGCCATTGCAATTGATAGATTGATTTGCATGGCTATTGTAGTTATCAGATACATTTACATGGCCCTTGCAATTAATACTGTAGATACATTTTCATGGCAATTGTAGTTAATAGATATATTTATATGGCCATTGCAATTAATAGATGCATATGCATGGCCATTATAACAATAGACACATGTGGCCATTGAAGTGAATGAATACATTTACATGGCCATAGTATTTAATAAATACATGTGCATGGCCATTGTAGTTAAATAAATTCAATTACATGGCCATTGTAATTAATAGATACATTTGCATAGCCATTACATTTAATGGATACATGTGCATGACCATTGTAATTAATAGATACATTTGCATGGCCATTGTAGTTAATATATATATATATATATATATATATATATATATATATATATATATATATATATATGCATGGCTGTTGTAATTAATAGATACATTTGCATAGCCATTGTATTTAATGGATACATGTGCATGACCATTGTAATTAATAGATACATTTGCATGGCCATTGTAGTTAATATATATATTTGCATGGCCATTGTAGTTAATATATATATTTGCATGGCAATTGTATTTGATAGATACATTTACATGGCCATTGTAGTTAATATATACATTTACATGGCCATTGTATTTAATGGATATATGTGCATGGCCATACCTAATTGATCCATAATGAATTGCTCCAGTAATTTTTCATTACCAAAAGGTGTTACTTATCATATGTGAATTTTCAGATTATTTCATTTTATTGTTTGAATCATTAACATTTTATTTCAGTATATTTCTTAGAAATAGGCAATGTATTTATAGGTTACTGCATTTAGACGGGAAATTAAGAATAAGTTTTTCGGATGGTTATACTGTACGACTTTGAGAGTGCAGTATATCCATCTTTCAAAACAAGTTCATATTTTCCCAAACAAATGCAGTAACCTTTTTGTTATATACTTATTTTTTTATTCTACACAAGACTGAATTATATAAACAAAAATACACTATAAGAAGCAAAGTAACTGAATTTATGCTTTATTCCAAACTAAATCACAAGATTCATCAGTACACAACAACAGTATTACTAATGTGCACATTACTCCACCCAGATAAATTGAACTTAGTCACTAGTTAGACATCACTTTTAAAAGAAAATGGCGTTTTGGTATTCTTAATTGATTTTGTTGTTGAGGGGCTTAATGCCATTTTTCAGCACACAATAGACTATACATGGTTGCCAGTATTAATGGTGGAGGAAAAAACCTGAAATCCGTGGAAATAGCCACTGACCAACAAGAAGCTAATGACAAGCTTTCTCACATATCCATATTCGAGGAATCTTAGACTCTAACCCACACAGACAGAGGTGAGATGGCAGTGATTTGTAACAGAGAGTGATTTAAACCACTTGGCCACGAGGTTCCCATTCTTAATTGATATTTATAGTCATATTGTGGATCAATGCACATTGCAACAACTCTTCCATATGGCTGGAATTAAAAAGATTTTGGGGGTTTTGTGGATTCTACTAAATTTCATGATTATGGACTGGATTTATCTGTGTCAGTTCTACATTAAATACATCTGATTTCAGCAGAGAGGGAACAGAATGTTTACATCTGTTTGTTTCTGTTCTGTCGCTAAATGTTTAAAAACATGGAAAAAAAGAGGTCTTTTTATTGCAATAATCAAAAAGACGTTATGGTATATAATGTTCATTTCATTTTGAGTGCAGTAAAAAAGATCTAATTGCACTTGGAATGTAGTTAAAATTACAATACAATTTTGAAATGAAGAACCCATGACATGACTCATGTAATTCAGATTCATACAACTCAGAAAGTACATTTTGAGGAAATTCAGGATGTAAAACTATAAGTATATTTTTTTGCCATTCTTATTACCAGCCAAAGAAGACACGTTTATGCCTTGTCACTTGCATGTTATTTGTAGGGATCCAGCAATTTTATGACCTGTCTGGCAGGTATCGCTAGCCTAAATTAAAAACATTGTATCATAAAAGTTAATTTGGAATATTGCAAAGCAGCTGCTATGTGACAGTCCATGATATAAATTGTCTACTACCTGAATGTACATGATTTGTTTGCAAAGTAGTTCCTAATACACTATTGGGCACATGTGTCTTGCACGTGAGTGCTATATGAAGGTGTGCAATATTGTAAAATATTGCAGGATTCTGACAATGTATAAGTTAATGGAGACAAAAATAAGCATGAAATAAAGGCATTTCCATTAACTCAGTAGGTTTTTTTTAACAGATTTTGTATGACTGTCATTCCAAGTCACTTACACCACTACCATACTTATACTTTTATATATATATATATATATATATATATATATATATATATATATATATATATATATATATATATATATAACCTATCCAATTTTGGCATGCCTTCAAAGATCTACAGTCTTTAATACAATCTAGGAATGACAAGCTATTGCAAAATAGTAACAACATTTAACCAGTCTGCCATCTAGAGACCTGACAAGCCAGCAGACTTAGGAGAGTTGCTTTCCTTGATGTATAGTTTCACTAGAACAAGTTTCTAGCTTGACAAATACAAATATCTCACAACAGAAAAATGTTTCAGTATAAAATTCAACTTTCTTAAAAGTTGCTTGATTCACTGTTCTTGAACAAGAAGTTTATCAAGGTTACATGAACCAGACTATCACATCCGTTTAAACATTTCATTCAATTTCTTATTTTGAGTCAATGTCTATGGATATCATGGGAGTCAGAAATACCTAATGGATCACTTTATGAACTCTCTCATCTGTTAATTGATTTTTACTTGCTTTAGGCATGGTACTTGTTTGTCTGCAAACAGACACTTATTCAGAAACACTATTTTGGATATCTAAAGATGGCAATGATTGATGTGGAACAAATTGAATCAACAGCCCTCAGCATTTTAAAGATGATTTACCTTATGAATAAATAGCCTGTATTTGACGTTAAACCCCCACCCCCAATTTTCACTTGCATGACCTGATGGTCCTAAAACATACAGCTACGATACTTTAATTTCTGCGAGCTCTGAGTATGTTTATGCCGTATATGTTGTATATGTTGCTTAATCTGTTTGAGAGTAAAGTATTAACAAATTAACAAATTAATTAATTTGTTAATTGTTAATTAATGCCCAACAAGTTTCAACCATCTCTAAAACCATTTCTATGGCTATAACCATAAGTACATGCAAACAGCGTAACCTGAATAGTAACTATTTGGTTAGGAACTGCTATACAGTAAAACCTGTCTTGAAAGATCACTGCTATGTGAGACCACCTGTCTGGAGAGACCACATTCTTAATGCACAAATTTATTGGTTATATAGGATTGTGACTTGTTATGAGAGACCACCTGTCTTGAGAGACCATAATTTTTTGTCAAAAGAGGTTGTCTTTCAAGACAGGTTTTACTGTACATTAAAGAGCTTATGTCATTTTTATTCTTACTTTAATTTTTGTGTTTTATTACATTTCTGAGTGGTGATTTCAAGCATTATATAATAAAAACACCATGATAGTTACAATTCTACTTATATTACCTCAACTGAGGAACTGATGAGACAGTGACATAACATAATTCTGTGCTGCTTAGTGAGTAATTGTCTTATTGTGTTTATTTCAGATCAATCAATAATTATGCATTATGGCACATATCCGCTGTTTTTATTTTTATTATTCTTTACGACAACATTTAACAAGTTACCATCATTGAGTTCAAAACTTTAATTATCACCTTTACTATTTTTAACCTTCATTATGAAAAATGATTTATTGGGCTCTATTTCCACAGATGAAATTGTGGTGGTACAGTGGAACCTGTCTTGAAAACCACCTCTTTTGCCTAAACATAATGATTTCTCATAACATGTGGTCTCTCATAAAAGGTCGTAACACTACACAATCAATAAATCTATACATGGAGGACCTGGTCTTTCAAAATAGGTTTTACTGCATTTACAAAATTGTATATTTCAATTTTCGTACTTTAGATGAAATACCTCGCAGAGGCTGAGGAGTTGTCATCAAGGAAGATTGCCGAACTAGAGTTGAATAATCAGATTCTTCAACAGCGCCTTGACCTCAAGGAAGAGCTCATGTCTGATCTACACCTGGTGGAAACATTGAAGGAGAAGGTCATTACCATGGAAACAGAGAATCAAGAACTGAAAGCAAAAGTTATGGAGTTAGAGGAAAGTGAAGAAATCTTGAAAAATAACTGGAAGAAAGTTGCCGATGAAGAAGCCAATAGAAATGCTAGTTTAGAGGAAAAAATTAGATTATTAGCAAACTTAAATAAAGAATTGAAATTAAAATTGCAGGAGAGGGAAAATGAACAAGAGGTAATTCCAGGACCAAATTTGGCACTAGAACTGTCATCTGCTAGTGAAGATGCAAATAATCAAGTTATAGAGCAATTGAATTCAAAAGTGGAAGGATTAGAACAAGAGCTGACACAAATCACTGAGGATAATTATCTCAAATTTGAAAGTCTTGAAAACAAGATTTCATCATTGCAAGAAAATGAAGGGAAATTAAAGAAAATAATTTGGAATTTGAAGAACAAAGAAAGAGCTATCTGGTCTTTATTGGCAAATGTGAATGATGAGAGCGATTCAGAAGTCAGGGCAAAGGATTGGCAAGAATGTGTGATTGGAGGACAAAAGAAAGATCATGGTGAAGAATTGGACATTAATGATAAACATGTAATGGATAAACAGCCATTGAATGAAAATGCATATACAGACAAGATGTCGATAATTGAGACATGTGAAAATGAAATTCCAGACAGTGGAGGAGATGAAAATAAGTTGCTCAAATCTGTAGGAGAGGTAGTATGCAGTGTGAACATCCTAAAGGAAAAACTTGAAAGAGAGATAGAAAAAAATGGAATTTTGCTCCAGAGAGTGCAAGATCTTGAAACAAATGAGACTGAAGTGAGGAACAAATTTGTATCTAGGATTACTGAACTTGAAAAGCATGAAGAAAAACTTATGGAAAAAATAAAAAATTTAGAAATTTCTAAAACAGCCTGTCAGGAAAATTCTGAAATTTTGAAGACGTTCAAAGATAATGATGTCAGAGTGGAAGTGGCCAGTAAGTTGGAAAGTTTTGTAAAAGTTGAAAAGGAGTTGAACAGTTGTTTGAGTCAGTTTAACCATGAGCATGAGGAGGAGGAAGAAGATGTGGCAAATTTGAAGAGGAAGTTGGAAGGCTTAACGAAAGATTTATTGGAAGCAAATGAAAATTTAAAAAAATGTAGTGAATCCAAACTTGAAATGGCATGTCTGGTAGAACAATATGAAAAAGACAAAAAAGCTCTCAATGATAAATTAAGGAAACAAGAAAAGAGATTAAAGAAAAATCAAAGAAATGACAACATGGGTGACTATGATAATTTAGCACGTGAGTTGGTCACATATAGGAATGAGGTCGAACAATTAAGGACAGAAAACAGCGATCTCCATGATAGGGTGATTCAATTGGACAATTCCGAAAACCAGCTTCAAAAGAAAATTGAGTATTATGAAGAAATAATAGACAAATATGAAATAGACCTAGAGAGATTAAAAGATGTTAAAAAGAGGCTTCACATTTTTGAAGATGCTGAGTGTAAACTTATGGATAGGGTTAGTGAACTTGAAGAAATTGAAATTAAATTAACCGAAGAACTTAAAAGTGTTTATCAAAAGAATTTGAGCCAAATAAAGGAGTCTGATTTTAATCAAATTAGTATTGAAAATACAACAAAATTGGATGTTGATGATAATTCAGTGCTTGCAGAGAGGCTGAGATCTCTCGAAAAAGTTGAATCAAATCTTAGAAATGAGTTGAAAATTGCTAAAGAGAAATGTGACATTTTTTCAAATAGGGTTCATGAAATGGAAAAAATAGAGCTGAAGCTCAGAGAAGATCTGCGTGCTTTGAGGCAGAATGTAAACACCTGTCGCCAAGACTCTGGTGATTCTGCATATGAGAGTATTCATCGTGATTGGTTGAAATTTGAGATGTGTGATAAATGCATCAGTACAAATGATGATGATAGTGGCAACAACAGTGGACAGAAACCTTTGTCAGGACTTTTTGCCAGAATTCAAGAGTTGGAGCTGACAAACCAAGAGTTGACAGACAAACTTAGCCACCTGACAGCCACTGATGAACAGGTAAGATATTTGTCTGAAAAAGTGAAGCTTCTTGAACAGGCTGAAGATTCTTTGATGGAAAGGGTCATGGAATTAGAGGACGAAGAAGATCATTTGAAGCGGGAAATAAAGAGACTACAGAACAATGTCGAGAGTGAAAAAGACCTTGAAGAAAAACTTGGAGAACTAGAACATGAAAAGCTCACGCTGAAAAATAGTGTTGACTTCTCTGATAAAGACAGAGCTGATTTAGCTCTCAGGTTGATGGCGATACAGAAACAGTATGAAGAGGAGAAGAAAAAAGTAGAAGCGTTGTTGAAAGGTGAGGAAAAGTTGATGAAAAGTTTGTCTAGTGAAAAGAGAGCTCTTGCAGAACTTGAGAAGGAGTTGATGTCCACACAAGAGAAGCTGGAAGAGCTTCAAACAGATTATGAAAACAAGCTTTCTGAAATATCAGAGACTGAGAGGTTATTGAAGGAGGAATTAAACAATCAATTGAGAGAGAAAGTTGGTCTACTTAAAAAGGCACAGGACTGTGAAGAAACAGCCAGAATATTGACAGAGGAAATTGAAGCTTGCAGGCTGTCAGAGTCAAGAATGTTTGCCAGGTTGCAAGACTTAAATGCTCAAAATGAAGAACTTGAAAGGATGCTTAAAAACTACGGACATAAAGTGAAAGACGACAGCCTTACGGATGTAAGTAGACTTGTGGCTGAGCAGGACACACCAAGTTCTAGTCGGCAGTTTAGTATGTCTGATAACTCTAATGTAGAATCTGAAAACCCTTCTGAGGTTCCCCTTTCTTCCAGTGTATTCAGTGAGGAGGAGCAACATTTTCTTAAGGACCCAGTCTCTGAGTCCTCCCTTATGGGCAGTATGCCGCTCAATATGTTACGAAAACTTAAGGAATTTAGTGAAAAGGAAATCCGATATAGAACAAAGATCGAAGAACTTGAATCTCAAAATGTAAAATTAGTCCGAAAAAGCAAAATTCTTGAAGGAAAAATGTTGGATCTGAAATGTGAAATTCAGGAACTTCAAAGTGAGGCTCTCCATCTAAGGGAGACAACTTTCAATATTAGTTCAGTGGAAAAGTCTGGATCTATTGGTTCGGATGAGAATACAGGTGCTAACGGTGATGTCCAAAACAAAGAGACCTCAGAGAGTTCTATTATTATTCATTCAAAAGACAATCTGGATATGACCATAGAAGACAAGACGGAGGATGACAATCAAAGTTCAGAAATATTCCAGTCAGAGGAAAGCAACAGGTCATTTGATGATGTGTCGTACGAGCAGTTAATCTTGTCAGTTAAACTGTTTGAACAGAAGGAGATTCAGGATAGAGAGAAGATATCAGAATTGACCGACAAATTGGACACCCTTAGGGTCGAGCTGATTGATTTAGTGGATCTTGTTTCCAGTGAGGGATCGTTTGAGAATTTTATGGATCAGATGAATAATTTCAAGAAAAGAGCAGAAAAAGAGGTATATATATATATATATATATATATATATATATATATATATATATATATATATATATATATATATATATATATATATATATATATATATATATATATATATATATATATATATTGGCAACACAAATGTCAGGAAATGTAATAAAAAATAGAATTTCTAATTTCAATAGAGGCCATAAATAAACCATACCAATAGTTTGAACAATTAAAACAAGAAAATCACATGTAAATTTCATCAAAAATTATCATGACTATAAGCAGAAATGTCACTGTATTTTTTACAATCTAAATTATGTGCATTAATTATTATTATTATTATTATTATTATATTATTATTATTATTATTATTATTATTATTATTATTATTATTATTATTATCATCATCATCATCATCATCATCATTATTATCATCATTATCATCATCATCATCATCATCATCATCATTATCATCATCATTGATTTTATATGAACTATTCAGCAAAATCATAAAGTTTGCATATATGTTGTTCTGGTCCAAATATTTGTACCTCTCAAGATTAATTTTATAATCCTGCTTACGTTAATCCAGCCTATTAATTAAATCTTCACCAACATGAAATAATCTTTCATCTTACTTTGATTTGTTCAGCAGGACAAAAGAATAATTTCACTGCTGATAAAGAGTTTCCACCTGTGTAAAACACAGGACTGACTCCTTTGGTCAGGCACCTTATACAAATTAGTCCTGGAAACAGTTGTTCATGCTTCAGAAACAGTATCTGGAACTTGCAGAGTTAAACAGACCTATGGCTTATGTAAGAGGTCACTGATAAATAAGGAATGAAAAGAAGCCATATATGGCTATTCACTGTGAGCCATGACTTAAAATATTGCCTGCCTTTACAGATATGTTTTGAATTGATTACCCATGACCATAAAGAAAAGGGACACATTTTCATCAGAAAAAGCTTTAATTTGATGGCAAATAGATTAGTATTTTGATCTATACATGTAACACTAGTACTGAAGGAGATATACTGTATGGACACAACTACTTTTCCCACCATCCAGCTTTGACCCTCTATATATTAGGATAGGTTTTACTAATTGCTTTGGCCCATTATCATAACGAATCAGGTGAATCTGAAATTGACACATTTGGGTTATATTGACAATGTGACTGGAGACCAGTGAGTAAAAGTGAGAAAAGAGATGTTTGCAGTGAATCCATTATCTACACAATGTCCTCATGAAGCAAAATTCTAGTTTGCTTGAGTGATCAATGCAGATATTCTATAATGACCACTTAAGGCAGGTAGAAATTATTATTTGGTCAGGGAACACTTGGCAGGTGACTGCAGAAACCGATTGACCATTATACTCAGGGCATTAATTTAGGAAATTTGCCAGATGGAAATTTACAATGGCTGTGGTGACCAGGTGTCTGCTATGTAAAGGTGTCTATTAGGTCAGTTTGACTGTACCATAATGCAGATCTGTATCAGAATCAGTAATATATAAATGACCAAATGGACTTTTTCAGATGTCAGACATGATTGATACTTTTCATCAGAAGATGCTGGAGCTAGTACATGTCCACATAAGCCTAAGACAGAGATTGGAAGCACTGCAGAATAGTGAGACAAAACTCAGGTGAGAAAGAAATCTCTTAGTGGTACATTACTTGTTTGATAGATCTCACATGCCAACATTTTTTTTAAAATACAGGATGCCAGAAAGTGACTAAGTCTTGCTTGTTAAAGTGTACAGATTTAAAGAGCAAATAAAATATTACAGTCTTAGGAAAAAGTAAAATTAAATATATTCCAATAAAATATGGTCCAGAGGTAGAACAAACATTAATTAATGATAACAATTAAAATTAAAGGATGGAAAAGCAAGTTTCTTGCATTTTGACTATATCAATGGTTTCTCAACCCTTTTTTTCCATGACCCTAAAATATTTAGTTTTTTTTTCTCAATCTAATGATCCCATTTCCACATTTTGATATATTTTGCCACCCAAAAAATCCTGGCAACACTAAAAAAATATCCTCACAATCCTAATTTGAGTCATGACCAGGGGGTTGGGAACCCTTGGATTATATTTATAAAATGAATATATGGGTGGGAATGTATTGTACTCTCTATGAGATTGTGTGACCATACCTGACAACCATATGCTTTTGTTCAGGATTTCTCTAGCAGAACAACAAATCCAGATGGAAGGAGAGATAAAGGAGAAAGATACCAAGATACGGATTTTGGAGCAAAAGTTTGCACAGCTTACAAAACACACACCAAGGTTTGTACAAGAATTATTTATTCTCCCTTAATTAGCATTATTTTAAAAAAAAACTAATAAAAATCTTTCTCAGCTGTAATTTCATCACACTTTATTGTTTAGAAAAAATGTATAAGCTCTCTAATACTGCCCCAAATATAACTGAGGGAGTTGTAATTATGCATGCTGGTTGTGCATGATCCTTTTTTTCTAAGTTCTTTCAAGCAAAGTAGGAGTTCAACTTTTTTTAACATTTTGTGTTGCATGTATTTCTATTATCTATTAATATATTCGATGCAACATTCCTTCCTGAAAATTTCTGAGATTCTCAAAAGCATTTGTCTTTGGCTGGCTAGAGATCATTTTGGATTGTGTTGCACCTTCAGAATTGTTTTGTAGTATACAGTAGAACCTGTCTTGTAAGACCACCTCTTTTGCCCAAAAATTATGGTCTCTCAAGATAGGTGGTCTCTCATAACAGGTCACAATCCTATATAACCAATAAATTTGTGGATTAAGAATGTGGTCTCTCAAGGCAGGTGGTCTCACATAGCAGTGGTCTTTAAAGGCAGGTTTTACTGTATAGTCAGTAGATTCCACATTCAGTAAGCTTTTGGACATGTAATCAGCAACATTCAAATTAGTTGAATTGTATATAATCATAAACATTCAGATTTGTTTAATGATTGTAGCATATAATCATGGACTTTCAAATTAGTTAATTAAAAATATAATCAGGGATATTTGGGTTACTCTAATGATTGTAGCATATATTGGGTAATTTTAAAATATAATTAGGGACATTCTAGTTCCATTTTAGATTAAACATCAGGGACTTTTTAGTTACATTTTAGCATATAATCAGGGACTTTCAGGGTTAGTTATATTTTAGAATATCATTAGGGACATTCTAGTTTCATTTTGGCATATAATCAGGGACTTTCAAGTTAAATTTTAGCATAGAATTAGGGACTTTCAAGTTAGTTAAATTTCAACATATAATTAGGGATATTCTAGTTTCATTTTGGCATATAATCAGGGACTTTCAAGTTAAATTTTAACATATAATTAGAGACTTTCAAGTTAGTTAAATTTTAGCATATAATTAGGGATATTCTAGTTTTATTTTGGCATATAATCAAGGACTTTCAAGTTAAATTTTAGCATAGAATTAGGGACTTTCAAGTTAGTTAAATTTTAGCATATAATTAGGGATATTCTAGTTTTATTTTGGCATATAATCAGGGACTTTCAAGTTAAATTTTAGCATAGAATTATGGACTTTCAGGTTAGTTAAATTTTAGCATATAATTAGGGGTATTCTAGTTTCATTTTGGCATATAATCAGGGACTTTCAAGTTAAATTTTGGCATATAATTATGGACTTTCAGGTTAGTTAAAGTTTAGCATATAATTAGGGATATTCTAGTTTTATTTTGGCATATAATCAAGGACTTTCAAGTTAAATTTTAGCATAGAATTAGGGATATTCAAACTATTTAAATTTTTCATTGGATAAGGAAATACACTCATTTTATCCTCTCTTTCTACTCCTTTTCAAAACAAATGAGTCTAAAAATGGAAGATATAATTAATTTATTTTAATCAGTGTTAATTAATGAAACCTTCATTAGCAGGCATTAGTTACTTTAATTCTTGTTCGCATGCAGAAATAATAACCATGTAATGTATTATAATATACTACAAACATGGTGATAAATCTGTGCTTGATAATGTATTGGATTAACTGGGTTACATATTAGATAATTGTTATTTATACCAGTACCTTTCTCCTGTCTATTCAGTTTAATGACTAGCATTCTCAGTAAAATCATTTGTTTTGGTATTAGCATTAAAATTAAATAAATTAGAATCTGTCTTGAAAAACCACCCCTTCTTTCAAAAAGCAATGATCTCACAAGACAGGTGGTCTCCCAAAACAGGTTATACCACTATGGTTAATAAGTCTGTGCATGGAGAACCAAGTCTATTGAGAAAAGTGGTCTCTCAAGACAGGTGGTCTCCCATGATAGGTCATATTACTATGGTTAATAAGTCTGTGCATGGATAACCAGTTCTATTGAGACAAGTGGTCTCTCAAGACAGGTTTACTGTATTTCTCTCTATTGTCATCATAACCAGAAGTTACCTTTGCACATTAAAATTTTATATTTTTCCTCTTTATTAAATGCATTTAATTCCTATTCTTTAATATGGATTTTCATTCTTATTTAATTGCTCCAGTCTTGAAAATTGTTTCTTGTTAGATGCTATTTTTTTTAGAACAATAAGCCGACGTGGTTATTCAGCCAGAATTCTTGTCTCTAGGTAAAAGCTGCATTAAACATTATAAATTTTGAGCTATGTCTGATTGGGGCTTTATTGTTTTTAACAAAATTACTGTCAAGCTTTGAAGTGATTTTATTCTTATTTAACAGTCAACATTACAGAGTATATACAATTAACTTCATAACCAAGCTGCTTTTCATAAAAGGACTATTTTTTATCAGGTCAGCTTCATTAAAAGTCTAAATTTGTCCTGATTACCCCTAGGTATTGGTGTTTATAATATTTATATATCTATTAGTAATTAACTACAAATCACAAACATTAATTGTTGTATGGTATGAATCAAAACTAGGGTTGTTGTAATGATATAACATCAAATACTTTAATTGTATTATTTTGTACCTGTCATTTACCTCAAAAAAACCTGAAACTGTAAAATGCATCTACCCTTTCATTACTACTGCCTGCTTAATCAGAACTACTCCACTTTAGGAAAAAAATATTCTGACTTGAGTGCTGTCTCATGCATTGTGTAATATTTTCTTCTTACTTAAATGACATAATAAACCAAATGATGAATCTGTATTTCCATCCATTTTTTTTTCTTACCATTTTTATTAGTCATTTTTCCTTCCTTACTCCAAACATAACAATTTAGGTTTTTTCTAGATTTTTAAAAAATATTTTCTTTGAACTAATTTTTTTTATGTATGTTTCTTTTCTGTAAAATAAACAGAAAGGAAAGTCAATATAGAAAGTTAGTCTAATTCTTACCAAGAGGCATGCTCACTCATTTGGCTAGTAATAAAAGTGTAATGGGTTTGATACCCACAAAAGCCAGCCCAAGTTGACAGCCTGGTGAGTCCTTGGGAAATGCACAAAGAAATAACCACATGTTAAAAGTACCATTAAAAAGACAACCAAACAACCATTTGGTTGCCCAAAAAAGAACAATGGAGTCTGCTATTTGTATTTATATTTTACCTATAATCGTAGAAAATAATAATCTGGTAGGTGAGTCTTTGTAAGATTTGAAATATGTCATGATTTTTATAATGATTATCAGTAGTACTATTCAGTGCCTTCCTGAACTGATTGGTACCCCTCATTAACCATCCTCAAAATCTCCAGTCATTAAGGTGTAGGAAATATTTCCTGTTTCTTATTGACATGGAATTTGATTATTTATCAAATAGCAAGTTAATTATTTTTGTAACAATTTTTTTTACATTTTTCTTGAAGCTAACCATAACAAAAATTTTGTCTGTTTCAAATTGATATGTTAACATAACTTTGTAGATTTTTGTACTTGACAAAGTTTCTAGCTTGTAATTTATTGCTTCAATTATAAAATGAAGTGAATAATATTTCAAATTACTCAAATAAAGTTAGAGGTGAATAATTAAATTTGCAAGATAGGTAATTTATTTGTAACTTGGAACATGCATATTTCATTTATACAAATTAAAGTTAAAATGTATACCAATTAAATTTAATTGATGGCAGTAACTGAATGGAACTTGAAGAAATTATCATTTTCAGGGAATAAACATTTTTAGGATTACATTTCATTATGCAACTAAATCCCTCCAGGATAGTGATTATCAGCTCATGTGGTAATTGGACCATTAAGTCCTTGGCTGCCCCATAAATGAGATTACCTCCCCACTCCTTTAATGTAGTATAGCAAGGTTCTATACTATACTTATAATGTTATTTTAACTAGGGCATAGTTAACTGACAGCCAACATGTCATGTCTTGTATGAATATATATATATATATATATATATATATATATATATATATATATATATATATATATATATATATATATATATATATATATATATATATATATATATATATATATATTAGGGTTACACTTTCAACTGGAACACTTTTCCCATCAGACTAGACAAGGTATGGCTGAAAACTGCCAAATAATGGGCAGCTAATCTGTCAGCTAAGTCAGGTGTGTGCAAGTTTGTGTACCTGTCAGCAGACTTTCTTGTCTCGTAGAGATAACATACCTAGGTTATTAATAATTCAGGAGATCAATTCACCTGTTCAGTCTTCCTTATTTTCCATTATATGGTTGTGTCAATTCCAGTTAGGTCAGGGATAGATATGGATTGTAGTTGATTCTATTTGTGGTAGGAATTACCAGTGACCAGAGATTCTTGGGACTTTTTAAAAAGGCAGGTAAATAATTTAGAGTCTGGGTTATTGGGTGATTTGTCCAAAACAGGTGCTATATGAGAAAGGTATATCTCACATGTATTTGATAATATATTGATGCTTTGCAACAATGTGTTTACACCAGCAGCTTTTAGGGTTACTAGTGCTCATGCTTACAAAAAGTATGGGTGAATGGTTAAAAGGTTATTGTCTATGTCCATATAACTATGTATGTATGTATGTATGTATGTATGTATGTATGTATGTATGTATGTAGGTAGGTAGGTAGGTAGGTAGGTAGGTAGGTAGGTAGGTAGGTAGGTATGTATGTAGGTATGTAGGTAGGTAGGTAGGTAGGTAGGTAGGTAGGTATGTATGTATGTATGTATGTATGTATGTATGTATGTATGTATGTATGTATGTATGTATGTATGTATGTATGTATGTATGTATGTATGTATTATGTATGTATGTAGGTATGTAGGTAGGTAGGTAGGTATGTATGTATGTATGTATGTATGTATGTATGTATGTATGTATGTATGTATGTATGTATGTATGTATGTATGTATGTATGTATTATGTATGTATGTAGGTAGGTAGGTAGGTAGGTAGGTAGGTAGGTAGGTAGGTAGGTAGGTATGTATGTATGTATGTATGTATGTATGTATGTATGTATGTATGTATGTATGTATGTATGTATGTATGTATGTAATAAATCAGGAGAACTTTTCCCCATGCTAGGAGTGGCTTAAGTGGTTAGAGTGTGACCTTGGATGTGGGAAATTGAGGGTTCAAACCTTTGCTGAGTCATACCAAAGACCTACAAAAATGGTACTAACAGCTGCCTTACTAAGCTCTCAGTATTAACAGAATAGCATTAGGACTGGTTGGCCTGGTGTCAGGATAATTTGATTGACTTGTCTGTTGCACCTCCATTAATAATGAATCAGGGAGGTTTTGTCCATGATAAAGTTTACATCACCCACAAGTCATTTCATGCCTTAATTAAATGACTTTGGATTTTAATTTTAATTCAGTGAATAATTCGAAATAAATTACAATTTCACCAATATTAGCATAATTTGTTCATGTGTCTACAATCAGTTTAATTATTTTCAGTCAAAATAATGTTTCCTGACACAGAAATTATATGAAATTTCTCATGCAGATGGACAAAAACTTCTCACTATTATTATGCTTTGAGGTCATCATTAGTATAATGATGAAGTAAAAGACATGTGCCACAATGAAAAGTTCACCATTCTTATTATAAATCTGCTCTCATTTGAAGTCAAAACTCCTGATCAAACTTTTCAGATCTCCTGATATATGTTTGGACAACCTCTCTGTTCTGTCAAAATTATGTGTAAGACAAGAATTTAATGGGCATTTTATGGTTCAAGATAAAGAGTTAAGTTTAATTTTCATTGTACTAGCCATCTCAAGATTCTACTAGCCATCTCAAGATTGTACTAGCCATCTCAGGATTGTATTGGCCATCTCAAGATTATGCCTTGCAAGGGTCCGATTTGTATCTTAGAAATGCAAACCTTAGGAAGCCCCTTGTCCAACTGTATGTCCATGTAATTCAGCCATTCATGTTTTATAACTCTATTTTTCATGGTGTAATCCTATTTAGTGCATAAACTGTCACATCAAATGGTATTGAAGGGCATCCTTGGTTTTTCCAAAGAGATAAGCCTGAAAGTCAACCATGTCCATTTTTATCCCATCTATATCTATCACTGTCAGTCTCTACCTGCCTGTTCATGTTTTTGTTTCTGGAGCATCACTCTCAAATTGTTAAATATACAGTATCTGTTTAAAAATTGGTACACATATTAGACTAGTGATCCAGATTGGTACACATACTAGACTAGTGATCCAGATTGGTACACTTAGTAAATTAGTGGTCCAGATTGGTACACATACTAGACTAGAGGTTCAGATTGGTACATATACTAAACTAGGGGTCCAGATTGGTACACATACTAAACTAGTGGTCCAGATTTGTATACATATTAGACTAGCAGTCCAAATTGGTACACTTACTAGACAAATGGTTCAGATTGGTACACATACTTGAATAGAGGTCCAGATTGGTACACATACAAGACTAGTGGTCTAGATTGGTACACATACTGAACTAGTGGTCCAGATTGGTACACATACTGGACAAGCAGTATAGATTAGTACACATACTACAATAGTGGTCCAGATTGGTACATAGACTAGCAGTCCAGATTGGTACACATACTAGACTAGTGGTCCAGATTGGTACAGACTAGTGGTCCAGATTGGTACACATACTAGACTAGTGGTCCAGATTGGTACACATACTAGACTAGTGGTCCAGATTGGTACAGACTAGTGGTCCAGATTGGTACACAGACTAGTGGTCCAGATTGGTACAGACTAGTGGTCCAGATTGGTACACATACTAGACTAGTGGTCCAGATTGGTACACATACTAGACCAGTGGTCCAGATTGGTACAGACTAGTGGTCCAGATTGGTACACAGACTAGTGGTCCAGATTGGTACAGATACTAGACTAGTGGTCCAGATTGGTACAGACTAGTGGTCCAGATTGGTACACATACTGGACAAGCAGTGTCAGAGATCTTGCTAGGATTTTAAAACTAGGATTCCAGGACTCCTTATTTGGTAAAAAAAAGGAGTCCCACCAGCAAAAGTTTCATTCCCACCATCAAAAATTGCAGTCCCCCTAAGCCAGAAATAATATACTTTCTTACACTTGGCTACAGTTGCATTCAAACTATCAGTTATAGCAACTTTAGCACAGTTCTGAATCTCATTGAAATCCTCCACATTTTTCCTTTTGACTACAACACACTTGTCTAAATTTGCAAATGCCATTTTGTCCATGTCTCTTGATTTCGAATTTGCATGTGATATTTATACCACAACAACTGGAAATGAAGTCAATAACAGTGATTGCGCGGGGCTTCCATCTATGTTACAAATTGCAATTATGTTTTACATATTGGTGACAAAATATATCATCTGGCAATATTTATGGCTACAACATTTTTGGCTAATAAAAATGGTATATGCAGTTTTGAGTTTGGAGTGGAGAAATTCAAAGGCACTATGACAGGAATTTGCAAACTTGGATGTAAAAATGCACTGGAATCAATTGTTACAAAAACAAATCCTGATTTCATATTGACAAGCCACCTTTACAGTTAATTGTTATATCATAATCTGCTTGTGCTGATATCTGGCCTTGATACTGTAGGCTGTACTGTAGCCAAAATAGCCATGTAACTGACTAGCCACAATCAACAACCTCTGAGGGTGGAAACATTAAATACTACACAACAGCAAGTTTTAAAAAAACAAAACAAATAAACTTCAGAAAAAATAGTTTTGCTGCACTTCAGTAAAAACTGATTACCTCTAAAACATAAATATATACTAAGGAAATAGTTTTTAAAAATTGTGTCAATTTTCTGCAATTTATTTGATGCAGCAATGACAAATGAGTATTTATTTTGTCCTTCAAAGTGTCCTCAGCTTTTAGCAGTATCTTCAATAACAGATGCACCTTCATCAAAGCAAGCTGATGACCTTTGATCAAAGAAGTCAGCAAAAATTAAAATAAAAGCATTGCTTCAGTTTTCGTAGTGATTATAACATATTTATTTTGCTGCAAAAGTTTCCTCCTTGCAACAAAATCATGCGTACGGAGGACTCTTGTGTGGCTGATTTTCTGCATCCCAAATAAAAAATTTGTGTCCAAATACATGTAATTAGGCATTTCTGAGATCTCTGCAATGTAGATTGGTACACATACTGGACTAGTGGTCCAGATTGGTACACATACTGGACTAGTGGTCCAGATTGGTACACATACTGGACTAGTGGTCCAGATTGGTACACATACTGGACAAGTGGTCCAGATTGGTACACATACTGGACTAGTGGTCCAGATTGGTACACATACTAGACTAGTGGTCCAGATTGGTAAACATACTGGACTAGTGGTCTAGATTGGTACACATACTGGACTAGAGGTCCAGATTGGTACACATTCTGGACTAGATGTCCAGATTGGTACATATACTGGACTAGTGGTCCAGATTGGTACACATACTAGACTAGTGGTCCAGATTGGTACACATACTGGACTAGTGGTCCAGATTGGTACACATACTGGACTAGTGGTCCAGATTGGTACACATACTGGACTAGTGGTCCAGATTGGTACACATACTGGACTAGAGGTCCAGATTGGTACACATACTGGACTAGAGGTCCAGATTGGTACACATACTGGACTAGTGGTCCAAATTGGTACACATGCTAGACTAGTGGTCCAGATTGGTACGCATATTAGACTAGTGGTCCAGATTGGTACACATAGTGGACTAGTGGTCCAGATTGGTACACATACTGGACAAACAGTATAGATTGGTACATATACTGGAATAGAGGTCCAGACTGGTACACTTACTGAACTAGTGGTCCAGATTGGTACACATGCTAGACTAGTGGTCCAGATTGGTACACATATTAGACTAGTGGTCCAGATTGGTACACATACTGGACTAGTGGTCCAGATTGGTACACATACTGGACTAGTGGTCCAGATTGGTACACATACTGGACTAGTGGTCCAGATTGGTACACATACTGGACAAACAGTATAGATTGGTATACATACTGGAATAGAGGTCCAGACTGGTACACTTACTGAACTAGTGGTCCAGATTGGTATACATATTGGACTAGTGGTCCAGATTGGTACACATACTGGACTAGTGGTCCAGATTGGTACACATACTAGACTAGTGGTCCAAAATGGTACACATACTGGTCTAGTGGTGCAGATTGGTACACATACTAGACTAATGGTCCAGATTGGTACACATGCTGGACTAGTGGTCTGGTTTAGTACATGTGTTCAACTAGTGGTCCAGATTGGTACATGAATTGGACTTAAGTGGTCCAGGTTAATAAACATACTGGATTAGTAGGCCAGATTGGTACACATAAAATATTCCATACAGTAAAATAGAATGTTCCATACAGACCCCATCCATAAAGTAACTAAAATGGGAAAATTTGATGTGATATGATGTAATGTGATTATTAATTTTATTGTAGCTTTAAAAGTTTTTCAGTCAGATCGCTACGATGTCTACAGAGTGGCAGTTTATAGTGATGTCTAACACTGGGGCATCATGCTGCAGACATGTAACATGATATCCCACCTAGTCACATTATCCTGACACCAGGCTGACCATGTCCTAACACTAACCTCTTAATGCTGAGCACCAAGCGAAACAGCTGTTAGTACCTTTTTTGTAAGTCTTTGATATGACTTGACCTGGGATCAAATCCATGACCTCCCACATCTGAGGTGGACACTCTAACCACAGCAACTGGAGCAGTTAAGGGAAAATTTGAAGAAAATTTGTGACTGTCATAAGCCTCTATACACTGCATGCTTCAGAGTCCATCTCACGAAGTTCTTTGCATTATTCAACAGCCAGTTGACTTAGCTAGATCAATAATAATTCATCAGGAAGCTAAGAACATTGCGTGAAATGATATTGCTGTTATTTCTTATGAGGCCGATTTGGGAATTAGCTCAGATGTATATTGATTTGTTATTAGATGTGTATTGATTTGTTATGAGATGTATATTGATTTGTTAATAGATGCATGTTATTTTTAATTAGATGTGGATGATACCATTTTGTTTATTCATTTATGACCACTGCCATGCTGTAGTTGAAAAGGTAGCTGCATTATACCTTTCACTCTTCACATTATGGTGTGGCTGTAAAGAGTGTCAATTTTATTGATTAAATTTGAATTTTCTTGGGTTTGCTACAGTCACACTAACATCCAGTGTTTCAAAGGAATTCAGAATTGGATAGTGTATAAATTTATTGCACAGAAGACCAGTTCCATCATCACCTTCAACAATAAAAGCATGCACAGGTCCCCAATACATAATATCAGGGAGAATGATGGACAAGTCCCTAATACACATTATCAGGCAGAGTGATGGACAAATCCCCAGTGCATAATATCAGGCAGAGAGAGATGTACAGGTCCCCAATAATACTATTAGACAGAAAATAATTTGACAAGTTCCCTTTAATATCAGCCTGAGTGATGGACAGATCCCTAATACATGCTATCAGGCATAATGATAGACAAGTCCCCAGTATATAATTTCAGGCAAATTGATGGAAAAGTTCCCAGTATAGACTGTCAGGCAGAGTTATGGAAAAGTCTCCAATACATATTATCAGATGGAGTGATGGACAAGTCCTCCATACATAATATCAGGTGGAGTGATGGACAAGTCCTCCAATACATAATATCAGGTGGAGTGATGGATAAGTCCTCCAATACATATTATCAGGTGGAGTGATGGACAAGTCCTCCATACATAATATCAGGTGGAGTGATGGATAAGTCCTCCAATACATATTATCAGGTGGAGTGATGGACAAGTCCTCCATACATAATATCAGGTGGAGTGATGGATAAGTCCTCCATACTTAATATCAGGCAGAAAGTAATATATAAAAGGTTGCACTTCTGAAACGCCCATCATCTTACTGTGAGAACCAAAATAACAGACATTTTAATGTGAGAACTAAAATCATCAACATCTTACTGTGAAATCTAGTCATAGACTTCTTATTATGAGATAAAAAATCATAAAAATCTTTCATGAGATCCTAAGTCATGGGCATAATAATATGAGAACTAAAATCAAAGGCACCTTGATAAGAGATCATAAGTCATAAACATTTACTCTGAGGTCCTAAATTGTAGGCATCTTAATAAGAGATATAAAATTATAGGCATCTTACTATGAGATGTTAAGTCCTAAACATCTTACAGTGAGACCTAACCATGAGATCTAATATCACAGACATTAAAAAATACAAAACAGCCTCAAAAATGCATAAAAAGTGTGATTAAATTATATGAAAAGAGTTTGAGTTTTACACACAAAGAAAACTTGTGCACATATCTGAATCAAGAGTACTAACAGAGTTGTCATAAAATGGCTGCTGATGTCTAATACATATAATACATTTGTCAGTTCTGTCACAGAGATGACTGTGACCAATATTGTTTACACTATGCAATTAATTATCAATTATTATTTGTAACCCATCATACTTACACTATGCATTTATTTCAAAGAGTTATAACTCTTGATGTTTACTCTATGTGATATCTATTGCAAACAGTTGTAACCACTGAGTACAAAAAGAGAACCACATGGAGTTGAAGGGATCTGAGACATTTGGTAATGATAACACTGCACATACTTCTAATTCAGCATGATGAGTTTTAAAAAAAGATAAGCTTTTTTATCCTTCTTTTGTTTCTTATGTTGACTTAAAGAAATACTGGTTCCTGGTTCAATTCTGGGAAGATGTTGGGTTGTCTATATCTCATTGGTAAGACACCAGATTGCCTACATCTCAGTGTTTTGACATTGGATTGTCTATATCTCAGGGTTAATGCATCTCAGTGTTAAGACATCTCAGTGTTACAACATTGGATTGTCTATATCTCAGTGTTAAGACATTGGTTTGTCTATATCTCAGTGTTAAGACATTGGATTGTCTATATCTCAGTGTTAAAGACATTGGTTTGTCTATATCTCACTGTTAAGACATTGGTTTGTCTATATCTCAGTGTTAAGACAATGGTTAGTCTATATCTCAGTGTTAAGACATTTGATTGTCTAACTCTGTGTTAAGACATTGGTTTGTCTATATCTCAGTGTTAAGATATTGGATTATCTATATCTCAGTGTTAAGACATTGGATTGCCTATATCTCAGTGTTAAGACATTGGATTGTCTAACTCAATGGATTGTCTAACTTAGTGTTAAGACATTGGATTGTCTAATTCTCAGTGTTAAGACATTGGATTGTCTAACTCTTAGTGTTAAGACATCAAATTGCTTATATCTCATCATTTAGATTGGGGTTTGTTATATAACTCAGCATTTATTAAGTTGATAGAAAACAGACCACCAAACACTTTTCAGAAATTATAATGAAAAGTTAAAAATGGTGTTTTATAAAAGGGTGTGATTAATTTGAAAAAATATGATCATTTTTGGTGAAGGCTGAGACAGTTTTCATAGATCATTCCTAATGAGCATATTATTGAAAGCCCATTGCAACGGACTCATTATGGAGAGCTCACATCAAATTTCAATTGATAATACATTTTGGAAGTGAGCTGTCCTGTTATAGTTGTCTCAGAATGTTTAAGTTAATGTTTGTTAGGAATTATATTCAATTTTTCCCAGTAAAATGTGTAAGGTGATACTGATATCATTAATAAAAATCATAGTAAGGGATCTGATATTTATTCTTTTAATACATTCAACGTAGTTCAGAACCATTTTAAACATCATTCATCTTTTGTAAGTTTTCACAAACAGGGTCTCATTCTATACTTTTGAATTTAATTATTTAATTTCTTGTAATGTATTTGTATGTATATATATATATATATATATATATATATATATATATATATATATATATATATATATATATATATATATATATATATATATATATATATATACCAGACAGAACAGACTGTGCTATCCCTGGATTCTATAGTAGAATCTTGATAATAGTGGGAAGAAATAATAGTTTAATACAAACAATTCTATCATACAGTTTAGAGAAATTAAATTCATACTCTACCGAGTTTTGAACCCAGGTCTGCGAGTAAATGGCACCCATCACCTTTCCTGCACGCACCAACCCATATACCATCACAACTAAGCATGCATCACCAGAAATGATGGCACTGAATCGTTGTTATATAAGCTCGTGCGTAGCAGACACAGTCGCATGACAACCTAGTTATTAATTCTCATATATGCACACAGTCGTTCCAGATTCCTATGAAAGAAATCAAGGTATATAGGATTTTTGTTTTACAAATAATTATAAATATATACCAGACAAAACAGACTGTGCTATCCCTGGATTCTATAGTAGAATCTTGATAATAGTGGGTAGAAATAATAGTTTTAATACAAACAATACTATCATACAGGCAAGGCGATGGGTGCTATTTACTCGCGGACCTGGGTTCGAAACTCAACTCTGTAGAGTACGAATTTAATTTCTCTAACCTGAATGATAGTATTGTTTGTATTAAAACTATATATAAATATATATATATATATATATATATATATATATATATATATATATATATATATATATATATATATATATATATATATATATATATGCATGTATCTACATTAGTTACACCTGTTCTAGTTGCTTTATGCTTCATATACATCATGTGACATACAAATCTGTTCTTGCCTCTTTGAATGAGAACTTTTCTCCTAATTATTATTATAATCTCCTAATTATTATTATTATAAGTATTACCTGGTTGGACCTTGAGTTCTGGCAACCATAAAGTGCTATAGTATTAATTCTGTATTCATATAGGATACATTCAGTTTAAATAGTACAACTTTCAGTATTCATATAGGATACATTCAGTTTTCATAGTACAACTTTCAGTATTCATATAGGATACATTCAGTTTTCATAGTACAACTTTCAGTATTCATATAAGATACATTCAGTTTTCATAGTACAACTTTCAGTATTCATATAGGATACATTCAGTTTCATAGTACAACTTTCAGTATTCATATAAGATACATTCAGTTTTCATAGTACAACTTTCAGTATTCATATAAGATACATTCAGTTTTCATAGTACAACTTTCAGTATTCATATAGGATACATTCAGTTTTCATAGTACAACTTTCAGTATTCATATAGGATACATTCAGTTTTCATAGTACAACTTTCAGTATTCATATAGGATACATTCAGTTTAAATAGTACAACTTTCAGTATTCATAATATTCATCCTGTATTTATATTGTGCGGCATTAAGTATTCATATTACTCATTCAGTATTTATATAGTATATATTCATTTTTCATAGTACTTATTCAGTATTTATATAGTATACATCTAGTATTCATAGTATTCATCCAGTATTCATAATGTATGCCATTAAGTATTCATATTACTCAGTCAGTATTCATATAGTATACATTCAGTATTCATAGTACTCATTAGGTATTCATATGGTATGTATTCAGTATTCATAGAATTCATCCAGTATTCATATAGTATACCATTTAGTATAGTCACCATAAAATGCTATCATATTGTGTATCATTCTGTATTCACAGTACTCATTCAGTATTCATATAGTGTACAATAGTATTCATATAGTATATATTAGAATTTATATAGTATACCATTCAGTATAGCCACCATAGAGTGCTCTAGGGAAACAGTTCCATTTTGAAAAAGACAATAGAATTATACTCCCAGGTTGAGCTATGACATTAAGGGGATAATGGCAAGTATGAACCTGGAAAACTCTTGGACAATTGCATTTGCTATACAAAGAATGAAAATTATGTTTTATGTTGTAACCAAACCTTGCCAACAAAATATAAAGAAATATAAAATTTTTCCACTTGCAGTGAAATAACAATTTCATTGAATTAACTGTGTTTAAATACTGACTGCCACGAAAAGGACATTTTATGAATTTCTGTACTTGTAGTGAAATAATAATTTCATTGAATTAACAGTGTTTAAATAATTTTTGCCCATAAAAGGACATTTTATGAATTTCTGTACATATAGTGAAATAATAATTTCATTGAATGGACAGTATTTAAATACTGACTGCCCATAAAAGGACATTATATGAATCTCTGTACTTGTAGTAAAATAATAATTTAATTAAATTAACAATGTTTAAATACTGTCTGCCCAGAAAAGGACATTTTATGAATTTCTGTTCTTGTAGTGAAATAATAATTTCAATAAATTAACAATGTTTAAATACTGTCTGCCCTGAAAAGGACATTTTATGAATTACCTTACTTGTAGTGAAATAAAAATTTCATTGAATTAACAGTGTTTAAATACTGTCTGCCCAGAAAAGGACATTTTATTAATTTCTGTACTTGTAGTGAAATAACAATTTCATTGAATTAACAGTGTTTAAATACTGTCTGCCCAGAAAAGGACATTTTATGAATTTCTGTACTTGTAGTGAAATAACAATTTCATTGAATTAACAGTGTTTAAATACTGTCTGCCTAGAAAAGTACATTTTATGAATTTCTGTACTTGTAGTGAAATAACAATTTCATTGAATTAACAATGTTTAAATATTGTCTGTCCAGAAAAGGACATTTTATTAATTTCTGTACTTGTAGTGAAATAACAATTTCATTGAATTAACAATGATTAAATAATGACTGCCTGGAAAAGGACATTTTATGAATTTCTGTACCTGTAGTGAAAAAATAATTTCATTGAATGGATAGTGTTTAAAATCTGACTGCCCATAAAAGGACATTTTATGAATTTCTGTACTTGTAGTGAAATAATAATTTCATTGAATGGATAGTGTTTAAATACTGTCTGCCCAGAAAAGGACATTTTATGAATTTCTGTACTTGTAGTGAAATAATAATTTCATTGAATGGATAGTGTTTAAATACTGTCTGCCCAGACAAGGACATTTTATGAATTTCTGTACTTGTAGTGAAATAATAATTTCATTGAATGGATAGTGTTTAAATACTGTCTGCTCAGAAAAGGACATGTTATGAATTTCTGTACTTGTAGTGAAATAATAATTTCATTGAATGGATAGTGTTTAAATACTGTCTGCCCAGAAAAGGACATTTTATGAATTTCTGTACTTGTAGTGAAATAATAATTTCATTGAATGGATAGTGTTTAAATACTGACTGATAATTTCATTGAATTAACAGTGTTTAAATACTGACTGACCCGAAAAGGACACTCAAGCTAATAAACATAAACCAAAGAATTTCAATCAGTATATTGTCCATTGGTTGATCCAGTGTTAATCATAACAAGTTGTCACAGAGATGTACCAGGTTTAAATACCACATTGTATTTTTTTTTCTTCACCTGAATTAGGAAAGACAAATAATTTGCTTCTGATATTTTCTGTGCACAAAACACAGCAGAAGATGAACAGTACACCAATGACATTGTTGTACTGTATCTTCATCTTTAATACATTCACTATTTGATACATTTGCTACTTAATACATTCACTACTTGATACATTTGCTACTTGATACATTTGCTACTTGATACATTTGCTACTTGATACATTCGCTACTTGATACATTTGCTACTTGATACATTTGCTACTTAATACATTCGCTACTTGATACATTTGCTACTTGATACATTTGCTACTCGATACATTCGCTACTTGATACATTTGCTACTTGATACATTTGCTACTTAAAACATTCGCTACTTTATGTAGTTAACTGATTCGATAGTAAATTAAAAAATGAAAATTTGCATGTTCACATTGAATAATGTATATTTCATTGAATGGTTGAAACCTTAGTTACCTATAGTATTTTGATTTGTCTCGTTGTTACTCATGAAAACTTGATGAAATATATCGATTAATTTGATTGGAACAACAAATGTCATCAGTAATCAAGCTACATATAGATGTAATTAATCCACATTTTTTTAGGAAATAGTTTTTATTTCTTCTGGTTCTGTGATAACAGGTGTCCATTGTTATAATTAGCTAACTACTATAGCCAAAAATAAGGTCCAAATTATTTGATGAAATGCATGTATATATAGTAAATATACAAGTGTCATTATTTGCTTTGATTTTTATTACAGGACATCTTCAAGAAACAGCAGTGAGAGCTCTGATGTTATAGACACAACAGTATATGGTGAAAATGTTGCATCCAACAGTGGATCAAAGGTCCAGAGAAATAATGAATCCATTCTGTGGAGGAAACTTGAGTCTCCTATAACACCTCTCTACTTAGCAGACATTAGTTCATTCTCCTCCCCATCAGTTAGATCCCCAGTGATAGAAAGCAATAGTGCCAATGAATTTGTTTATCTTGATAGATACCCATCGAAGGAAGGAGATCTTAGTTTGGATACAGGGTCCTCAAGTATATCTGAAAAGTATGACAAAGAGACCTTGCTGGGGACAATACATTCCCTGCAGACTACTGTGAGGACCTTAAGAGAAAAAGTGGACCTTTTGGAAAGTCAGAGGAACCAGGAAGCAGCCATGATGGATAAACCGGAAGATTTATTGAAACAAAGGATTCGGGAGTTGGAGAAATTGGAGAAGCACCTGAAACAGCAGGTTAGTTGAACATTGTGATGAATTATTTCAGTTTAAAGTCTTTTTTGGCTTCGGGGACTTTACTTTTTCCATGGCATTAAGCACCTAATGGCTTGCATGACACCTGGATTTCGAGCCAGTCCATCCAATAAAAGAGTTTAATTTTTTACTAAAAAATTTGCTTTTTTTTGAATGAATAATGTCAGCTGTTTTCTGTTAATAACCTTGTAAATCATATTGTGGTACCTAGGAAGTGACAGGTGTATACATTGTTTTACAAATATAGTAGAACCTGTCTTGAAAGACCACCCTTTAAGCCAGAAAATTATGGTCTCTCAAGACAAGTGGTCTCTCATAATAGGTCATAGTGCTATATAATCATTAAGTTTGTGCACTGACAATATGGTCTCTCAAAACAATATGGTCTCACATAGCAGTGGTCCTTCAAGACAGGTTTCACTGTATAACTGTTATTAATGAAGATAAAGGCATTTTTTTTGTGAGTTTGAGGCTAGACAGCACATGTATGCAGATTACCATATATACTCACTTATGAGATGAGTCCATCTTCAAACTGCACAGACCCAGATCTGTCATCACAGGATGTGCTGTCAGATCTGGGTTTGTGCAGTCTATTAGGTGTAATCAGAAGAACAAACAGCCTAGTCCCTGTCTGTGTGTGCATTATGCTATGGCAGATCAGGATCTTTGTTGTTTGCAATTTCAGTTGACTTTTAAGTGGGTATGGATGGTATATAACAGCAAGTAGAGAATACAGCATCCAGTCTAATGTTCAAGTAGATAATGAACTGACATGTCTCTTAGACAAATCTATTATAATATTTTTAAAAAGTCTGTTATGAATTTTGATTACTAGTTGATTGATAAAAAATTCTGGTTTTATGGATTCATGATGTCTATACAGCTATGCCAGCCAAGAGTCTACTACAAGTAATAATAAAGAGCTGTTAATGTTAGCTAGGAGTGTACAACAAGTAGTAACAGGGCTGTTCTTGTCAGCCAAGAGTTTACAACAGGTAGTAACACTGGACTATTCATATCAGCCAAGAGTGAACTACAAGCAATAAAAAAAATAATACAGGGCTGTTCATGTCAGCCAAGAGTGAACTAAAATTATTAATACATAATAATATAGGGCTGATCTTGTCAGCCAAGAGTGAACTAAAATTATTAATATATAATAATACAGGGCTGATCTTGTCAGCCAAGAGTGAACTACAAGTAATAATATATAATAATACAGGGCTGTTCATTTCAGCCAAGAGTGAACTAAACTTATTATTACATAATAATGCAGGGCTGTTCATGTCAGCCAAGAGTGAACTACAAGTAATAATACATAATAATACAGGGCTGTTCATGTGAGCCAAGAGTATACTACAAGTAACAACACAGGGCTGTTCATGTAAGCCAAGAGTGTACTATAAGTAACAACACAGGGCTGTTCATGTAAGCCAAGAGTGTACTATAAGTAACAACACAGGACTGTTCATGTAAGCCAAGAGTGTACTATAAGTAACAACACAGGACTGTTCATGTAAGCCAAGATTGTATTACAAGAAACAATACAAGGGTGTTTATATAAGCACAGATTCATGTTTAACAAGTAGCAATACAGTGCTGTTTGTGTCAGCCAAGAGTGTACTACATGTAGTAATACAGGGCTGTTTGTGTCAGCCAAGAGTATACTACAAGTAGCAATACAGGGCTGTTTGTGTCAGCCAAGAGTGTACTACAAGTAGTAATACAGGGCTGTTTGTGTCAGCCAAGAGTGTACTACATGTAGTAATACAGGGCTGTTTGTGTCAGCCAAGAGTGTACTACAAGTAGCAATACAGGGCTGTTTGTGTCAGCCAAGAGTGTACTACAAGTAGTAATACAGCGCTGTTTGTGTCAGCCAAGAGTGTACTACAAGTAGCAATACAGGGCTGTTTGTGTCAGCCAAGAGTGTACTACATGTAGTAATACAGGGCTGTTTGTGTCAGCTAAGAGTATACTATATATATTTATGCAGGGCAATTCATGTGTGAGAACGGTGTACTACAAGTTGTTATCTTATACTGACATATATTTCATGTGTAATTCTACACAATACTGCAGACACTAGGGTAAAGTGATCCCCATCTTTTAAGGACACCCCAGGAGTGAGACAAATGTGACCTTAATGAAGAGGTAATGTGAGATGAGGACTATAAAAAAGTGTTACTGTATAGATGGAAAATCTGGCCTGATAGAGGAGGTGGTCTTTATTGAGAATAGGAATGGTATATTGAAAAATAATTGGTTTTCATCAATCATACTTGAAGTAGATTTTTTTAAAATAGTGCTATGACTGAATTTTAAGGCAATGGATTGGGATTCATGGCCTTACCTTGTAACCTGATATAAGGTACTGCTTTATATAGAGGGGTGAAATAGTGAATGATCACTGTAGTATTCTCATGGTATTATCTCCAAATAACAGAGAAATCCACTTTATTGAGACGTTAAGCATTACCCCTTCAGTTCTGGACACGGAGACAAAGTTGGCAGTTATGTCCCTTGAGATGGATGCAGATTCCAAACCATTTTGTACGTCCAAATATTTCCCTTCAGTTATGCAAATTCTATTGAAGCCTTAAGTTTTGAATCTGGATCTTTGATTGAATCTGGATCTTGGATTATAATATGCATGGGAATAAAAAAAGGGACTCTACAATACCCAAACACTTTAAATTAAAAAATAAATATGAGAATACAAAATTTCAAAATTTAGAGAAAAACATTTTAATTTTAGAAAATGTTACACTTATTTATATTTATGAAAACATAATCATATCAGCCAGTTTTGAACAATTTGGTGACTGAAATTATAGATTTAATATACTTGAAATATTTAATCCTGTTAATTATAAAATTTTGATGTGCATTTTCTTTTGCCTGTATGTATTTTATGACTGGATTGGTTGTCAGACATGATAAGAATCCTTTTAGTTTTTCAAATGTTTTAGATACAGAAAGTAAAAGATTTTAATAATTTATTTCATATATTTTATTTCATATATTTTTGATGTGCTCTATATTAAGATAACTGCACAGGTGGCCTAGTGATTAAAGTGTCCACCTTAAATGCAGGAGGTCGTGGGTTCGAACCCCAGCTGAGTCATACCAGAGACTTATAAAAATGGTACTAACAGCTGCCTCGCTATGTGCTCAGCATTAAGAGGTTATTGTTAGGTTGGGTCAGCCTGGTGACAGGATAATGTGACTGGGTGGGACATCATGCTACATGTCTGTGGCATGATGCCCAAGTGCTAGACTTCACTATAAACTTCCACACTGCAGACATTGCAACGATATGACTGAAAAATTGTTAAAGCTACATTAAAAGTCAAAATCACACACACAAACACACACACACACACACACACACACACACACACACACACACACACACACTGTATATTATGGTAACTTAAATGATTTTGCTGCATCTGACAGTTATTCCTTTTTCTCGATAGGTTATTGACTTGGAGAATGACAGAGAGGAACTTCATAACATCGCCCGGAAAGACAAAAGCATTATCCATGATCAAAATGTTAAGATTCGGGAACTGCAGCTGTCGGACAAAAATATGAAAGAGCAGCTCAACAGGTTTGAGCAGAATGAAAATGCATTATACTGTAAAATTGATGAACTTGAGAATGAAGTCATGAAGCTCCAGGATAGGATTAAAGAACTGGAAATTCTGGAGAGTCGATTAAAAGAGTTGGTGAAAAAATATCGACTTGATGAAGAGATTCTTGTTGCGAAATCTTCCAAATTAGAGTCTTCTGTTCAAGAGATGAATGTTAAAACAGAGACCATTGTACAGAAGGTTCAAAATTTGGAAACTGAAAAGTCAGCATTTTCAGAGAGGTCAGAATATTTGCATATGAGAGTGAAAGAAATGGAAAACGCAGAGTCAGATTTGTTGCAGAAATTGAAAAGTCATGAAAATATGGAACTTAGTTTACAAACTAGGATCTCCGAATTGGAGATGTTTGCAGCAAATGCACAAGCAAGAGTTATGGATCTTGAAGGTTATAATAACGAATTGAATCAGCAACTGCATCAAGCCATGGAAGATAACTCTTCTTTCATGCATCATATAGCACAATTGCAGTACACGGCCAATGATTTAGAGAGAGAAGTGCTAATTTTACAAGAGTCAGAAAAAAGACTTAAAGAAGAATTGGAAACTTTAAGAAAACATGAACAGAACTTGCAACAAACATTACACGAGTTCCAGATAAAAGCAATAGAATCAGCAGGACAGATTGAGGAATTTGAGAAAAGGGATGTGCTTTTAAAGGAGAGATTAAGTAAATTACAGAGAAATGAAAACACACTCAAGTACAGGATTCAGGAACTGGAGTATAATTCTGGACAGGTTAGTAGATTTTTTAAAAACAGTTTTCACATAATTTATTAGACAAAAGTATTATCCACAATAATTATCCATTATTACTATAATGAATAGTTCCTGTGAAATTGATGGATGGGTTATAATGTTTAAAATGGCTCAGTCTTTATGCATTTCCTGAACATATCAACTAATTATCATCAAGAAAAATACATTTAAAAGAAGGAACAGTGGTCCATTCTTGAGGGCTGAGGAGCATGATTATCATATTAGAGCACCAAACTCTATGATTTGACAAAATATTGTGAGATATTTGAGTGATTATAGAATCATTGATCATCGAATGATTGGTCATAACCTGCTGATAAATAGGACAGTTAATAACATGGATCATTCATTGTATAACAGTTTTGATCATAGGATGTTTGAACATAAGATGTTTGAAAATACAATGTTTGAACATAGAATGTTTGATTATTGGATGTTTGATCATAGGACATTTAAACATAGGATGCTTGATCATAAGATGTTTGAAAATAGGATGTTTGATCATAGGATGTTTGAAAATAGGATGTTTGATCAGAGATTATGTTTTAAACATGAGATGTTTGATCATAGGATGCTTGATCCTAGGATCTTTGAACATGGGATGTTTGATCATAGGATGTTTGAACATAGTATGTTTGAACATTGTATGTTTAATCATGGGATGTTTGAACATGGAATGTTTGATCATGGAATGTTTGAACATAGGATGTTTGATAATGTTTGAACATAAGATGTTTGATCATAGGACATTTGAACATATGTTTGAACATAAAATGTTTGAACATGGGATGTTTAAACATAGAATGTTTAAACATAGCATATTTGATCATAGGATGTTTGAACACAGGATATTTTTACATAGGTATGGGGCCCCAAAAATTGATAATTAATCAACAACAAACTATTTACTAATACCTGTATATTTTTTTAAACATTTTGCCTGCATAATAATTAAACATTTTAATAATAATCTTTATACTTCACTCACTATATATGCAATAAAAAAAGCAATGCCTTACAGATATTTTAGTACTCTGGCTTGACCATAAACTGATGTGGCTGTACTACATGTGACTATTGTGCTCAGTATTTCTTAACAGACAGTTGTTCTATGCTGGTCACTCCTTTATTTTATTTTATTTCTGTTGAGGTTATATGTATGTACTGATGCCAAATGACCATTTGACCTTTGGATTCACTTATATTCACCTGTACAATATGTTAAGTTGCAGCATTGAGGAATATACAAAAAAAAATCAGATTGTGTGGAATATACCAAGAAATATCAGATTGTGTGGAATATAAAGAACTAATCAGGTTGTGTAGAATATATAAAAATCATGACTGAAGGACTCACGGTACTAATTCAGTTCCCATAGTAAACCTAAGCCAGCAACATGATATTAAAAATTTAGTAGCTTTATATTTCTAAGTGCCCATGATCAAACCTATATTTATTAGTATAGATGAAACCTGAATGTCAGCTTCTGTGCAGAAGAAAGGATATGAGCCACAGCAATTTCTGGACCTGCATGCATTTGAAACATGCTTTTAATTCCACACCAAATAGTCAGGTGCTAATTTTAATAACTAGTGTTCCAAACTCAAGACTGTTAAAGGACTGGAATTCCATGTCTCTATATTTTTTTTTCACTTACAACTAGGATAAGCTCTCAAAAAATTATTTTTCCTAAAACATAACTTACATTATTAACCAATCCTGGCCACCCAAACCCATATATACTGTATTTAATGTTCACCCATTTCCAGGATGGTTCCCAATTATTTCCATACGATTAGTACTGTGTGTCCTATAGAAATGATGTTAAATATATTCTGTGAACAGGTTTGCATGCACCTGATTAAAAAAACATGTTTATGCAGAAAAAGTATTAGGATAACAAATCTCATATTGTTTGAGAAATCGATCTCATGCAGTGAAACTGAGATGGTCCAAAATTTGGGTGAGATTTTTTCTTTCTGAGATATTACAGGATATGAAGTGACAATATGAAGGGCCACATTATTGACACATTTTGGGATTTGTACTCCTATGTCTAAACCTTTTTTATGAGGACTGATTGATTGTAACTTTAAACAAAGATATTTAAAAATATCATCCTAATTAACTATCAGAAGCAACAACCTATATAAAGAGATCAAAGTGACCCCCCACCCCCACCTGATAATTGCTTATAAATACCTCTCCAATGTTTACTAAAAATTAAAAACATTTAACTTATTAAAACTCAAAGTTTTCCATGCTAGGCTCACACCCGACAGTGTGAATGCCTTGTCCTACTTAACTTGTAATGGTTTCATTGAATAAATCCAACAACTAAGGTCAAGGTCATATTGTGGTCTTTTGTTCAGTTACATTAAAAGTACAAAAAACCCCCCATAGATAATGCAAATGGATATACTGCATGGTTATGTATCATGGATAACATATGTACTATTGTACATATCTATTTATATAATTAATGAGATTATTAAATGTTTATTGACAGTAAACTAAACAGTGCCATTTTAAATAGAGGATCATATTTGCAAGTAGCTTGGTAAGATGGTTGGTAGTGTAATACAGTGCCATTTAAGACAGATATGATCATACAGTCAGTAGAAGTGCCATTTAAGGCAGGTATGGTCATACACTCAGTAGAAGTGCCCTTTAAGGCAGGTATGATCACACAGTCAGTAGAAGTGCCCTTTAAGGCAGGTATGATCACACAGTCAGTAGAAGTGCCCTTTAAAGCAGGTATGATCATACAGTCAGTAGAAGTGCCCTTTAAGGCAGGTATGATCATATAGTCAGTAGAAGTGCCATTTAAGGCAGGTATGGTCATACACTCAGTAGAAGTGCCCTTTAAGGCAGGTATGATCACACAGTCAGTAGAAGTGCCATTTAAGACAGGTATGGTCATACACTCAGTAGAAGTGCCCTTTAAGGCAGGTATGATCACACAGTCAGTAGAAGTGCCATTTAAGACAGGTATGGTCATACACTCAGTAGAAGTGCCCTTTAAGGCAGGTATGATCACACAGTCAGTAGAAGTGCCATTTAAGGCAGGTATGATCATATAGTCAGTAGAAGTGCCCTTTAAGACAGGTACAATCATACAGTCAGTAGAAGTGCCCTTTAAGGCAGGTATGATCACACAGTCAGTAGAAGTGCCATTTAAGGCAGGTATGGTCATACACTCAGTAGAAGTGCCCTTTAAAGCAGGTACGATCACACAGTCAGTAGAAGTGCCATTTAAGACAGGTATGGTCATACACTCAGTAGAAGTGCCATTTAAGACAGGTATGGTCATACACTCAGTAGAAGTGCCCTTTAAGGCAGGTATGATCACACAGTCAATAGAAGTGCCATTTAAGACAGGTATGGTCATACACTCAGTAGAAGTGCCCTTTAAGGCAGGTATGATCATACAGTCAGTAGAAGTGCCATTTAAGGCAGGTATGATCATACAATCAGTAGAAGTGCCCTTTAAGGCAGATTCGAAGATAGTTTAAAAAAATGCCCTTAAGGCAGCTTTGACCAAATAGTCAATAGAACTGTCCTATAAGACAGGTTTCACCATATAGTCAGTAGAACTGTCCTTTAAGACAGGTTTGACCATATAGTCAATAGAACTGTCCTTTAAGACAGGTTTGACCATATAGTCAATTGAACTGTCTTTTAAGACAGGTTTCATCCTATAGTCAAATGAGTCAGGCTTTGTACAAAAGAAATGTACACACAACACCCTTGGGTTGGTGGGTTTATTTAGCATCAATGATACAAAATAAAAGAGAAACAAGAAAAAAACCTACAATGAGACTGAACAAATTTATATATGATACTAAAACAGAACAGAACAAATACTATACACAACCTGAATGCCGGTATTTCAATATATAGCAACACATAATATAAAAATGACAGCTTAAGAGACACCAAGACCCTAATCATCCAGATGCTACAATTCTTACGAATTTGTCATAATAGGATTAGACATGAAAAAGGTGTGTTAGTCAGTGCCTAAGGCATTTATAAGTGCATGGTACTCAACATTATCATCAACCTTCATACAACTCCTACACAGATCAGTCATTCACTCACTCACTCATGACAAACACGCACCTGGGTCACAGTCAGTAGAAGTGCCCTTTAAGGCAGGTTTGACCATATAGTTGATAGAAGTGCCCTTTAAGGCAGGTTTGATCATATAGTTGATAGAAGTGCCCTTTAAGGGAGGTTTGACCATATAGTTGATAAAAGTCTGCCCTTTAAGGCAGGTTTGGCCATATAGTTGATAGAAGTGCCCTTTAAGGCAGGTTTGACCATATAGTTGATAAAAGTGCCCTTTAAGGCAGGTTTGACTATATAGTAAATAGAAGTGCCCTTTAAGGCAGGTTTGATCATATAGTTGATAAAAGTGCCCTTTAAGGCAGGTTTGACTATATAGTAAATAGAAGTGCCCTTTAAGGCAGGTTTGATCATATAGTTGATAAAAGTGCCCTTTAAGGCAGGTTTGACCATATAGTTGATAGAAGTGCCCTTTAAGGCAGGTTTGGCCATATAGTTGATAAAAGTGGCCTTTAAGGCAGGTTTGACCATATAGTTGATAGAAGTGCCCTTTAAGGCAGGTTTGATCATATAGTTGATAAAAGTGCCCTTTAAGGCAGGTTTGACCATATAGTTGATATAAGTGCTCTTTAAGGCAGGTTTGACCATATAGTTAATAGAAGTGCCCTTTAAGGCAGGTTTGACCATATAGTTGATAGAAGTGCCCTTTAAGGCAGGTTTGACCATATAGTTGATAGAAGTGCCCTTTAAGGCAGGTTTGGCCATATAGTTGATAGAAGTGCCCTTTAAGGCAGGTTTGACAATATAGTTGATAAAAGTGCCCTTTAAGGCAGGTTTGACTATATAGTTAATAGAAGTGCCCTTTAAGGCAGGTTTGATCATATAGTTGATAAAAGTGCCCTTTAAGGCAGGTTTGACCATATAGTTGATAGAAGTGCCCTTTAAGGCAGATTTTACCATATAGTTGATAGAAGTGCCCTTTAAGGCAGTTTTGACCATATAGTTGATAAAAGTCTGCCCTTTAAGGCAGGTTTGGCCATATAGTTGATAAAAGTGCCCTTTAAGGCAGGTTTGACTATATAGTTAATAGAAGTGCCCTTTAAGGCAGGTTTGATCATATAGTTGATAAAAGTGCCCTTTAAGGCAGGTTTGACTATATAGTTAATAGAAGTGCCCTTTAAGGCAGGTTTGATCATATAGTTAATAAAAGTGGCCTTTAAGGCAGGTTTGACCATATAGTTGATAGAAGTGCCCTTTAAGGCAGATTTTACCATATAGTTGATAGAAGTGCCCTTTAAGGCAGGTTTGACCATATAGTTGATAAAAGTCTGCCCTTTAAGGCAGGTTTGGCCATATAGTTGATAGAAGTGCCCTTTAAGGCAGGTTTGACCATATAGTTGATAAAAGTGCCCTTTAAGGCAGGTTTGACTATATAGTTAATAGAAGTGCCCTTTAAGGCAGGTTTGATCATATAGTTGATAAAAGTGGCCTTTAAGGCAGGTTTGACCATATAGTTGATAGAAGTGCCCTTTAAGGCAGGTTTGATCATATAGTTGATAAAAGTGCCCTTTTAGGCAGGTTTGACCATATAGTTGATAGAAGTGCCCTTTAAGGCAGGTTTGACCATATAGTTGATATAAGTGCTCTTTAAGGCAGGTTTGACCATATAGTTAATAGAAGTGCCCTTTAAGGCAGGTTTGACCATATAGTTGATAGAAGTGCCCTTTAAGGCATGGTTGACCATATAGTTGATAGAAGTGCCCTTCAAGGCATGGTTGACCATATAGCCAAAAGAGGAGCTCTTTAAGAAGGTTTTACCACATATTAAAAGTATTTACTTCATTTTCCAGGGACCTGTGGAGCTAACAGCTGTCCAGAAGGAAAAGCTGCCACGGAAGTTAGAGGACTGTCAGCGACGGATCATTGCACTGCAAGTTCAAAATAATGAGCTTCAGTCACGGCTACAACAATACCAGAGTGTTTCGGTAAACAGAGCCTTGGTGCAAATTCCTGCCAAGGAATACAGGCTGCTGCAGGCAAAAGCCAGTTTGCTGGAGCAGACAGAATTTCATGTGGATGAAACTGAGCAGCTAAATACACACCTGCGGCAGACAGTGCAGCAGCTTAGGGAGGGAAAAGTAAGACCATTTTGTATTAGGAAATCCTCATAAATAGATATTTTAATGAATATAATTTGCATATGAAATTATATATAATTTTTATGTTTGCTAGTAAGATTTATATGGCATGAATGTATTGCTTTATCTACAAAGAAAGAAAAAATAAGGGGTTCCTTGTCATCCCTATTTTAATAGATAAATGAAAGTAACAAAATCATGTTTTACACTTCAAGTTTGAAGTTTTAACAATTCACTAACATTAACTGATACAATATGACATTAAGTGGTTTCAAGATTATTAACTTAATATTCATTCCTTAAGGATTTTAACATGAACTACTACAGAGTTTGTTGTAATATTGCAGGATATATCGGGGCATGAGGTAGAACTAGAAGTCCTGAGGAAGCGTCTTGAACAGTCTAACAAGACCATCAAGGTCAGTTGATTTTATTTCTACAGTGTACCAATAAAAACTTGACTTGCCATTTCTGTATAGTATATCAGCAGTACATTTGCTTTCCTCCTTTTAATCCTATGTTTGATTCATGAGCATACACAAAGGCATGTGATCATTTATACAAGTTTCATGGTTTTGTTTAGATTTCATGTTGCCATGGAGATGTAAATAATCCAGTGTTTTGAGCCATCAATGGTAGTTGATACATGAGTGAAATGGAAGCATCGGTCTGTGTTTCATGATGCTGCATTAGATTAATATCAAGTTAAACTGCACCATTGGAACAAGTTTTTGAAATGATAAAGCTTGATCATTGTGGCAACATTCAATCAAACAGAGCTGCATATTCAAATGTACTTTGAATTAGTTTGTGTCACTTAACCATTTGAGGCTTTCATATTCAAGTTTAACATCTTAAGAATAACAATACTGTCATGTATCCTAATTTTTACATTTCTAATGTTCACAAAATGCCACTTCGAATTTCAAAAAATACAATTAGTCCTAAATCATGCAGGGAGTAAAATATTTAATTTTTTTTAATTCTTATCTAGATGTCTGCTCCATCACAGGTTCTATGGGGATTAGCGTGAACATGATATGATGTTAAATATTTAGTCATGTGTAGGTAATCACTTCACTTGAAAATAAGACTAAAATATTACTGCAGTGAATCAGTAAACATTTATCAGAGTACGAGTCTCTAATTTCAATTCATAAAGCAGGTAGTTGACATGACTGCAACCATCTTCTCTCTCGAAAGTTTTTGAAAACAACTTCTAGCTGCCAAAAGGTTTTTGAAATCTGTGTTCATTACATCCCATTTGTTTGACATGGGCTGACTCTGACAAATTTGAAACATATAGATTATTTTGCTTGTGCCGTGCAAATGACTTCAGGAAAAAGAATTCAAGGTCTTGTTGCATCTGAGTCACATGAACATGTCCAACCATTTCCTTTTCAGCTTCTTGCCTTCATGAGCTTTTTTTCATCTGTATTATCTCCCTTCTCTTTATTCATTATGGTTAATGCATGAATTTTGATGATATCACAAAATTTGAAAATTCCTTGCAAATTTTATCATTTGTGTATAAATATTGCACATAAATTACAAAATCATACATTGCTTGTGCTTGTTGTATATATGACAGCGATACTGTTGCATCTTTCAAAGATCATATTAATTGTTAAATAGACCACTCCAGTGGCCTAGTGGTTAAGAGTATCCACCATGGAATTGCGACCCAGGTTCGAAACTTGGCCCAGTCATACCAACGACTTATAAAAATGTTACTAGCAGCTACCTTGCTATGTGCTCAGCATTAGGAGGTTAATGTTAGGACTGATTGGCCCTGTGGATAATGTGACTGGGTGGAACATGATGCCACATGTCTGCAGCATGATGCCACAGTGCTAGACATCACTATGAACTGCCATACTGCAGACAGCGTAGTGATGTGATATGATTGAAATTATTAAAGCAAGGATACAGATCCAAACACACATAGAATTGTTAAGTACTTAAGTCATTGGTGATTATTGCTGACAAACATATTTGATTGGGTGTCATGGCTCTAATAAAAAAAAAATGGATGGTTGCTTTGCTTGCTTCATTGATCTTTACTTTCCATTTTTGTTCTCTCTGTCAATACTTTTATTTGCAACAAAGCAGCAGAAGCTTTTATTAATATACTAATGCTGACAATGTTAAATGAAGACTGATGCCTGAAGTATGCATAGCAGGGTATGTTGAATTACTCATGCATTGTAGTATATATCGAATTACTCAGGCATAGCTGTATGGTTTGAATCACCCAGGCATAGTTGTATATATTGAATCACTCATGCATGGCTGTATATATTGAATAACTCAGGTATGGCTGTATATATTGAACCACTCTGGTATGGCTGTATATATTGAATCACTCAGTTATGGCTCTATATATTGAATCACTCAGGCATGATAATATATTGAATCACTCAGGCATGACAATATATTGAATCACTAAGGCATAGTTGTGTATATTGAATCACTCAGGCATGGCTGTATATATTGAATTACTCAGGCATAGTTATATATATATTGAATCAATAAGGCATGGCTGTATAAATTGAATCACTCAGGCATGACTATGTATTGAATCACTCAGGCATGGCTGTATATATTGAATCACTCAGGCATGACTATGTATTGAATCATTCAGGCATGGCTGTATATATTGAATCACTTAAGCATAGCAGCATATATTGAAACACTCACACATGACAGTATATACTGAATTACTTGAGCATAGCAGTACAGCAGCAAAGCACTTTCACAAAGCATTGTATACCTTAATCTGCTTTGTTACTGATTGAAAAGGTCATGGCTTTGATCTCATTATACTTTGAGCAGGAAGGTTGGACAGTTGTCATACAGAGATTTGCCATATTAGGCTTGCTTCATGTGAGAAGGTGTTTGAAACCATTCAGTTTTATAGTTGTAATGTTAAACTAAAAAATATGAATAAGATTGACATTCGTGACTATTATTGTCCAAAATATCAGTACCATCAGACATGACCGACATATGAGAGAAATTCTTTTTTTCACCGATTCTATGTTTATTCTGACAACTGTATTCACTTTTCCAGATGCTCCAGGACCATATCTCTGATGGGCAGTGGAATTCGCAGGGATATACAGGTACATTTATGGGACTTCAAATCAATGTTTGTGTCGGCATAGGAAATAGAAATTTCAGTCAAGGAGTTTTAGTATATGCTTTCTATAGGGTTCTACTATGCAGATGACGAATAATGTAATGCTGACTAGGGTTTGCTTCTCCATATAGAGAATCCATGCATGGATTATTTTTCTCTTCTGTTATTTTTATTGTTATGATAGGTGTTTAACGCCATTTTTTAGCACAAGATAGGCTATACATAGCGGCCAGTCTTAATGTTGGAGGAAGAACCCTGGAAAACCCTGGGAAGAACCACTGATCATGAAAAGCTACTGGCAGGCTTTCTCACTTACCCACATTAGCTGAGTCTGGACTCGAACTCACACTGACAGAGGTAAGATGGCAGTGATCCATAACGGTCATCGCTTTAGATCACTTGGCCTACAGGGGCCCCTTCTCTTCTGTTGTTTCTTTGAACAAAAAATGTATAAGTCTGTATTCCATCTTTCATGTGAGAAGATGGATACAGTGTTGAACATTTATGACACCATCCAAGTATATTATGACATCATCATCTGACCCACATGCACCCAGACATAGAGAAGAACCATAATGATCACAGGACAGAGAATTATCTTTGTCATGTCTTTAAAGTGGTCTCACAAAATGTTCTTTGATCAGTCAAGAAATTGCTAATTTTTAGTTGTTTTGGATTCATTGCTATCCTGCAATCACCTGTCAGTATCGCCTGTCAATCACTATATCACCTGTCAATATTGCCTGTCAATCACTATATCACCTGTCACTGGGCTGAATCAGACCTATTGTAGATGTTACCACCTGTTAAGAACTAGGAAACCAAAACTAGGGCAGAATATGGTGCAGGTATAGTTTAGAGATATCTCAAATGGCATAATCAGCAGTTATATTTGTGTTATGCTGGCAGATTTACTGTTGAGTTTATTGAACTTCAAGATACTGTTACAAAACAAATATACAAAACAGAATGCAAATCGGACTATCTATATTTGAAATTTATAAGTTGATTTAACCTTAGTATGCTATTTTCAGAATGGTCAGTTTTGAATGTCACATATAGGAGAAACTGCAAAGTTGCCTATTGTCCAGGTACCATGGGCAGAATATTGTAAGCTAGTGACTTTATCAGGAAGCATTTAATTTACAGAGTAAAACAATGAACAAATAAATAAATTAATGAATAAATAAATAAATAAATAAGTAAATTAATAATAATTTATGTATATTATCACTAACTTTATAGCCTAAATAATTGATTTTATTCAGCTGATTGTATGTCTTTTTCTTTAAACATCTGTTAATAAACATTATTTCACAGTATATTTCCTTAAACATCTGTTCATAGTCACTATTTGATACACAACTCCATTGATATCTCACTTCCTAATTAGCTAGTGAACCCACTTATAACATAATGTCAGGCATGGATCCCATTTTTAAAAAACCAGAAATACCCTACCGTAATTGATCCCTATTTCCTGAACTTGAAAAAATCATGATCAAAATTGGTTTATGAAACATTGATATATCACTCATTTTATGGTAGAAAACATTAGATATGACATGGAAATTTTAATCAGCATTTTGAAATGAACAACTTTTATTAAGAAGTCATATAAGTGATTACATTTTCTTTCCAAGTGACATTCTTAGTACACCATAATTAAAGATATTCAAGGAAATTTTGATCAATAAAAACGTCACTTATGCCTAGTATTTGCAGTATGTTAATATTTAAATGCCAATGAAATATTTTTTATTAAATGAAAAGTGTGTTTTAATTCCTTATTTTAATTCCTATTAAGTGTAATCATCATAATGTAAAGTTTATTTAAATGTAAAATGTGTAAATCTACCATAACAGATATGTCTGCAAGCATTTCCCTGAGAACCTTACTAAGTGCTGATGTGTTTTGATAACTTATTTGCAGAAGTATTTGTTTTATTGTTGTACTGAATTAAAAGCTGGCCTCCTTTGTATTACCACATTATTTATGTCTTTTGAATCAAATAAAGGAGGTAAAATTAAAAAAAAAGTTGAAAGGCATGCAAAGCCTACACACTTGAAATCTAGCAGCCCTGGTGGTATGTCAGGTGAACTCACTTCATTTGATCAATGTTATTGTTTACACAACATAAACTACCTTAAAGTTACTGACTCATTCATAATTGTGATCCAAGATATCAATCCAACCAATCGAAATGAATACTTCTTAAAACAAAGAGCTTGGTTTCACAGGTAAGGCCCATGATCTTGGTTTCACAGGTATAGCACATTGTAGGCAAGTGATTTTTAGAGAAATCCTGAACTGGCACATAGAGATTTCCTGAAGATGATAAGAAGTTTCACTAGTACTTTAACAAAATCACAATATCAATATTATACTAACATATATTACAAATATTTAAGTCTTGATGTAGGAGATTATTAAGTGGATTTTTATTATTATTAAGTGGATTATTATTATTGTTAAGTGGATTTTAAACAAAATTTCCAGTTCCCTCAGTAACTCATGCCCTCGCTTATTGTGTGGTCTATGTCTGTGGACTCTGTTGTGCAAGTTATCAAGGGAGAGGTGTAGTTGTCTGTTTTTTTAAACATCTGTTCATGATTACAACTTGATGTTTGTCAGTTTCTTTAAACATCTGTTCATGATACAACTTGATGTTTGTCAGTTTCTTTAAACATCTGTTCATGATTAAAACTTGATGTTTGTCAGTTTCTTTAAACATTTGTTCATGATAACAACTTGATGTTTGTCAGTTTCTTTAAACATCTGTCCATGATTACAACTTGATGTTTGTCAGTTTCTTTAAACATCTGTTCATGATTAAAACTTGATGTTTGTCAGTTTCTTTAAACATCTGTTCATGATACAACTTGATGTTTGTCAGTTTCTTTAAACATCTGTTCATGATTACAACTTGATGTTTGTCAGTTTCTTTAAACATCTGTTCATGATTAAAACTTGATGTTTGTCAGTTTCTTTAAACATCTATTCATGATTACAACTTGATGTTTGTCAGTTTCCTTAAAGATTTTTTAATCATCTCATTACATTTGTCAGTTTACTTAAACATTTGTTAATCATTACTTGACATTAATCTATTCCTTAAACATCTGTTAATGATCATAACTTGAATTTAGTCAAACATCTTCATTGGTTTCTTAATCAGTATTTTTAATATCTGACTTGTTTTCCTTTCAAGTAACTAATTGAATATTTTTTCAAAATATTTTTTTATTTTATATCCTATGTTTGCTTCAATTTTAACTAGTTTTTTTGACAATATACTTTTTCCTCTCATTTCAATATCTTTTTGGATAAAATAGTTTACTATGAGTTACAAATTAGCTAGGTGACATTGAATTTATGTATTTATTGCAGTTGTTTTTGTATTCATTTGCCATACCAACTCCCTTACAAATGGGCCTAATTTAAATTCCAGGATACATAAACTTGTTATAATACAATAATTAACTTAATTATTAGGATGACATTGCAATAATATCAAAGGCCATGACAATGAATGGTTATTTAATTAGTGGAAGATAAAAGGTCGCCAGAAAAGAGGCTAAATAGCGAGATTCCCTTATTCATACAATGAAGAAAAGACAGGACTCTAGTGGGTATTGTAAGAAGGAAGCCATGCACAAGAAACAACTGGAATGTGATGGACACTATAAAAAGGACAATGGGACAATCACTGTTAGTAATTACATAGTTTCTTTGCCTTGTCTTTGTTCATAAATTGGTCATGATATCGGTATGCAAGTTAACTCCCATGGTGTAGGATTTTTAAACGAGACATTGAAAAGCAAAGTTATAACCTAACTTAGGATCAAGATATAATAAATAGAATCAAGGCATAAAATAATTCAAATTCAGTATTTGTTACTTTTTTTTTCTCAATAATTTCATGATTTCAGACATGCCATGATATTGCTGATACAGTATCCTCTTTTCTCTCCATCTGTCTGTATGCGTACATTAAGATAGCTCTTTCCTAACGTAGTTTTTTTTATTGACATACCATCAGAACATTGCTATAAGATAATTTCTGTTAAATCTGCAATGAAAGGGACACATGAATATCTTTCCATATCATTATGGTATTTGCTGGGAAATTCTTTATAAATAATTTTTAATTGACTTCCCGTGCATGTGATATATGTTACGTAATAAAATATTCAAATAATATTCACAGACTACTTTTTGCCTATTCAGCTATGTATTTTTGTTTCTGATCCATGATGTAATTTCTCAGGAATCTTTATTTTGTGATGAATTTTTGCATGTTTAAATAATGAAATATATATATATATATATATATATATATATATATATATATATATATATATATATATATATATATATATATATATATATATATATATATATATATATATATATATATATATATGTGTGTGTGTGTGTGTAATTCTAATTAAAATAAAAATAATAATTAAACAATAAAAATAAACAAGATCTGAAATTTCCAATGAAACCTTAGCAAATTATGCCCCAGCAATGCCACATGGTGGGGAACTAATCAGTATCAGAAATGATTTTGACTCATAAAATTTAACATTTTTCACATTGTTGCAACAAAACCAATGGTTGGATCAAATTTTCAGGATTAAAGAACAAAAAAGGAATGAGTTTGTGGAAAAATTTAAAATAAAAATTTTGCCATATTAGCCAGTCTACTTGCCTTAATATATTTGCCTCTCCCAGATATTCAGACATGGAGTCTTTTTATTTATGTTGCCCTATTTGTGAAAGACATTTTCATGTCTGCTTTCCTTAAATCAATGTGTCAACCTCACAATAAATTAAATCTTCCTTGCAATAGGGATGACTTTGACTTTGACCTCAATAAAATGTTTCAAGCTGTCAAACACTTTAAATTGTCACTCAGCTGACTATCTCAGACATGACATATTTTCAATGATGGATATACAGTGAAACCTGTCTTGAAGGACCACTGCTGTGTGAGACCACCTGTCTTGAGAGACCATATTGTCAGTGCACAGACTTAATGATTATATAGCACTATGACCTGTTATGAGAGAACACTTGTCTTGAGAGAGATACTTTTCTGGCAGAAAGGGTGGTCTTTCAAGTCAGGTTCTACTGTATTGTTAAAAAATAGATATGTAACACACACACACATGCATGCATACACACATACACACACAGACACACACACACAGGTTTTCTTTAAGCTTTTAACCTTTTCTGACTGTGACCATTGCTAGCACCAATAAAGACATGGATGGAAAAAAGTAGGAATATTTTTGAAATTTTTTTTCTGATTAAAAGTTTGGTTTGGAGGTGAGGATCACACAGGATCAAGATTTGGGGGACATAAGACAAAAAAATGTGCAAAACCTCAACACTGTTACAATTAAAACATTATACAAAAAAGTGTTACATTAATATTGTAATTCCAGATTATTTTTGCAGAGAGTATTATTTATTATTGGCATTTCTAAAAAATATTCTAATGGATTTCAACCTCATTTTGAGATGCACACGTCATAACCAAAGATCAATACAGTGCCAGCTGTCTCTCATAGAAGCCAGCTCAGGTGATAAGTACAATATGGAGTACCTGTGTATGTAGCTTGGAATCACTGAAGAGCAGAATCACTTGAAAAACCAATTTGACCACCTGTAAGTGGTATGTAGAAAAACCACCCTGATTACCAATAGGCAACATGTAGAAAAACCACCCTGATTACCAATAGGCAACATATAGAAAAACCACCTTGTTCATATTGCACATATATACTGTCATTTGAAGAACCACTGTGACCAC